>JANIJU010000001.1:71181128-71360132 GCA_025504685.1 Leucosticte australis | reverse complement strand
AATGTTAAATATGCTTAATTTGTACTTTTTCAATGTTGTTATTAAGCAATTGTAAGTCACGTACTCTTAAGAGTGTATTTTAGATTCCTGTATTTTGTCTTGGCTTAGCATTGAAGAATAATTATTGAAGAAGAATTCCGTAAATTAAAACATATATTTGCAGGTAGCAAACCTCCAGTTTTTTTGATCAGGATAATGCATTCTGTAAAAAAAAAAAAAATTGCTTTTAAAGAAGATATTATCTTTATACATCCCCTTAGAAAACATAATGAGAAATTTGGACTAGTATGAAAAAGTCAGGTGAAAAAACCTTATAGTCATTAATATTGATAATAGCAGAATAAAAATAAAAGTCTAACAAAAATTTTAACTTTAGTAATTTTTACATTGTTATCATGTTGTTCTTAACATCATATTCTAGTAAAAGTTTTATAAATGAAAATATACATATATATGTATGGAAAAAATGGTTTCAAAATAAGAGTTATAAAAATTCACTGTCAACTAAAAAGACATATGTATAAGCCTTCAGAAATTTTCCTGGACTCAGTCAGTATTTACATCAGCAAAAAAAGGTATCCCCTAGAAGTGAGAAGTGTAGGTTCCATTAATCTACTGGATTGAGTAAGGTTTACAAGACAAGACTGGAATTCAAATTTATCTTGATTGCCTGTGGAGATGGCCTGATGACAAGACAAAAATTTATACAGATATGTTCAAGTCTCTGGCTACTAAAAGAAAAAAGTTAAAGGGAACCAATATAACACAGATTGCTATAGATGACTGATTCTTCTCCATGAGTTCTCAGAAAGCAGCTGATTTTGAAATAAGAACAACTGAAAACAGAGGTGGTACTACAGTTGACTGGGAAGCACTGCTGATAGGCTGCGTAGAATTTTATGTTAATATTTTTAAACAGATAATATCTGGTACTATCATCGAAGCGTTCCTGAACTTGTGACAGTGCAAGTGTTGAACTAAAATATCTTTGCCAGACCTACTGTTCTTTAGGTTTGCCTTCCCATGGCCTGCTTTCTTTGTGACTATTAGGCAATTAAGAGATAAAACAAAAAAGTAAGCTATCCATAACTACACCTTCTTTTTTTGCCCCAATAAAAAGAAAATAAAATACTCAGGAAAGATGAACTTCAAGACAATTTAGTTATATTTTATGAAAAGGAGAAGATATTGATGAAGAGATCAAAGAGGAAATCTTAGAAGTGGTTAGCTCTTCAGTGTTGTTTGATTACCTTTGAAATTAATAAAAAAACCACAAAAAACCTCAAAAAACCTCCCAACAAGGTGAAAAGCTTCTAACTTATGAGGGAAATGACTGAACTGAACTTGCCTCACACAATTATTTCACAAAGTATGAAATACCTTTGGCTTTATTTTTAAAGTTATGTCCTGGATGGGACAGTATTTACCTATGTTACTGTTGGTTCACTTTTATTATTTTTTTTTTTTTGTGTTGTCCCTTTAAGAGAATCCTTCTTACCGAAGAGATTGGTTCATGTGTTTTAAGTGAAGCAAGTTATTTAGGTGAGCATCAGAATATTTAGCTTTATTGTTCTAAAAGTCTACATGGAAATTTAAGATAATTTCTTCAATTTGAATCTAGAAATTATTGATGACAGTCAGATGCTGGCAGAAGACTTACAGAAATTAATATAATATATGGTATTTAAATGCTAGCTTTAATTGTGCAGAACTGTAAGCAAAGCATGAGTACTTTACAAGAGGCATTAAGTCCCCCTGGTGTAGTAAACTTGCTGTGTCATCTTATTACCAAGCAATAGAATAGTAATGTGCTGATCTAGAGAGACGTAATTTTCCCACTCTTGGAAAATTTTTGTGATTTCCCAAATGCTTTTATGCAGTGCTAGCCAGAAAGCTTGGCTAAATGTATCCCTTGTGGATTTTCTTATTGACCAGTATGATTGTAATGAGGGAACACTCAAAATTTTCAGGGAGAAAAAAAAGAGACTTAACTCCAAAGCAATTTATCCACATTTTCCTTCAGTTTTACCCAGGATTTGCAATATTCATGCCTGATTTCAGATAACCTATATTTTTTCAAATTAATAATTCAATATTTATACAAAATAGACAAGATAAAGCAGTAGAAATTGAGTCAGATATTATAAAATAGCCAAGTGTCTGCTTGACAAAAAAGAGATTGAAGTCAGGCAGAAAGGAGGCAAAGTACATCTAAACACTATCATCAGGCTCTCGCTAGGTACTCTGGAGCCAACAGATGTACAGTTAGCTCAACTTTCTATCCTTTCAGTCAGCCCAACCTTTCTTCTAGTACTTCTGTAACTGATGTTTCATTCACACTGGTGTATTCCCACAAGAATCTTAATAGCCATTAACTGGAGATTTTATGATTTTCTACAAAATCTAGCTATACTTCTGTAGTGGCATTTTTTATCATGCCCTACACAATTCAATATCCACCTACTTTACAATGCCCTAGAAGCCTATTTTTGTCCTTGTTTCAGAATTGCCTTTCTTTTCCACTTCAGCTCTTACAGAGGTTATCTGCAACATCAGTGATTTTCCGACAGGTTAGTATATGGAGACACTTCCTTCTCCACAAATGGTTAAATGTAGGAGTTTTGCTGTCATTGGTACTTCAAAAAACAAATGATCAGTGAAGATATTTGCTAATGAGGAACAGCAAATATCAGATGTTCCACAAATCCCTCTTCCCATACATATGCATAAAGGCTGAATCCAGGTCCAGAAGTACTGGACTACTGCAGTACTTGAACTACTGCAGCATTAATCAACATGGCTTGGCAGAGATACTATTCTTACCTTCTATAAAGACCCTGCAAAGTTTGACTGTATCATGATATTCATTCTGTCTCCATATAATGATTCAAAATGTGTCTATTATGGCAACTGTAGTCACATAAAAGTTTAGCCAGATTGGCAAACAGAACTGAATTTAATTATAGGAACAAAATAGCCTTTCTTCTTTTCCTGATGTGAAAATATGTGGTAGAGTCACCATCCCTGGAAGTATTTGAAAGATGTGTAGATGTGGCTCTTACAGACATAGCTTAGTGGTGGACAAGGCAGTATTAACTTAATGGTTGTGCTTGAGGACCTTAAAGTTTTTGCCAAACCAAATTATTCTATAATGCTATAATTCTATCAGGCTGACATCTGAAGCTGCTTGCTACTGCTACCACTATCCATTGCAGATTTGTCTTGAAAAGAGTCTACTAGGGTGGTAAAAACTAGTCCCAGATAAAAAAAAATGCTGTCATGTTTCCTGGACACATGGTTCAAGCATTTTTAATAATAAAAGAATTTAATTAAATAATATACCAGACCTGTGTCTAAAAGAGCTATTACAACCCAATTTACACCACAACACCACAACATGAATTATAAATGTTGGCACTGCCATCAATAGGCCATCCTTCTTCTGTAGGCCATCAGTATTCTCAAACAACAGTTATGGATATGTAAAAGTGACAACTATATATTCACATGAATATTCAATTGTTGTATGGAAATTTAGAATATGGGATATGACACCCTGAGAACTTACTCCTTTAACCATAATCACAGGAGTAATTTATTTGAGTAGTACCTGTTTATTGACACTGAGGGAATTGCTCATTTAATTTATAAACTGAAAAATTTAAAACAATGTGGCAGAGTTGATTATGTTCTTGGATTCTAAATTAAAAAGGATATGTAGTAAAAGTATTTAACTTTAAAGGATGCAAAGAAATTTCACTGCTGTTTGGTGGTTTTTAGAACTGTTTCTATGTAGGAAGCAAGACAAAGAAATTATAAATCTCTGTTTTTCATAGAGAAAATTGAAAGGTATTTGTGAACATGAATGATATTTATTACAAAAAGTGTGATTTTGCATTCCAGATCGGGGTACTCTACTAAATACCCCATGCTATGTTCCATGCTAAGTATCTTTAAATTTCTGGACAGCAAGGCATGCTTTGCTGTATGTTAGTTGCAGGGCCCGAATTAATGGATGTTGGCATAAAATATAGAAAAAAAACACAAAACTGTGTGGTTGACAATGAACATATATGCTGTTTAAAATAATTACTAGTTTGCAAATGTGTGTGTATGTTTAATAGAACCAGACAAGTATGAAAATTTCAACATGTAAATAGGATTAAATTATCTAAAAATTAGATCCTGCATCCTTGAATCAAAAGAAATTTACACCTTTACAAAAGAAAAGAATTTACACCTATTCATCAGAATAAACAGGTTTTTTTTTCTTAATAAATTCTTTCAGATGAGTGCATGCCTACAACCGAAGCAAAGCAGTAATTACTGTAATAAATTTACTGTACAGTATAGGAAAAACTGAGGTGGGATTCATTAGATATCTATTTTGTCAAGAAAAGTAGCCCTAAAATGCTTAAGAACAGGTACTTTAGAGTCACAAATACTAAACAAATAAAAAGCAAAGGACTTTTCTAATTCCACCTCCCATCATTAAACAGCTAGGAAAAAATAACAAGAAAATTTTAATAATAGACGAATCAAAAACTGAAAATCCATTAGGGTAACTATACATTAAACAGGGAAAAAGGTGTGCCTTACATGTCAAATTTTATCATTGTGGTCAAAGCCAAAAATCTGAATACATTATTATTATTATTATTGATATTTCTATTAACAGTAACATTGACTTCAAAGATTTGTACAAAATGGATTTTTAAAACGTTTAAATAATGAGAAAAACTGGATCATATTTTAATATATAAATTTTTTCAGTTCTATATTTAGAACAAATCTTCAAAATATGTTTAAGTGTATTTACCGTAACTTTTTTTCTAAAACAAAATTAAGTAAGATAATAAAATTATCCTATGTGGTTTATAAAACTGGTTTCTGAAGAAATAATCCATCAACTCTTATTGATGCAATATAAAATTGATTCAAAAGGTGTCATTATTCCTTTTTT
Organism: Leucosticte australis; assembly: GCA_025504685.1. Classification (NCBI taxonomy): domain Eukaryota; kingdom Metazoa; phylum Chordata; class Aves; order Passeriformes; family Fringillidae; genus Leucosticte; species Leucosticte australis. The sequence goes on along the minus strand of JANIJU010000001.1, from coordinate 71,355,169 downwards.
AAATGTTCTTCTAAAATATACTGATTGAATTTTTATTCTTCCTTTTGTCAAATTATGTCAGAAGGGAGATTTTATGGACAATGAACTACTTAAAAACCCCCCCAAATCAACTTTTTGTCCTTGAGATTTATTATAAATATGTGCTGTCGTTACTGCAATAAACACTTTTAGAAAAAGGTTGAGAATGTGATCCTCTTTTTTATGATTTTTTTTCCAAATCAATCTTCCTGATAGCATTGAAGTTATAATTTACTTTTAAATGGTTGTTTAGAACTCCCTCATTGACATATTAGAGCTTTTTAAAATGTAATTTAAAATAGATCTGTACATAAAATCATATGCATGTTTTCTCCAAATTATTTTGGAGATATTGTTGTCAAAACATTTCTATTAATGATATTATACATTAAAACAGTAGATTTATCAAGGTTATGAACTTTTGAAAATGAAATAACAATGTTATGTATAATGGCAGGATGCACTCTGGGACAGCTCCATATTATTTTATTCACAGATCCATTCCTTCAAGTGCAACAACACATTACAAATTTTAACTTAATATGATTTTACATCTAAAGGGAGATAAATGAGGCCAAAATTTTGAGGTGAATCTGACTAGAGACTTTGTCTATTTCCTTGCTGCTCTGTTCTAAGAGATATACACAAACCTGAAAAATACCTGCAGGACAGTTAAAATACCCAAAGATATAACAAGTGACCTAGGCATCCAACTGCCAGCAAGGGCATCAAACCCTAGAAGTAAAGCAGAAGTCCCAAAAGTCTTGTACCTTCCAGCCTCTTTGGACTTTCAGATATCATAGAGCTTTTCAAGTGGTACTAGAGATGGAAATGGAAATGCATATCTCAAGTGGGCAATTGAACCAAGCTTCTCAAGTTAAGCTTCTGAATCTCAAGTTGAATATCACCATAATGACTGAACTCTTTCAAATAGTTTTCTTACACCCACTAAAAAATACTAAGCTAAAAATTAGTACAGATCTAAAAAGTCTAATTGAAATCAACAGCAAATGCTATCAGCAGAGCTACTTTACAGAACAAATTATCTGTAGTTAGTAGAATCTGAACTTACCAACACGAAAAGATTGGTTTCAGGGGGTGGAAAACCTGGTTTCATCAAGCTGGTATATTTATAGACCAATCATCTGACAAGATGTCAAAACATGAGAGGAATTCCTGGAAATGAACACAACTGCAGTGTAAAATAAGTTGAAATGAACTTCAAATTGTATAAAGAGCAAACTCTAGACTTTTGCCTTTTTTTTACAGTAAATAAAAAATATTGAAAATAATGTTGTCCATACTAATATTTGCCATGTTGTTTAACTGAATGTTATATTTAAAATAGGTAAATATTGAGGTGGAAAGGCTGAGTAAAATAGAAGCATAAAAAGCAGTCTCTTACTAATACATGTAAGTGACATAAAAATACATTTGCACTTCAATGCCCACCTGAATAAAATCATAGATTCTTATGTATGCTGGATTATCAAGCTATGCTGCAAGAAGTACAAACACACCTGACTTGCAAGACCTTGAGAAGCTGACTTTTGTTTTAGATGAAGAACTCATGATCCTTGTGCTTATACAGCAGTTCATGCACCTCTATTCACAAATCTACTAAAAAGATAAGTATGGTCTGTATAGACAAAACATTGTTGAATATTTCAGCCTTGGCAGCAAATATTCAAGTAAGAACAATGGAAGATAATGCACTCTACAAAAAAATCCAAGGGCTTGCTTAATACATGTAGATTTGTTTTCCATTTGTAGTCTGAGAGGACTACTTTGTATCTATCTTTAGGAGACATAAAACAGGCATAGTTGAACTGTCAATTCTGTCTTTGATCAGGCCATGTTCTTATTTTGTCTAAAGGACTCTTATTTTCTTCCTGTCCTATAAATTTGAGGCATTGACACAATCAAATTAGTGTAATAATAGAAAGATTTTGGACCAGATATCTATCCAGCTTTCTCTGAAAGCACCTTTTAGGCTAATGATTGCTGACACTGAAATTGCTAAGTTTATTACCAAGCTAAATCTTTGAATAAAAGGCACATTGATGAATCAATCTCACGTTTTGAGGAGTGCAGCAGGAATGTACTATTCAAGAAGTATCCTTCAGATATCCTTGTATTTTTGCTTATATTTATCTGACATGCAAAGAATCAATCATGTCCAATACAGCTAGGTGTAAGGTTGTGAGTTGTTTTTTTTAATGGATTTCCAAATGACTACTGTTTTATAAGCTACTTAGTAGTGGTTATTTACAGATAATCATCTGCATGGATTATGAGTTAAGTTTTCAGGCCTAACAATATTCTGTTACTTTAGGGGCTGTTAAGTTGCTCTTACCTGTTGTACTATTTTATTTGACTATTCTTTTGTTACCTCTGACTAAGTAAAAGGCTTAAACTGTTTCTGAAATGTGGTAAAACAAGCCTTTTTTGTCAAAGCAATCTTAAATACGATTTATGTACATGCAGCTCCCTGATCTGGTATGGCCCTCTGATCATTATCCTCTATTAGTTTTCCATCTTGGTAGTGATGAAATTGAAGGAAGTCCTACAACAAACAAAAGGAACTTCTGGGTATTGGGACATTTGGTCAAAGGAGTAGGTGCATAGGTTGTGTTCTCCTCAATCCCTTCAATACTGGGGTGAATATCAAATGGAACAGGAAAACTAGCCTGATTGCTACGTGACTGAGACGGTAGTGCTGTTGGGGAGATTTTGGTTGCTTCAACCATTGGGTAGTTTACATTGGGTTTTGACTGTTGGGTAGTTAGCCTGCTTATGACAGGTGGCCCTACTTGTCTGAAAGGGGGAAAAAGATTATGACTCATGACTCAGGGACTGATTGAGAGGGCTTTAAACTATGTTTGAAGAGGAGAGGGGATACAGCCAAACTTACTGAGGTGAGCCAGCGAGTTGTATGCTAGTCTTAGACGTGCACGTCCAAGACTAGTTGTATGCTAGTCTTGGATGTGCATCTACAGCAATGCAACCATAAAAGGTAGCAGATCAGACCCCATTGCTATCTTTTCTCTCTTTTTTTCTCTGGCTCTCTTACTTCTTTCTGTTTCTTCTGTCTTTCCCTTTTGTCTTCTTTCTTTTCCACAGCTCTGGACCATCCATGCAGTAGGACCAACACAGGATCTAAGACTGATGATATTTGCTTTCTTCCCTTGCTTTGCCTGGTCAAAGCACAGTTATAAACTTCTACTCTCTACTCCATCTGAACTCTGCTGTGGAAGTGGAGAACTTGTGTAATGGTGTATTGTGGCTTGTGAGCCAGCCCCTTGAGGAGTTTGTTGTGGGACTTGAAAACTTACTGAGGTGTACTATACAGAATGTAGGGTTTGTTTGTCTACAGTTTTGTGGAAGTCTATTTACATTTTGAATCTTATTATTTAGCACCTTCTCAGTCTAAATAAGGGGCTGATCACTGGAGTTATGGTAACTGTACAATAAAATAATAATATTCCCTGACATGTATCTAGTATTTGTCTTTGTTCAGCCTGACAAGAACTTCTAACAAACATCAAAGTCCCTACCTGTGGGTGGTGACACTACCCAGAAGCTGATCACAGCAAGAGATGCCACAGACAAAAAGACCTGCACTATGAAGTTTTAATGTATATCTCTGCGTATTCACTTTTTTCCTTAAAATAAAAATGTTTTGTCTTGCTTGATCAAGTACTACAATATTTTTCCCAATAAATAGGAGCTTAAAACATTGATAAATTATGAGGAGATTCACAGGAGCTAGAGAAATGAGTGAGAAACAGGATACTTATCAACATCTCTCAAAATGGATCTTACTTTTCTGATCTTATTACCAGTACTTTTTTTCAAAAACACTGCATAAGTAATTTATATTATTTAAGATTTAAGTATTTTCTATTAGAGTTTGTTTTTTTTTTTTTTCTTTCCTGGTAACTGTTTCTCTTTCTCAATATCTATGTTTTTTCAGTTCATTTAAAATTAAAGGGGTTATCAAGGCTTACTTAGGTGACAATGTCATCTAAGAAGAAAGGAGGAGAAAAAATAGAAAGGTTCCATCAAAGTAGGTACTTTGAGAAATGCTTCTGACAAGACCCAGACTGAAGCTGACAGCAGCTGGATTATGCAATCAATTTATGTAACTATGTAAAGAAATCTTCAAGAGGAGGTGAAGGTGGTTTTGAATTTTTTTTTGATTCTGCAACATCTGTGGATATGATTTCACTGCTAGGCACAGGCAAAGCTTTTTTGCTGCAACACAAGACCTGAAGATATGTCTGCGAAATGTAAACAATTTCTCAGGAAAATTAATTTTATTTTTTGCTATTCAGTATACATTAAAAAGTAAGAACAATCAGTGAGCATGCTGGCTGATACTTTCCATGGAAAACAGAAGTGTTCTGCATGCATCCTTAAGGTCAAAATCAGTAAGGGGAAAATGCTTTCTCTCCAGGTTTTCTTTTCCTATTGCTTTTCCTCTGAAGTGATGAGAGTAAATCCATTCAAACACTGTCCTGGCAGCAGTTTGACATTTTAAAAGATCAAAAAGTACCATGTTAGATATCTAGGGAGCCCCCAGACTGCAATAACACCAAAAAGGAAAGTAATAAACTAAGGAGCACGCATATGGCCTGCAGTTGCATTTCTTGCTATTGATTCTGAAACTGCTGAAGTGGAACTTCTTTATCAGCAGCTACATAATCAGCAAGTCAAAGCAATGCATCTCTGTCTGAAAATACAGTAAAACCACTATGTCAATTTAATCAAAAGATATCAGTTAGAGAAACCTGGAAAATTACATGACATTACATACTGATGGATATAAGACTGTTGAGATCTGCCAAGAAATGCCTGGAAACACACTGATCTTTTAATTACTAGACCCACATGTCATCTGTGGGAGCTTCCTAACATGTAGAAGAAACACTTTTACTGCTGTACTCTTTAACAAATAATGGTTTGTACACTCAGAAGTGAACCACTCCTACTGGCTGCACACCAGCTTATGTTGCAATGTCTTTGTCTCCTATTTTTCGCTTTTGGTGTGATTACCATAACCAATGGCACATCGGTGTATTCAGAAGAATATTTTGAGACAATTAATAAATCTATAAAACCTTTCTACAATAGACCTTGCTTACTCTGAAGTTGTACAAAAAACCAGATGCATTATGAGACGTTCTCTTTACTTCACTGAGCTCCAAGGAGGACTTTCTTCCATGAAAAATGTCTTAAGAGATTATAACAGAAACATATTAGCCCAAAGTAAGACTAAGACTAGGGGGAATAAAAAATCTGAATATAATAGTATGCTATTTCAGTGTGCAAGACATTTTGGATTTGCACTATTTTATGTGTAGAAAAAAGAGAAATTAGTGTTCAGGACAAAAATGCTTTCCTTCACTCATTTTTCAAGCATTCATTATAGGAGGACTTTTCATCTTCTGGGTCTATTTAATTTGGCTTTTGCTCTATCATTTTAACTGGATTGTTTTAAATAACATTAATTCCTTAGACTTATTGACTATAAAGCCATACCTGAAGAAATGTTTTTTTAACTTTTAGAACTAATCAGAATTAATATTTGAAAAAGCAAATTGCAAAAACAGGAGAAAAAATTCTTTCATTCATCTTCATTAAAATACTTGTTTGATCTGTTAGAAGAAAAGCACAACATTCAAAGTTATTTTATTTTATGCATCTTCTGCATAGAAAATAATATGCAGAACAAGATCATTAGCTGGTGTTAGACTTTATTTAAATTTACAGACTGCAATATATTAACACAACATAGTTTGTGCCTACTATACATGCATACAATGATTCAGGCTTTATATATGGCAACATGAAAACCTCTGTCACACTAAACTTTAAGAACTATGAAGGAATATATACCTTCAGTGCCCTGTTGTTTTAATGTTGTTTGGTGTTATATTTTGAAAGCTGTGATTACCATGAAGCTGTACAAGTTGCTGTCTTTTTAAGAAAAGCCCTATCCATGTCTTAAACCATTAACTTAGGCAAAAGCCTCTGCTTTACTGTGTCCTTTCTTTCCAGCTGCAAATATATATATATATATATCAAACTAAGTGCCTTGCTAGATGTTTTCATAATCATGAGCTATGTGAGGCGAGGAAAGTTCTGGATAGGTACTGTGACATTATGAGGAGATTTTAATTTATACTGTATTCTAAGTATCAATAATAATAGGCCAAAGCATTATTTATGCTCTTCTTAATTGCAAGCTTGGAGACCAATGACTCAGAGTCACAAAACTCTCAAAGATATAGGGGAGATCCAAGCTGTACAGTGCTTGCCCTTGAAAAATATTCTGTATCTTCTGAGTCACAGCACTATTTGCAAAGAGTTTTGCACTGAATATACTGACATAATGATTGCAGCAGCAGATTATAAATAGCTGTATTTATACATAGCTCTAAACTAAAAGAGCAGCAACTTGCTTGAGACATTTTTAGTAAGAATTTTCCCCCACTCTTTAATTTATTCCTTTCTCCATTATGCTTCAGAGCAACCTGGGCTGGAAGCTTTAAAACTTATGACTCCTCAACATGAAAACAGACAGTTCTTAATCACATTTTAGGTGTTGTGGTTTTCAGAGAGAGGAGCGGCAGCTATACGCTTGTCCTGTTTCCTTAGCAACAGAGCAAGGGGAGCTCAGGAGACTCTGCTGGAGGGAGCCTGAGATGCTCACGTGTTGCTCTCAGTATCTGTCTCCACCTGCCACAGCCTACGAGAGGACCAAAATCAAAACCAGCTTGCCAAGGAAAGGTTCTGTATATATGATTTAATACTACTCCATACCAAATGTGTGATAGCTGAATACTAAATTTGCTTGGTTAAGCATTCAATGGTCAGGAGGGGGCAGAAAAAAAAAGTGAAAAACACGTATTCTAGGCTCTGAGCTATGTCAGTTAAATTTTTTATAAATTTTGCAGTGTTTTTTAAAATACTTGCTCACAGTGAAGATACTGAATAAAATCTTCCCAGTTTCAAGGACCAAAACCACTCATTGTTTCTATTTTCCATATGGCCCAAATTGTGGAGCCATAGTAAGTTCAATTTTCCTTTGAAAATGGAAATATCTTGTCTAATCCTAATGGTACTTAATAGAAATGACATATTAAATGTAATATAATTATTTAAACAGAATATATTAATTTAAACTGAATAAATAAACAAATGTCCCAAACACACTTCCCCCAGCTTTTGAAGCACTTTAATCTCATCTAACTTTGGGTGCACAGCTGTGACATTATCCTAGTCTCCATCTATAATAAAAAGAAAATATAATTCTGATTTTTGGTTCCATCTCCTCGACCCCTGGAGAAGTGTGAGCCCTGTAGCAGTAGTGGTCTGATGGAATCTGAAGCAAGGTCTTTCTCTATAAAATGTTAATTGGACTGACTGAGGCTTTGGTTCCATATACATGGTATTTTCTGCCTTTTGGACATAGCAGGATTTTGAGAGGGTCAGTAAGATGAATCATCCTCTCAGGAGAGCCTTCAGGTCTTTTCTCCCCTTAGAGGGAAACCTAACACAACTAATTTTCATTTGATGTTTCACTTCACTACTCCTTCCCTGGCACATCTTATGACTTTTTTAAAATGGATGTGCCAAAGCTATTTTTTTGGTTCCAGGTGCAGGCTCAAATTAAACACCCATTGGCCACTACCTCATCCTTCCAAAAAAAAAAATAACAAAATGCAGCATTGTTGGATTATAGACAACAATAAATCTGTCATCTGTCTGCTACACCGATCTCTTTAAGATGCCAAGGAAGTGGAGACTTACAGTCTATTTAAGTCCTCCTTTTTCTACACAATGGGAGCTAGAGATCCTGTTTGCTGTCCCAACCATTCCTTCTCCATGGCCATTAATGCGCTCAACATTAGAAAGAGGCAGAGCTTTAACTTGGACCAAATGTGTGTGCTTGTGTGTTTGTGTGTTTGTGTGTGTGTGTGTGTGTGTGTGTGTGTGTGTGCGTGTGACATCAACAAGTAAATGAAAGACAAGCTCAGAGATAAAACATCCCATCCCATGAAGGGATACAAAACTTAGGGAAGAGAAGATCCCAGGAGAAAATGAGCAGGGAGAAGGTCTCATACATTGCTTACTAATCTCACAGACTGTGACTATGTGTTCTCCAAAAATATAGTCCAATTCATTTTGGGATAACAGAGCTTTGAACTGCTGTGAAAGCACAAGCCAAATCATCTTCCCAAGATGATCAGCATGGTTATACATTGCCGTCTTCCACCTCCTAAGCTGCCAAGCCAACAATGTAAAACTGAATGCTCATGCTTACAAATGAATATTGGTGTCCATATTTCAGAGGGAACAATTTGCTTTCTTTTTATATAGCTGAAGTGGCTGGTACTGGCCTGAAATATTGCATAGATGGTCTACTGTTATTCCTTGTGTGTATGCTTACACTGTGATATCAGATGTAATATATACACATTTTTGGTTTCTCTAATAAAAGCAAAGTATTCACGGTAATAACAGAAAAAGAAGTGCTTAGGTCAGAGGTGGAGACAAAAAAATTAAGCCCTCAAAATTATAAACATTTTCTGTGGCTTTTGTACAGAAAATTCTTTTCTTAACTAATTTTATCATTTATTGAGATCATTATTGTCCAAGTATTTTCAAGTTATTTAAAGACTATGTGTTTTATTTCTGTTTGCTGTCATATCAATAATCCAAAATTGGACATTGTTTTTTTTTTTCTTGACAAAACAAAAAGCAAATTTTCATTACTCTTAATTTTCACTTCTGTTGACATAAGAGTCAATAGATTTTGAGCATATCTAAAATATGTTTCAGGAGTTTCTTTTCTGTCTTCTAGTATTTATATTAAATTCCAACAGAATTTTTGGTAGTTTGAAGATTTAAATTCCTTCATTTGTAACTGAAATAATGACTGCTAATTTACTATAAAGAAAAATGAATGCTTCAAAGCTGCACTCATGTGAAATTAGTTAAATTGAATGAGTAGAAGGAACACAAAACAGAGTTATGTTTGCTTGCTTGTCAGTGCTAAGACAATAAAAGCGGGACAGGCATGCAGCAGAAAAAAACCCTGGATTTTATGAATGTTTGGAAATAAATTCAGGACACTGTGTCATTTAAACACTAAGATACTCTTAAGGGATTGAAATCATGTGACTTAAATGCAAACATTCCAAATTTTTGAGAAAAACCATAGGCAAGCCTGGTCAGTGTATCAGTCTGGCACTTATTTGTATCCCAGATGCAGGATATAATTTTCAAAGGTGCTCTTCTCTCTGAAGAACCCACAGCATACTATATGTTCAGGAAGACAATTTTTTAATTCTCTACTATTCTTTTGCTTTCAAATTAGTTTCACTGTTTTAAGCATTCATCAAGTTGTGCTCCATATGCTTCTTTATTTCATACAATAAGACATATAATGCCCTTATGATGTCTTGAAAATTTCTACTTTTACCACAACTACTGTCACTGAATTGTTGTCTAAAAATGAAAGACATTTTTGCCTTGCTTATAAGCAAACAGTTCTGTTTGGTCTTTAATTTTTTTTATTTATATCAGAGGTTAATTAAAATATAAATCATTCTGCAGTGTGATTGATAGATAAAATAGCTATAGCAAGGTAGCTTTAATACAGAACTGAAGAAAGCCTTTTCATAAAGGAAAGAACCTTCTGTAAGATGTTTTAAATACAAAGACTGGAAAGAAGATGTTTTCATTACTATCACCTCGTAATAGTTGGATATGTTAGTTATAATGTAACTTAATAAATACTAACAATAAAAAGAGGTAGAAGTTCAGATGGATTTCCTTCTGCAAATTAGTTGTCTACCCAGAGGCAGGAGGAACAAAAAAAAGAATAAATGCTTTACATAAAATTTTATGACTAATTTTTAGTGCTTTGATTAAATCAAATAAGCAGGTTTCATATAAACACATTAATTCTGCAGTTTCAGTTGAATATTAATCACTTTTTGTCTTAATCTACTGCCTAATGATGTTATGAAGACTTAAAGAGCTGGCACGTACCTCCATGAAGGTGTTTGCATTTTAGTCACATATGAAATGACTTCTCTTTTCCATCACTTCCACATGAGACCAATGTGGATTTAATTAATTCACGTTTATGAAGCATTTTCATATCCTTGGATGACTTGCACAATAGAAATGCCAAGTGGTAGTTTTAAATAGCAGAAATTGACCAAAAAAAGTAACCTGGTATATTTTTTTTAAAATAGTTGAGATTATATTATTTATATAAATTATTTACTATTAATAAAATGGGAAAATGTTATAATAACAACTATTAAAAGTTTGTATGTTTATTCCTCAGTAGAGGAATGACTTAGATTGAAAGGGACTTCAAAGATCCTATGGTTTCAATCCCAGCACCATGAGCAGGGATGACACCCATTACATCATCTTCAAAGTCTCATCCAACCTGCCCTTAAACGGTTCCAGAGATGGGCAATCCGCAAATTGTCTGGGCTACCTTTTCCTGTGCCTCACAACCCTCTGAATAAAGAATTTCTTCCTAGCACCTAGCATAAATTTCTTTAAGTTTAAAAAGTTTCCTCCTTGTCCTATAATTATGTGTCAGTGTAAAAAGTCACTCTCTCTTTTTTTTTTTTTTTATAAGCCCCTTGCAAGTACTTAAAGGCCACAAAAAGATCTCTCTGGAGCCTTCTCTTCTCCAAGCTGAACAAATACAGCTCTCAAAATGTTCTTGCAAGAGAGATGTTCCAGCCCTTTGATCATCTTTTGGCCCTCCTCTCGACTAGCTCTAACGGGTCGACATTTCCTCGTGTTTTGGACTCCAGACCTAGATGCAGTACTTCAGGCTATAAATAGAATTAAATTTAAAGATAAATATATTTTTTATGGATTTTAAGATTTTAGAATACTGAATTTTACTGTACCAAAGAGTCTGATACTGGATTAGTACCCTGCAGTAATTTATTGCTACAAACTTTCACGACACTGAGACGCATTAACTCCCACTGACATTGGGGAGAAATTAAACTGCTCATATCTGTACCAAAATTCTCAAAGGTTTGATCCAATTTCAAGTATCTGAAGAGGAAAAAGCATTGAGAGTCAGTAGTTTACCACATGAGGCTTGCTAAATGAAAAGTGTGATGATTTTTTAGGTCATCTAATTTGCTTATGTTTGTTGTATCTTAATGATAATTTTGTGTGCCATGAATCTTTTTCAGACTTTCTATTTTCTCAGGTGGATTTCCCTTTCTATTTTGCTGCCCAACTACCATGACTCTGGCTCATTATAATGCCTCACCAGCAGCTTTCCTGAGCAGCATACCTTATTTTGTACAGTTTATTTATGACCATCTCCCTGGTGCTGTCCATGCTTCTGGAGGATGTTTTCTTCAAGACCTGAATTGTCTTCTTGACTCCTTGTCTAAAAGGTAACACACCATCTGTGTGATGTTTTATGTCACTATCGTAATTTTAATTGCAGGGGCTGTCTGATGACCAGATGGGCAATATCAAAACTCTTTCTACTTGCTTGGAAAATATTATAGCTCTGCTAAGATTTTCCCAGCTTATAAATGAGATGTCATTGTCAGATCAGAACACTTCCCAGCCGTACGGTATATTTTCTGTGCTACCTCATATACCGAATTTTCTGCATTTTGTTATGATTTTCTAATGTCTAAGAAGAAGAAATACTGCTGTATAATACTTAATGAACATGATGTAGGACATTCATGCTCTGTATAACTGACACAGTTACCTATTTTATATTTCCTTTGATATGTTAAGCCAATTGATTTAGTGAAATAGCTTTAACAGACACTGAATCTTTGAATTGTCTTGAGCATACTTAATTTTACCATAACATATTTCTACTAAGAGTAGTCTTATTAATATTAAGGAGTGGGTGTTTGCAAGAATGTGGAATAACTCTCCTGCAATGCTTAGAGAGTAGGAGAAAATATCTTCAGCCTACAGCTGTTTCAGATTAAATGTTGGACTTTTCCTGCATTCCAAAACAAAACCATTTTGAAGTGTGTTTTTTGACAAACGATCCTACAGATTTCCCACCCACAGATGCTTAAAAGCACAGAGGCAGGTACTGTGCAGCTTGGAAAAATACTATAAAGTCAAAACTAAAAGCATTATCTGGATTTGACAGTGAAAATGTCTCCATTTGATAAAGAGATCAAGATGGTACTTGATGTAAAATCTGTACAGAGGCCATGTATTGAGCCTTCTCTGACCCATACTCTCTGAAACCTTACATTTGAACAAGTCCATGTGCATAAGTAAATCCTCATTCCAACAGGACTTTGGTATTATGTTGTCTTGGGAATCTCTTTGGAAAAGTCCCTGTCTTCTTAAGTTTCTTCCTCTATTTCCATTCCCAGGATGGTTCAGAAGAAGTATAAGATGTGGTTAATAAAAAATATTGTGCAATTGAGGTTGGAAACTAAAATTATTCTATCACAGAAATATAGAGAGAAAAAGCTAGAGACAAGAAACCATACAGTTTCTTATGTTGTGAGATTTTATCATGTGATTTACTGCTTGATAATGCTCTGGCAGTACATGTTAAGATAAAGAATTATGAGTTAGAGCTCATGTCATTGTGTTCGAATTAGGTTATTTATATGAAAATAAAAATAATTCTTTACTACATTAAAACAGCCACATGCAATAACAAAAATAAATGCTGTGAAAGAAACAAATGGTTGGAAATACTTCACAGTGGGAAATATTTCTCAGTGTGTGTTTGTAGGTTGTGGCCTGTACTCAACATAACATTTTCATCATATCAAAAATTCTCTTGACTGTGTGTCAAACACATAAAACAGCTTCCAAAGTAATTTCTTCTAGATGCAACCACTGCCTTCAACAAAAGTAAAAGTACTTATAGCACACCTGAAAGTCCTTTAATATCTGATAGGAACAAATCACATCAGAAAATATCTGAAAAATATCATCACAGCTTTTCTATTTTCACTGCCTACTGAAACTTAAACTTTAAACTGCATTTTTCACTTCTAAAGATAGCTTTTGAGGGTCACATTTACAATGAATTGCAACTCAGTGTGTAAATATACCACAAAATAAAGACTGAGATCACACAGTGTTTCCATTTTTGCTCTCTTCTTTCAACTACAATTCAGCTTGAGTAGCTACATCTTTGTCAAAGCAAATCTCAGCATTTGTGTGAGGCATGCAGCAGCAATGGCAACATGACAACAACCTCCAGTCTTGAACTAATGAGCTAAAAAACCTAAACTATCTTGCACTATCCTGATCAATTGTACTTGCTTCCAGCATTATCAAATAATTGCAATCTCTTTTTTCCCTGTTCCTTTTTCATGAGGAAACCTGTCTAGAAACTTGCTTAGATAGGAATATAAGTAATGAGAATTTGGTTTTCATTTTTCAAATCAGCATAAGACTCCTCAAATTGCTGAACAAGTTACTTGTGTTGTATTTAGTAAACTGAAGGTGTGTTGCATCAAACATAACATGGCGTATTTGTTGGAGATTAATTTCTAAATTTATCCATCTAATGTCTGTATTTCTAGGTTAAATCTGAGTGCTTTTCTTAACTTTTAAAGATTTGATTCACCAAAACTAATCTATCCATCTAATCCAGAGAGTACACTGAAAATCAACCTGACTACAGATAGATAGCCAGCATACATTTGCAAGGGACATCTATTCTGCACAATTTCCCCCAGCCACCCTCCCAGGTGTAATCTCACAGTGGTACCATGTCTCATTATCTTCAATCACATCTGTTGACACTTACATTCCAAAAATAAAAAAAATACCTCAACAGTGGAGGCAAAGAAGGTTTAGATTATGGGTATTACAGCAGGTGCTGGGAAGCCCACTGAGAGAAAACAGTGTCAAACCTCTACAACATGAGCACACAGCTTGCTGTTGCTTAGAGTAAAGGCAATTTTATGGCAAAGAAAGGGCACAAGGGAACACATTCAAGAACAAATAAGTAGAAGGGAAACAGAACACAAAATAACACAGGCAACCCAAAAAGTAGGAAAATGGCCAAATATGCATTTTTACCATCTGGCCACGAGCAAGGTGCCTGATGCCTTTCTTTACACATGGGATGTTGGCAAAATGAAAAATGCACATAGTGTTTCATGCAGTAAGTAGAAAATGCAGTTCCATTGTTCAGGGCTTTAAAATCACAGTAGAAATGAAAAGATAAGTGATTCTTATTGCTACCTGCAATCAGTCAGATAGAGGCTGACTGATTTAGTAAAACAATTTTCTAAGCTTCTTGAAATGCACAAATATGTTGGTGTTATTTGTGTGTTTCTTATAGACAGCAGGCTGATGAAAAGTACATTGCAAATATAGAAAAATACCCCAACAACTTCTAGTATAAAATAGCTTAAATTATGTTTAAAACAACTGCAACCAGGGGATAAATATTGTGCACCTGTACAGAAAGCTCAAAAAGGAAAATCCTGGAAAGAAAAGTCAGTTTCACTCCAGAGGCTTGAGGAGGTCCCCAGAGTAGCTATTACCAGGCACATGAAAGTCTGGAAAAAGGCAGTATGTATTTACCAAGGGGAAACTGTGCTTGACCAACTTGATTGCTCTGTACAATGGAACAACTTGGTAAGGAGATGAAAGAAAGAATGAGGGATGACATGACCTCCCAATGGCATCTTTTTTTCTAAGATGGATTGGATGGATGGACTGTAACCTGTATGAAAAACTGGTTAAATTGACTAGTTCAAAGGATGTTGGTTAATGGCAGTTTTCAAGAGTGAGTCCCTCCAGACATGCTATAGGCTTCAATACTGCTCAATAACTCTGTCTCCATGACAGCAGTGAATGAGCTGTCGTCTCATTCGCAAGTAAAAGCAACGTCAGGGGAGAGTTATATAGCAGGGGTAGGAAAAAGTGGAAGACTGGGCCAACAGAAACCTCATAAGGCTCAACAAAAGGAAATGTGGAAGCCTTGCATTTGGGTCAGACTAATCCCTAGTAGCTCATGGGAGATCTAATCATAGTGTCCCAGGAGCTATGCTTCTTGTAATGTCCACAGTGACAGGACAAGAATCAATTGAACAGAAGTCACTAGAGGGGAAGTGCTTGAAGTGACTGGAGCTATATGTAGTAAAACAGACAAAAAAAAGACCAAACCACTAAAAAAAAAACTGAGGACAATTAAATGTTGGGATAAAATGCCTGGAGAAATGGTGGAATCTCCCCTCACAGGAAAGATTTAAGAATTTGCTTGATGAAGCCATGGATAACCTCACCCAAGTTCCTGTTTTGAACAGAAAGCTAGTTTATTTGATCTGCAGAGGTCCCTTTCAAACCTGGCTTTTGTGTAATTCTGTGATTCTGTGCTTCTGCTGAGGCAACAACTTAAATGACAGGTACTGGAGATAAGCCATCTAAGTCTTCCTTCTCACGCCTCTAAATTTGACATCAATAGCCCCCCACAAACATTCTGTATCATGCACTATCAACCTAACACTGAGATGTTTCATTTTTCTCCTCATTCCTGAAACTGGAAATTTTATGTTCTTTTTAACCTATCAAGCCTCAAATACTTCCTCTTGGTGGACTTTGATCAAACATGTGTTACATTCCATGCTGTAGATGTCTCTCATTGTTATTAGCATTGAATATCCAGCAGAGGAGGAACCTAGGGCATTTGGGCATTTGATGTTAAACTTTTTTTTTTCCTTAAGATTTCTTCATTTAAATTTTAGTAGCATCTTCAAATTATGGTCTAAAGGTGCTTGAATCCTCTCTAGGCCAGTTTCTAGCTAAAGAGGTTTTGTTACACTCATTGAGCAGCATATCATGCTCAGACTTTATTAAAATATGCATTTATTATTTTATTATAAAACAGTTCTTTCAGTCTGATGTATAAAATATTAACTATTGGGGTTTTTAGGTGAGAGTTTTTTTAGTTTTTTTGAGGTTTTTACGAGGGGTGGGGAGGACAATTAATTTTTTATTTTATTTTTCAGAGAGAGTTCATTTCAAAGCACACATTTCAGAATTGAGGCAAACTGATTTTATATAATTCTTGTGGGCAGCTATATGTTTCATCTTTATTTACAACCTTAGTTTCATAGCAACTAATATAACTCAAAGGAGAAATACTGTAAGAATGTTAAAAACAGATTAAAAGGAAGAGTAAAACTAAAGACATAAACTAAATAAACACTACTATGAGATACTCTAAAGGCTTTAATATCACTTGTGAATATATCAGTGTTACTATGGGAACTTCAGGGTTTTTGCATTTGACATGATTCAACTGTAACAAGTGCTGACTGAAAAATGAAATGATCAACAGCAAAAAACCCCAAGAAATTGTGAATACTTTTTCTTTAAAAAGTAAAAATTCATTTTCCTTTTATGTCATCCATCAGATTGAAAAAAAGTATGTGGAGAAACTAGAGAAAGAATGAGAAATTCTGTCTCTCATGTCACATAGGATTCATTGTCAAAGAAACAAGTCATAGAGTTTACGTAAACTTAATTTCAATTGTTATAAGGTTTTAAATTATCCAGTGGTGTATTTTTAGCAAAATTATCCAGTGGTGTATTTTTAGCAAAGATCCATTGACCATATTAAAAAAAAAAAAGTTAAAATTGAAAAATTCTAAAGTTGAAAATCTTCGTCTTTTTCAGAAATATCTTGCAGGGAAGAAAGGTCAAGATTTTGAATGCTACCTTGCAGCAGTAGCACAAATCAGAATATTATGTTCCCTAACCCAGCTTCTGGATACTTTATCTATGTGAAGACACTGTTGTATTTGCAGCACTATTTATTATATCTGAGAATTTTTGAAGATCTACAATTCATACCATCCAAGCTGCACTTACTGTGCCTCACAGTCACAGCTCTTTCCCCTTCTGGATAGTCCTTTCTCTCATCTGTGCAGTGACAGGAACCAAATATGCCTACCATGGATAGACTTTTCACTGATTCTGATAAGATTTGTCAGACTGTGTGCAGTAGCTGCTAGGAAAAAAGGCTGTTTTTTCAATATTAGATGACTGCTTTGCCTGCGCATCTTCACAGGAGCAGAAAGCTGGTGTTCTGACCAGGGTAAAATGAGTTAATATATTGCTTGACCAGCTTTTTTTAAGGAAAGATAAGGTGGAATTCAGAGGTTCATCCGGAAGTCAACACTGTGCTGATATTTAAATGAGATTAAGGAGGTTTTATTCAAGAAACAGTTGATTTGCTTGTGTAAATGTAGATGCAAAACAGACCTGCTTCTTTCAACTTTGGTCGAGTTCTGATTTATGTACCAAACCTAACATTTTGCTTCCCATTTTGCTAGATTTACTTAAGTAGCTACAATTCCTCATCCCATCCTTTTATTACAAAAACGAACAGTGGAAGCCCAGAAATGTATATGCAAAGACAGAGCATCAGAATCTCCATACTATTATATTTAAATTGATGCAATGCTGACATACAGGTGAATCTTCCTTTTAATTCAATTGAAAAGCTTGATTTAATATTTATTTCCTGTATGTTGTGATAGACTGAAAAAATGATTAAGAAACTCAATTGAGCCAAACTGACAAATACTACATCAACTTAATGACTTATTTTCCTTACTACTATCATCAAAATTTCTCAGCTAAACGTAGATCTAAAATATACAAAGGGGTCTGAATCTGTCCACAACGCTGTCAAACAATTAAATTATACTTTACTACTTATAGAGTTGTTTCTTAATTAATTTTTATGCAATTCTTATTCATTGATTCTTACGCAATTCGCTTGAAAAATGTTAATTTTAAGTCTTATTTCTCTAGAGCTACTGCCAGTGCCATCTGCTGTGGCCAGATCAGAGGACGAAACATACTAACGTCAGTATCTCCTGCCATTTCTCAAGAGACCAAGACTCTCTTCTCACTCAGATTTCACAGCCCATATCCTTCTAGATCTTATCTAGCATCTGACCCTTCCATGTCAGTAACTTAGTTTTCCACATCACTGGGCTGACATACACTCTGTAATGAATTGACTATGGTTATGAGCTTAGATAAACAGTAGAAAGCACAAACCTTCAGTAAGCAATTGCTGCTTCAGAGTAACATACAGTATTTTCTATCAGAGAGAGACAATTTTATGACTGATTGGAAGAGCTATGAGAGAAAAATCTGAAGGCCTGTCACATCTGCACATATTCTTCCTTAATTGTTCATGTACAGTTTAACATCCACATGTATCTTCCAGTGCCTCAGTGAGCAGAGCTAGGGTAAATTGGTTAACTCAGTTCCTTTTTAAGTAGAATAGCACCCCTGAGATTTTTGCAAAAGGAAATAGTGCTGTTTATGTAAGACTTCTTATCTTAGCAAACTAAATGTATTCTCCAAATGCTTTCTTCTTTCATACAATAAAAATGCTGCCTATGTGATTGTCCTTTTGTGCAAAATTGAGTTTCACATTTGCTACTGTAGGAATCTTTCTGATAAGGTAGTGGCTGTGCATAAAAACTTTCTGTGCTGTGCTTATATTATAAAACTGCCTTTTCATCGTATTTATATAAATTTAGAATTCCAAACTCAAGTCAGTAGAAAAACATCTTTTCCTGTCAAAAAGTCTGGGGCATACCTCACAGATGACAATGCCTTATCACTCTCTGAAGTCACAGAAAATGCTAAGGAGTTTCTCATGTATATACAATTGTGAAGTAGAAATGGGATGTTTCCTCAAGGAATGTCTAGGAAAAGACAATTGTAGCTGAAGCATGGCTTTTGAAAATTTTTTATACGGAAAAATGGAGTATGTCTTTTGTTGCAAATATTCTCCAAAAATGAATAATATAATTTACAGGATTGCAACTACAGGATTCCATTACATTTTCTTATTAATCACAAACCCAAAATAATATTTAAAGTGGTTTTCTTTTCCTAAGGTTTATTCAGCATTGTATCTTCTTTCATTTTTTTTCTTTAAGGAAATTTAAATTATGTTTCTGTTTTTCTTTCTCATGTTTATTTCAGACAATTCATAAACTCTACAGCACAAAAATTTTGTACAATAAATATGGAGCATCAGCTGATGGTAATTCCCATTTGGGTCTTTACAATAATCAAATATTGTAATATTTGCTACAGTGTCACTGGCATATCTCTTATGGTGGGTTTTGGATGGATATGGCAAGGTGTGGTTGCACAAAGGCATGGATTTTGTATAGGCATTATATCACCTGGACACTACCCTGCATTTCAAGAATCTCCACAGACTCAAATCTGCTTTATGAGATGCAAAGGAAAAATCTAAGGAAGAATATATGATATGTAGTCAGCTTGAGTATTGGTAGGTCTTGACTTCAGAAGCAATCCTATCAAACTCAGCAGATTTGTCTTGTGTGTCCATGTACAGGACTGGTGCACTTAAGAAGCTGCTAAGAAAGTATTCCTTACCTTTTGTCATAGTCACAATGAATAATCTGTCTGTCCAGGATACTTGAGATAAATAATAACAAGAGAAACTGCTGTTTGAACCAAATTTTGACCCTCTAATTATAGATAATCATAAAGCAAGGAGCCAGACAGCTATCCATGTAAGGAACTTTCATTAACTCTAGTATTAGTCACATTTTTTTTTCCCCAGTACAAGAACCTGCTTTAATTCATACAAATCCGGAGTGCTGTGGGCATTCTTAGTGAGGAGGATTGAAGCAGATTTTCTTCTTTTTACGGACCATGCTTAGACTATGTATTTGAAGTTCTTTAATGAAGGGAGTTAATAAGGTTAGTAGAAAAAGAGAAAACTACAGCCTTTTCTGGTGATCATCCAGAGACAGAGGCTAATACAGGTGTTCTAAATTTGTCTCTGGAAAAGATTGGTTTACTCTGTTGCACAGGTAAGAAAGCAAGGAGTGCCCTCTAGAAGGCACCCTGTGCCACCACTACTGAGCAGAATTATGCATGGTGACGGTCGGCCAAATATTCATTTAAAAAATCACACTCTTCCTCACAAGATAAAGACAATTTTAATGGTGAATATAATCATAGGTATCCTTTAAGTATTTGGATAGGAATAGGACTCAGCAAATCCTGGTTACATACACCAAGAACTCACTGCATTCTGACAAACCAAAGCAATTTCAATATAAATATATCAAAAGGCGGGGGGTGGGGAAAGGCAGTACTGATCTTCTGCAGAGCATAAGGAAGACCAGGAATAAAAATATGTGAGAAACCAAGATAGTAGGCAATATAGACAGGGAACCTGAAATAAATGACCCTGGTATTAAAATATAATTTGAAATAAAAAGGAAAAAATTGCTGTATAATAAAATATTTTTGTATTATGAAGTAAATAAAATCAGGTAAAGGGATGTGTAGCTAGCCCATGTAGGTTTGATCCTGATTCTTCATTCATGTAACATGCATAACTGAAAATAAATGATGGAAAGAAACTGTACCCTGCTATTACAAAAAGGAAGTATCTTTTGATGTCACTTTTGTTGAAGGTTTAGTGAAAAGATTTCTGTCAGAACATTGTATATGTAAATAATCTAATAATTTTAGTGTTTATGAATGAAAGCTGTCAGATAATCAGCATTTACAGTGTACACTTTCTTTGAAACTACTTAGCTGTCATGATGTAAAAATATTCAATATTCAAAAAATAGTTTGTGCATAAATATGGGGTTTTGTATTTGGGTCAAATATTTTATGTTTATTGCCTTAGAAAATCCCAAATAGACTGCAGATTCGTTTTTCATTTCTCTCTTTTTGAAGGGAACTCTGATGTTAGTCTCAATTGCTGTAGCTAGGAAGCAGAGATGCAGTCTGATGTAATGGTGCCAATATTCTGAAGACAGTTAATATTTCATGTCATGCTTTTTGATTGTTTGGTGATCTAATGAATCAATTTCAAGTATAAAATACCAAGGACCAATAATCAAATTTTCTATTTTTAGAACTACTGGCTTTTTGATTAAAAAATACGTATGCAACAAATAGTTTAGCCCTTGCCAAAATTTTCCCTTCAAGAAAAAAAAGAAAAAGATAAAAATTTAGAATTAGTGACATATGCTGTCAGTAAATTGTAGATTATCGTTCAAATAATTCTCTCCAATATGCCACTGCAGCCCTCTTAATTTTATTGGCAATTAAATGTTGAATGAGAAGGCATGGAAGGGATGATGAGCAATGGTGAAGGAATGGGAGTTCAGCTTGGCAGCATCTACAATGATATATGGCTTTAAGCACTGTAGAGTACTTTTCAGAGTTACTGAATAATGCCATCCCTTCCAGAGATTTTACAAAAATCATAAAATAAAAACATTCTTTTGTTGACTTTCTGTAAATCCATTGATAATGTAGAAATCCCAGAGAAATAAGAACCAGAGATAGGATTGATCTGAGCAGACATTGTAAATCTATCTATGTGTGTCATTCTATGTTCCCTTCACTGCCAATGGAAAGGTCATGTCTCAGTATATTTTCTCAGAAAAAAAGAAGAAAACGTTTCTAATAAAAAGCTGCAAAATTGTAAAAAAATTATTTCTGCATTGGCTAAGGAGGAAGTCAAAAGTGTTTATCTTACATGTGAAATCATTGTAGATGGAGGGATGGAATCTAACTACCTTCAAAATGTATGAACCCATTTCTAATTTTGAATTGCTCTTTACATGCAGATCTTAATCTTGTTATGGCACAGTTGCTGTCAAAATTTCTTTCTTCAAATTGCATACCTGGTTCACATTAAAAAAACTGTTTTAAATTACTTTTAAAAGTTTCTAGTAAAATCTTCCACACAAGAGAGATTCGTTATAATGCCTCATGTCATTCTCTCCTTCTTCTTTTAACTACAAGTTATAAACATAATATTTTCTTGAATTTTTTGGGGTTTCTAAGAAAAGTGAAAAATTTAGCGAGAACTTTATCCTTCAATTATGTTTATCTATGGAGCTAATTATTATAGTGACTCATTGCTTTGACTTCAGAACTTAAAAGTTGCTGTCGGCACTTACATTTCTGTAATATAAAGTTATCTCCACTGAGGAGATGGACAAAAGAAAGCATAGGAATAAAAGGGAAGTGGCACAGAATTTTAGGTTTTTCTTCTTTATTCAGGCATGACTTTAAGTCTTTTAAGCTTTCTTTTGCTAAAAAGCAATAAAAAAATCCCCCAGTACACACAGCTCATATAAATATGTATTCAAAATAAACAAAAGGTGGCTTGCTTCGAGAAATAAAGCACAGATGAAGACAGACTTTACTACCACTGCACACACTTAATGCAATTTTTCTTCTGGATTTTTTTTAAAGAAAAGAAGTCATTAACCACATTAATATTCAGCACTGTTCTGTCTCAGGGCAGATGTTTATCTGCATGCTTCATTGCATTGTGAACAATGTGACCCATGCAATTGCCTTTCATGATGTGGAAATGCTTGCTATGCAGAAATATAAACACATAGCATTTCCCAAAATTTTATAGCAACATTCTGCTTCATAAATAGTAACATTACAAACTCTTTTTTCCTCCATTCCATCATTTTTCCATTTTCTACACATAGCTACATAGATTTCACTTAATTCAACCTAGGATCCTATGTCTGGGTTGTAAAATTATTCCTACACCTTTGCTTACTCAAAAGTGAAAAAATTTTGATTTCTGCTTTATTTATCCTTCATTAGATCAGGTTAATATTCATATTTTTCCTTAGTAAGAATAGAGAACTAAAATAACCTCACTGTAAAGCAGAGATAAAATATGTCAGATGAATGTTTATAACCTAGAAGTGTCTTTTTTTCCCCCTCTGACTAGAAAGGATTCAGCAATTATATATGAAGTAGATATGTAGATGCATGTAAATGGGGATGTGCAATGTCCTGGTTTTAAGTCTTTCCCTATTAATTGACAAGAGCAAGAAGAAAACAAGAGGGAAAAGAAAGAAAATATTAAATACATAAATACATAAAAGGAAGCTTGCTGCCCTTCTCATTCATCTGAAATGAAGAATGTGCTCAAAACCGTGAACAAAATCAGTGTTCAGTTACACTCTGAGGACACACAAAAGACAGAAGTAAGGTTTATTTCCTCACAGGTAAGATTTACCTTTGCAATAAAATCTTCAGCCTATAATACTCAATCAAAATGTAAACTCCTTGCAAAGCAAGAGCTCGGTACTAATCTGCTAAAGCAACGCAGCATGAACTGTGCTTTAAGTACAACAGTGCCACTTATTTTCCTGCAGAATATCAAAAACACTCACAAAGCTATCTCCGCAGGGAACTGCTATTGCATTTTTCTGCTAGCTGACAACAGGTATCCAGACAAGATACCCTTTTATAAGTAATGTGGGAATTTGATGAATAAGTGAATACAAAAGGAGTAACAGGCCGATTTGCACACGCTCAGCTAAGTCATGAAAATATCTACTACATGAACAGTGCATACTATGTGAACAATATTTGACTTATACAGGAGGCTTGTTGCATTTCTGAATTAGAATGAAATACAGATAAGGATTTTAAAGGGCTGATCAGTACATTTCTAGTGTACAAAGGCTCTTGAATTTTTGATCAATATTTCCCTCCAGTAAAAATGCAAGTACTGAAGATTGTGATTAGGACAAGGACCTACAGGATGAGACAGAATGCTGAGTAAAGAACTGGATTTCCATTCCAGAAACAAAATGAAAGCAAAATATGTATGCAGATCTCAGACACAGGAAGTGATTTTTTTATTATATAACACCGATGATAGTAAGAAAATAGAGATATTTCAAGAATGATCAACTTTCTAAGTTCACTCTGACAAGACTAGGATTTTCTATCTGGATTTTCTATCTAGGATTTTCACCCTGGGAGGAAATGTGATCTTTCCTTATAATCAGTTTTCAATTGCTATATTATTCAGTTAAATTAAGCAATGCCTGTTAAAACAAGGCATTTATAAAGATAGATTTAAAAGTTTTTTGTGTATATTTTTCATTTTCAGTGCTTAAGAATTTATTTGATACATTCTCAAAGGATATTTTGATATTCTAAGTACTAAAGCCTCCTTACATTTCACATAAAACACCTATACAAGTGTTAGTATTTTAAAAAAAAGAACAAAAGTTTTAATTGTTGAACCTGAATCTACTTGGATAGAATTTTTAATTGATACAATGAAAAAAGCAAATCAAATCAATTATGTGAAAAGACAGTCTCAAGGTCCTAGACACATCGTGTTGAAATGTCTGAAAACAGAATTGGAAAAGGATGGTGCAGATACCCAAGACCAGACAGGAAATCAGGGCAGTTGATTTTAAGGAACTTTCAACACTCTTCCAGAGATGAAGTTAACAAGCTTGATTTTACAGAAGAGAAGATAATCAATAAATAAAGGGGTTGCAAAAGCAGTTCAGGGCACAGAACAATGGATCTTTAGTCTAGAGAAGGGGTAGCCAAGAAAAAAAGAAGCAAGCCTTTTTATTAGACCTAGATTTCAAAGCTGTCATGGACAATGGCATATGAATGACCTGCAGTTTAGTGTCATGAGGTGCTGGGTTCTAGTCATGTAAAACTTCTTTCCTCAGCATTATGTATGAGGATTTGATCATTATTTCTTGGGGAACACACTGAGCAGTAAATAGCATGAGAATTCACCACCACTTGCTTCCCCATTCAGAATCCACACAATATGTTTTAACAATTTATAGCTGTCTTATTATATAATTGGCCAATTTTTTCCTACTATGAATGATGATTTATATTAAGGATTACAAAACCAGTATATGTTAGGAACTTCAGTCCTAAACCCCTAACAATTTCATGGCCTGGATCCTTTTAATTATTCAATCAATGGTACTATAATGTGTATAAAATAATCCAGGTTTTTTTTTTTTTATAGTGGTTAAAATTCTAATTCTTTGATTCTTTTCACATTTTTTCAAGTACACTGGCTTCAATAGAAATATCAATCTATTATAATTGGGAGAAAAACTATATTTCTTTCACAACATTATGTCATATTTAGTAAGTCTACTTATTTGAATAATGGTAGAACAAATGCAAAATGTTAGGATCACATAGGAAAATTAGAGAATAATTTCTCATACCGTTCTAAAGAATGTCAATGCTTACACTGGACTCATCTTAATCAAACAAATTAATAGAAAAGGCTTTTGATGTGATACTCCAGAGCACATGGTGTGACTCTTGGGGATGGTGCACTGTAGGAGCTGAACTCAATGTTCCTTGAAAGTCCCTTCCAACTCCACTTTTTCTGTGATTCTGTGAAGTAGAAATGTCAAACAACTCACAATTCTATCAGGTACCAGATCTTTAGTAGAAAATTCAAAACTATGAGTATTGTCAGAATCTAAATCTTCAGTAATTCAAAGTGGATCCTTGTGAACGAAAAAAGGCAGATCTTAAAATAGTGTAATTTTTTTTTCTATACAGCTGTGTTTGTTGTATTGCAATAAATAGCTCTTTAGTTGTTTTGCACTGGATTCTGTATTATTGCATAGAATAGTATGTTTGTATCCTCATGGGATTCCTCTTTAATATTACATGGTCTTTCCCTCCCCCAAAAATCCCCGGTGGTGATGGTTTGTTCCAGGTTTACTCCTGGGACTCTCCTTGCCCCCTCCTCACTTGTATCCCATTGGCGGTGGTCCTTTTGCTCCACGCCCCTCCATTCCCCCAAGTTTAAAAGTCTCCTGCCATGAGGCATCTGGTCTCTTCTTTTTCCACCTGGGGGGTCATCTGGATGACCTGGTGTCTCCTATCAAGGAAATAAATTTAGGACTTTGCCCCCACATGGAGAAGAGGGCTTCTCGTCTTATGCCTTTTGTCCTGTGTAAGATCGAGTGCGCTGGGGTCCACAGCTAGCTGGATTGGACCCAAACAGCCCACCAGGCACAAATTCTTACAGTGTTTACTAGATAAATATTTCTAATATATAGATAAGAATTCTTCAACTGTAGAATTTGACTGACATACCTAAATAAGGAATTATATCATAAGTATGGGATATCTTAATTTTTTTTTTGCAATAGCAACCAAAGTACTTTTAATTGTGCTGACACAATTAAAAAAGAAATCTAATACATGAAGATCCATGCAAATTTTTTTTTCTCATTCTCAGGTTCTCATTAATTTTGGAAGGACTTATCACATCTGCATGTCCCAGTTTTCTGAACTTCAGGACTGCTACATTTCCTTTGCTATTCTTCACTTTTCACTTGATTGTCATATCTTTATGAGATTTATAATATGATATGGATTTTTGGCTTTCAGTTTGTAATGAAAACATTTATTCTTGTCTAGTTGGATGTCGAGACCTGTGTGGTTTGGCAGAGGCAATGGTCTGAATAGATTTAATCAGATTTAACCTATCCGTTTCCTTCTGTTAACAAGAAAAGGACAGAGAATCAATCCGTGAAAACAAAGAAATCATATAAATTTTAAATGGAGTATATTAGAAGCAGTAACTTTTACATAATTACCATAAAAAAATAACATTGCTTGTCCAAAAGTTTTCTTAGTTCTGATCTAAACTAATGAAAAGTCATGCTGAAATTTATCATGAAAACCTATTTTCTTACAGCACTCTGTGCTGCATTTTGACATTTAAAAGATGAATCTCATAGGGGGATGTCATTTTCTAATGCAGATATACTTCCATGTGTCAAATTGCACCTGCTAATTAAAGACAAGTTTCAGTAGTATAAGAAATATCATTCAAGATTTTAATGCTTTTCATTATAGAACATGTCCTATTGTGTGCAACTTAGATAAAGTGCTGGACTCAGGTGTATACTTCTACTGTTACAGGGTAGGGTAGGTATATATCTCTGGTGTTGATAAGTGTTGTCCTCATAGGGAGAAATTCTGTATGCAGATGTTCCTTTTTTTTCTGTTCTGAGGTAACAGAGAGCAGCAGCAGAAAATATACGTTTTCTGTTAAGAATTAAACAAGCCCATGATTAGGCATTCATCATCCTCTAACTAAGTCTGGGGCTTTGATTTGCATATCATAGTTTATTTAAAGTTCAGAAAATATGAGTTCTGTTCTGAGGAAACTTTTAGGAAAAACTCATTCTGAGGAACCTACTATTTTTTTCTCTTCTGCTGCAAAATCAGTAATATGCCACATAGAGACTTCCTTAATTCTTACTTGTAGAATGATAGAGATGTCTGAATTCCAAACACAATTTTTTCCTCATGTCTTGCTTAGAAACCTATTTACAGAAGTGGATTAAAAAAAATGAGTTTTATATGTTATATGTGTTAATATGGAGTTTCTCAAGGAACATTTAGATGTTGATCCTGATTCATTCTTTTTATTTGTAAAGTTGAAAGAATTTCTTCTCATAAGGAATTCTGGTCTTTAACACAGTAAAAGATCTATTGCTGTAACATTCAGTATGAGTCAGAATAATAAAAATTTATTTAAAACAAAAGTTTGGAAATTAGGTCTTAACACATTACTCAGAGTATTAAAATATTAAAAATAGATTTAAAGTGTAAATCCTTTAGCATAATACCTGGTTCTGTATATGCAAAATATTAACATGCACTTCACAGAGCTGCATAAATCAGTGCATGGCTCAGAAATAAAGCCTTACTTGCAGTGACAGATACATAACAAAGCTGGACTTGTGGGAGGTGGCAAGTTGAGTTTACTAGTTTTAGTTCTGTTTAGATACATCTGACAGATTGAGACCATATTTTTTATACTCAAGTTGTAAAGGTCCCTTTCACCTCAAGGCTTTTGACTCTGTTCTTACCAGCACAGGGAGTTCTGAAAAACCAGAGCAAATATGTTCATAGTCTCCTTTATGGCCTTTTATAGCTTTATGTTTTATTAAAATCAATGAGGTCACTGATGCATCAGAAGGCATGTTGTTATGATGTAATTTACTGTATTGGAGGAACAGCTGAGCAACCTCTGGAAAAAGGAGTAATGGGTACGAAGAACAGAATAATCAAGTTAGAACTACTCTTTTCTTAGTTTAATTTTTACAATGGTGTTGATGTTGTTGCCCAGTTATTTTAGACATCTGTGGTGATACCTCTTGTTGTACCTGATAAGTTAACATTTCAAAAATACCATAGATTGCACTGCATGATGGCAAGTTACATGTTCTAAGGGAATAATGCTTTAAAACTCATATATTTGCCATGAGTAACACTGCCACAATGATCAGGAGTACTTCTGTCACTAATAGTTCAACAAAGTTGGGAATTTTTCTCTCTGTGATAGGAGTAAGGATTCAGGGATGTGTTCCTGTCAGTCTTTTGCACTTTGCAGTTCACACATGTAAAGGGAAAGGACTTGGCTGCTGAAAAAAATCCAGCCTGAAGGGACTCCAATGGTGTTGGTGCTGATGTGCTCCACACCACATGTATGTTGCAGGGGGCAAGAACCTGTCTGTTGGTCTCACATGGGGTGACCTGGTCCAAGGGAACTGGCTCAAACTTTGCTGATGATGGAGTTTGCAAAACTCACTAAAAAACATTTTAGTGTTTAAATCCAAAGCAGAATCTCCACCTCCAGCAAACACTGCCAGGTTGAAGGAGGAAACCAGCTTGGTTGCCTTGATCTTTTCAAGCAACCAGCAACTTCTGACTGCCCCAAAATTCTGGTTCTAGCCATGCCAGTCTGAAAGAGACAGTAACAATTTTTGGGGACAGAGAGCTATGGAATACAATAGTATGTTGGGATACCCATGACACTTGTGGGTTTGGGTGACGATGTTTGTTTGTTTGTTTGTTTTCCCCTAATGAAATACAAGATTATGTATTCTTAGTTTTAGTCTTATTTGCAAAATATTGCTTCAACAGAGGCAATGCATTAGATTTTTCTTACAAAGTTTTTACATAATTAGAGAAAAGATTGTAATTTTCAATTAGGAAATTATCAGATAGAACAGGGCGAAAGAAACAGACACCTCCTTCCTCATAGAAATCCAGTGATACTACTTAAATACAACAAGAAACATAGCAATTTTGTGATTACAACATTTAATATATAACATAATACTGTCAAATGTTTCCTTTTTGTTACTATCATTCTTTTTTGACTGGTGTTTGTTGACATTTCAATAATAAGTTTTATTAGAAAATTTTCTGTATTGTATGCTAATACACTAATTACTTTATAAATGCCACTTAGTATGTATTAATCTCATGAACACAGCACATTTTTAAAATATGGGGAAAATCTTGTGACACTAGCTTAATTCTGCAGTAAACCCATTTATTAAAAGGATATTAAAAACAGATTATAATTGAAAGCTGACAAAAATTGTTTTCCTCTTCCTGGATTAGAAATGTAAAGAGCACTTGGTGAGTGCCTCCAGGCTTTTGACTGAGGGTTCCTCCATGCCCCTGTACAAGTGACCTAACAAAGAGATTAAAGTCATGCTTCTACAGTATTTCTAGTCTTATGATCTTACATGCTTAACTCTGTAATTAGAGGATTTCAAAGGAGAATGCCAAAAGTGCTTCCTGCTTTACTACCTTGCTTGTTCTGCAGCCATACAATTCAAGTGTACTTGCAGAAATATGCACATATTAATGTGGCTTAATATATTTCTGATCAAATTTCAAGTAATGGACATAAACCCACGAATACACAACATGTTGTAATTATGATACATTTTACATTCCCAGGAAACTAACAAAGAAAGAAACTGTTCAAAATACTTAAGATTTTGTATCTTTTCTCTAAAATTTGTAAGGCATAAGAAAAGAGTCTACAGATTTAATTTCTTATCTCTCAGAGTTGTTGATGTATTTTCAAGCCCAAGTCCCAGTCAGTCACCTGTGAGGAGTGACTGCTCAGCCCCTGAAACTAGCATGAGAGTTCCCAGCTGGGCTGGGGGCTCAGGGCTTTCTCTCCTCTCTAAAGGCAAACTAAAGCCACACATTCAGTCTGGCTCATAAAGAATTGTAGTTGGAAATACCTTTGCACCAGGGCTGTGCAGCCTGGACAGGAGAGCCAGCACAGGCACGCTCTGACACTGATGATGGCCAGAAGTCAGGCAGTATTGAAAAGCAAACATGTTTGGTGTAGGAAAGGAGGAACAACTGCTCCTTCAGATACTCTCTGTGTCTTTAAAGGTGCTGTTAAAAGCTCTTTTCATAATTTTCACATTTGTTTTGCACACAAAAATCCACCAGAAGGGAACTTCCAGGGGACCCTGGGGCTAAAGCCTTGCACCCTCTAGTCCCCTGTCCTTGCCAAGGGCCTGCTCAGGAAAAAGCAGCTGTGGGCATCACTTCTGGAGTCAATACAACTAGAATCAGAGAATGCTTTGAGTTGGGAGGGACCTTAAAGCTAAAGGTCCAGCTGATTATATTCTGCTCTTGCTCCCCTTCTCTGACAGGTGCTTCCTATTTTTTTCTCTCACACTTCTTGTTACATGAAATTAATGAAAATTTCACATTTACATCAATGAAAGCCATTTGTGTTCTCCCAGGACAGACTAGGGCATTAAATCTTTGAACCCATTACTGTTGAGTTTTAAAAATATTGTTAGTATAGTCAGATTTACCTGAAATTAAGCTTGATAAAAAGCAAACTGATCATGTTCATTTAGTTGTTGCTTAAAATACAATATTTTTAGCAACTTCCTCCACAGGCTTTCTCATTTTTAATAACATAGCATCAAAAATAAATAAAATCATAAATAAATTCTCATAGTCTTTTGAGAACAATTGAATGTTCAGGAAGGCAATCAAAAGTTGTTTTTTCATACTAAGCATTTTATACTTTTGTTATCTGTAGGTCTGTGTATGTCAAGCCATTTACAACTAGTCAAGAGTCACAGATTTTTCTTCATTTTAGTAACAGAAGCTGTTTTACTCAACTACTGCAACTAACTCATCAATTCTACAATCATCTGCTATAGAAATTGTTAGAGCAAAGAGTGGATGGAATATTTTTCCAGCATCCTCCACAAATTTCTTTCATTTGTCATTAAGTTCTTTCCTCATATTAAGTCATATTATAAATCTAGTCTTCATCCTCTGATTCTCCTCTGTGCATTCCTTTCTTCTCTTTTATTCTCCTACTTGCATATTTTTCTTGGATATGGTAAATAACTGCAAATCCATTGGCTTATTTGTTCCTTTGCTTCCCCTAGTATTCTGAAAAATCTTTGCAGGCTCCTTTCTAAGTGGTTCAGGCAATTTACCTTGAAGTATTTTTTAAATACTTAATTAGCATTTTAAATTAAAATATCTGTTTTGAAGGTTGTTTTATAAATCACGTTAAAATAAGCAGAAGTAAATGAACATCTATACCCAAATTTTCCATTCTCTAAAAAATGTTAATATCCAAATATTTTAGTAGAAAAATAATTGTTTATTTTCAGTTTGCTGAGTATTTGTAATTGACTAAAAAATGCAGTTGCCAGTCTCAAAATACTGTCAAGGCCATAGAAAAAATTTGTCATGGGATAGGCCACCACAGCAGGAATTTGAGATAAGCATAGAAGAGAGGAATTTAAAATATAAGTAGTAAAATCTGTAACTGATTCTGACTTCAGCAGATGTTCTCATTTGCACCTTAATTCAGGCAGAGACATCTCCTAACAACTGGATCTTAACAGTATTGGTCTGTACCGTCCTTCTTGTATAAGAAAGACACTTTGAAGAAGAGCAAAAGACAGGGCAGTGAAGCCAATAGTTGTGCACCAGAACAATGCATGAGGAAGGAAAGAAATGAGTGGAGGCATTCAGTCTTCTCAAGATGGGAATGGGAGTGTAACAGGCCACAGTCCAAGCAGACAGGAAAAGCATCCAAAGGAGAAAAACAGCAATCACAGCTAAAAAGATGTCTTGGAGTGATACAGCATGACTGCAGAGCTTCAGCGCTCTATTTGTACTGCCTAAAACAAAGCAGAAAGCTGAAGCCACTGTTTCTTTCCCATAGCTGGTCTTCAAAATATGCCTCATGAGCAGCCTATATTTAAGCCAAGATTAACAGCTTGGTGTGTCAGAAATCCTTTCTTTTCAAGAGAGACTTTGTAACTTTTTAAGTCTGTGGTTAGCTAAAAGACTTATTCTTAAAGAAAAGGCTCAAGGTTCTATTTTGCTGTTCTGACTTATTATAAAAGTCAGACTTCAGTGGGAACTGCAGTAATTGTGATTTCTTTCCATTTCTTTCAAATCTTTTTCAAGACTTTGGGTCTGCTAGGGAGCTATAAAACTTATGGACTGTTCAAACTAGAGCCTTTTTCATCAGGCTATCATGTAGGGAAAGTTTAATTTTGGAAGACACATGTTATTTTTGCTTCCTTGGGGTGAGAAATATATTGACTCAACAGAAATTCATTCTGTATTACTGAAGGGCCCTCAGTGTGAAGGTAAATATCTCAAACAAAGCAAAAACATGACTGATATCTGTTTCAGATAGTCAGTAACCTTATACACTAAGGTTGTAGAAGGTGTTCTCAGCTTGTTTAATACCTATAGATACTTTTTTCTTTGGAAAATGTAAATTAAAGAAAAAAATTCCTTTCAAACCTTTAGATGTGGAGTGGGGACATTTCCCCAAAATCTTATTTATGGTAAGCAACTATCAAATCTATCAACCTCGGGCAAACTTTTTGACTGGTTTTCAAAATTCAGTAGCTATTTAGGAAATGTCAAAACAGAATAAGGAAGGAACTACGTATCAGAATCTCAACAGTAATATAAAGGATTTAGTGATCTTAAAATCTTTATCTATTTTAATCATCAGCACACTTAAGCAGTTTTCCTACACCACAGCTTTGGGGATAAGTAAGCAGCATTTAAAATATCTTACTAAATTAAGTACATTTAAATTAAATAAGGGACAGGAAAATATTGCAAATGTTATCTAAATTAAGATGAGCCTCACCATAGCTTTGATGAATTAAAAAAAAAAAAAAAGATAAAATGTAGATCCAACATTTTAATGCAAAAGATAATTTTCTTTTAACATGACTTTTTTTTTTTCCCCCTCAACATATTCTGTTACTTTAAGCTTGTTAGTTTCGTAGCTTTTTTACTTTCTGTGTTTTTTAATGATAGAATTCTAGTTTTATTTCTTAGTACAGTAACTTGTATTTTCTGCATAGTCTCCTCCAAGTCCCTAGGAAAATATTTTTCCCTGCACTTCTTTAGTTTTGGCTATAAATCTGCTTCCTGCTGTAAATAGGTTCCCTTATAATTTCAAGAATCTCTCACTTTTTCTCCATATTGTAAGAATCTTTTATTTTGGTCATAGCAAGGTTAAGGAAATAAATGTACAAAATAAAAGTTACATGTAGAATGAAATTTAGTACTGCATGAACTAGAGGAGAAGAGTGGGTTTGTTAAGTTTACTTGCTTTTCAGAAACACTCTCAAATGCAAGAAAAAACTTTCACAAGTGCCAAAAAGTAGTATAAAGTATCAATAAGTGTTTTTTTCATACAGATAAAAATCTCATTTTTTCTCACAATACTGTCTCAGAAAGTGGTTTTTCAACCTCTATTCTATTTCAGAGGTAGAAGGAGTGAGAAAGTTCTCATTAAAAAGTAAGTTTTAATGCACAGCAAGAAGGTAACCGTGGTTCAGACACGTGATTTAGCATCATTTTTGACAGCTCATTGCCTCCATATTCTGAGTCAACTCCCTTGTGCCTTCCTACCATCAGCATTAGAAGTATTCACTGTGCTGAAAATGCCACATATAATTAGTGATAAAAAGTATTTTTTTAAAAGAAAAAATGATGAAATAAGGTGAAATGAGTTACACTCTGTAGAGTTCACTTTGAAATAGAATGAGACAATCCTTTCCACACCTACCTTTCTCACTTTTGCCAAACTTTGAAAAAAAATGTTCAGATAACTCTTTTTGCTTATAGATAAAATTGTAAAACAATGTTCAGCTCCAGTGATTTCTTTTGTTAGCAAAAAAATAATTTTCTCTTGAAGTGCAATTTCTTTCTTTTTCCCCAGAACTCAAGTTATTACCTCATCTGTTAAGCTATGTCCAGGGGCTTCTTTCATAATTTTCTTGTATTATTCATGCATGAGCCTAAAGCTGAATTTTAATATTTATATACTATAGGAAGAACTTGTGTCTCAGTCTGCCATAGATGAAGTGCAGAACACAGTATGAAGCCTGGATCAACAATGAAGGCAAAGAACAAGATGATGTAGGGAACTAATTGCTAGGGATTAATTCTTTTGGTGTAAAGAAATGCCTTGATACTTGATTATGGTACTCATACACAATTCTATTGAAATTAATAAAAAAAATTCTGAAGAGAGAAGTAAATTCAGTAAGAATTCTGGTGTCTTAGTCTCCCAACACCATTTAAATTTAAGGCATTTAAAATTCCATGCTTCTGCTGAGGCTTAAAGTTCCCTAAACATTTAATTCTAGCCTTGTTATCATGTTCAGAAGTATCTGGTTTTGAAGGGTGGGAAGAAGGTGGAAAAACACATGTCCCTCCTAAACTGAAAGTCGTATTTAGGTAAGCAGATACTCTTAAATTCTTGGCCCAGTCATGCTCAGAGTGAGACTAAGAAAAGTAGATGAGATTAGATAATTTCTAATGTCTAATCATCATTCTCTTCAGCCCATTGCTTTAACCATGAGGATACTCTGACTTTTTCACAAAAGTAAAAATTTTTTCTTTGGTCCAGTACATAACCAAAAGTAACCAAACTGAAGAGTTTTCCTTGCAGAAAGGATTACTTTTTTGAATTTCCCTGGGTCAATCTTAAATCATCATCTGATTGTAGAGAAACTCCATCAATATTTCCAGAAACAAAATGGAGAAGTGCCTAGTAAGCGACTGTGAAAATATAAATTTGAGGAGGATGAGGAAATGAGGAAATTGAGTTTTGAAAATCTCTGAACCTTCTCTCCATTATTTAATCAGAAGATACTAAACCCATTCACAGTTCTATTTTCCTTTTACAGAAACATCTGAAATTAATTTTTAGTGGTTTTGCAATTTGTCTTCAGGCTGAAATGCAGACACAATTAATTAACTTGAATGAAAACTTAACTTCAGCTTGAAAATATTATAAGATGGTTCAAAAAATCCTATGCAAAACTGTCAACTTTCTGCACCTTGCAGAAATTATCGACACACTAAACTTTTAAAACTATAGGCAACCTAACCATTTGTTCTGAGCTAACAATACAAAATCATTTATGATTATTGCAGGTATTATGATGACAGTTCTGCACTAAGACATGATCAAAGTTCTGTATTTTGAAAACATTATGTAAAAAGTGGATTAGTACTGATGCTTCTAGAGCCAAATATCTTGTTATATTAGAGAATTAGATGGTTCTTCCACAGCAGATAGACCAGACTAGCAAAAAATATTGTGGCTTTGATTTGTGGCTTTGATTTGTGGCTGAACATATTTATCTTGACATAAATTGCAATGGACTTCTGAGATTTATTGGTAAAGATTACAGTTGATACCGGTTTGATGCAGTTTTACCTTTTTCCATTAACTGTAAGGATATATGAATGAAGAACTGCAAGAGTACATGGATGAAGAAAATGTGTACTGCAAGAAAAGTGGTTCCCATATATTTGTTGCTTTCTTTTATTTTTTACTTCTCGCAATTTTTGCAGTTTGATAAGATCTATTAGTCTGAATTTAAATTAGATTTTATTTCCTGCACATCAATTTGGGGAACAAAAGGAGGAAATTTTTAGGAAAATTAAAATTATTGAAAATATGTGAAAGGATGTTGGGGATGTATAGGAGTTGTCTCTTCCAATAGCTGGTAAAATGCTAGTGAGGAGGCCTTTTCTGATCCTTTTTTTTTTTTGTTTTGCAAATATGAAAAATGAAGAGGAAGAGAAAGAAATGTTTTGTGGAAATGGAAAATCTGCCTCTGGAATGCCACTGAAGGAGGGAGCTAAGAAAAGTTTGGAGAATCTGCCTAACTGGAAATCTAAAGTCAGATAAAAACATTACTACCCATTCATTTCATTCACAGAAGTGTTTTGCCAACTGGTGATTGTATCACATTTCTAAATATTCTACGGTCATGCACTTTTAATCCCCAGAGATGTAATAATCTGTGTGCAGGCAAATCCCTATAACTGGGATGCTCTGAAGACCATGTAGTCAATGACTTATGGGACAGGGGTTTAACAGGGTTTGTTTTCTGCTTTTGAGTATCAAAAGATGCAAAGGAAAACAACATTACTTTAAACAGACAATTTACACAGTAGTATGGATATTTGCAAATTTTTTAATTATATGAAAAAATATATTTAACTTGATTATTTGCTCCCCAGGTTCTGAAAACTTTATTTCATGCACTAATGGCTAATATGACAGAACATTCTCTGCCAGAAAATGTGAGAATGGGGCAATGACATAATGCTAATTCAGCAATTGCTCTTTGATCATTGAACCAAAAATTTAAAAAACATACTGGCATAGAGTCATGTGACGAAAGTTTATTCTAATTCCTTTGGGATAGTATTATTTTGTTTTTAACATTCAGAATTTTGTCCAAGAATAATCACAACCTCATCAGGAAAAAATATATTTGCAGTAGCGAATTTGGAATTTATTCCCTTTCCTTCCACCCACAGTATTAACAGGACATAAGAGGAAATAGAAGGCACAATGTGATGAATAACATATTAAGACTATTGATTAAGTTTATCAGAAATGTCTATAAATGCCCTAATGTAGTGAAATATTCCAATGGTATTCCTTCTGCCTGAAGGAATACCATTGGAATGGTATTCCAATGGAATGGAATACCATTCCATTGGAATGGAGTGTTCCATCTTTCAGAAAGATGGAACGCTCTTTCCATCTTTCTGAAAAAACACTCTTGTGGCAGAGAGTGCAAATAGCTCAGTGTATTTTGTTCAAGGTCAGTGGAAAAAGTAACTGCCATGGTGTTA
Organism: Leucosticte australis; assembly: GCA_025504685.1. Taxonomy (NCBI): domain Eukaryota; kingdom Metazoa; phylum Chordata; class Aves; order Passeriformes; family Fringillidae; genus Leucosticte; species Leucosticte australis. The sequence continues at coordinate 71,318,227 of JANIJU010000001.1, read as the reverse complement.
GTGTGGATTTCTTTCTGAGATGCCTCGTGGCACTGGTGGCTGCTGGGAGGACTTAATGCCTGCCTGTACTTCATTTCAGCTGCTAATACTGATCTGACAGTTCTTGACCTGTGGGTAATATGTGGTATATCATCTCCTTACTTTTCTTAGTCCATTTCTACTCCCTTTTCCTCCCTTTTTTTTTTTTTTGCCAGTGCAGGCTTCTATCACATATCTTGTTCCAATGGAAATAGAATACTGCTTAAGTGTGGCAGATTATCTTTTCATATGCTTTGCCTCTATTCTCCTTGAAATCCCTCTAGCCTGTCCACAAGATAAAACCAAATCTTTTTTTTAAATGAAATTTTGTTGAAACATCTTGATTAGGCAAAAAATTTGCAGGCTGTTGCTAGTTTTGAAACTAATCCTATGTAAGGGATTAAAACAAACAATGAATATGGGAATAGAATAGTTAATTTAATTTTTCCTATCAGAAATTTGGTGTGATTTAAAGCTCAGTTTGGGGAAATTATAATGGAAATGTCATTTCTCTACTTTGGCATACAGATACTCAGGTCTTATGGAAAAGCCTATTTCAAGGCAATATGCATACCCTCCTGGCAGTACTGAACTCACAATGGTGGGAGGTTAGGGGAGGGGAGGTTAGGGGAGCTGATAGGCTAACTTCACCGGCTTTGTATATTTGCATTTAAGCCATGCATACCTACATTTGTGTGACACACTCTTAGACAAGGTCAAATGAAAAATAGACCCTATAGGAGCTGACTTCTAATTTCTTTTAAATATACCCTTTGATTATTATCAGTGTTGGTCAATGACTGTTGGCTTGATATTTATTAGTAGCAGATCTTAAGAGCTGAGTTTAAACACCTGGTACACATGTAGTCTCCTATTCTGTAATGCCCAGCCTTAATTTCCAAATTATAGAATGGTTTGGGTTGAAAGGGACATTTAAAGGTCATCTAGTCCAACCTCCCTGCCATAGTCAGTGACATTTTTCACTAGTTCAAATTTCTCAGCCCTGTCCAACCTGACTTTGAACACTTCAAATGATGGGGCATCCGTAACTTTTCTGGGAAACTTATTCCAATATCTCACCTCTCTGATAGTAAACAATGTTTTTTCTTACATCAAATCAAAGTCCATCCTCTTTCAGTTTAAAACCACTGTCCTTGTCACTACTTCCATGGTAAAAGTGTTTCATCTTTCCTATAAGCCTGCTTTAAATACTGAAAGGTCACCATAAAGTCTCCCCTGAGCTTTTGTCTGAACAACCCCAACTCTCTCAGTCTGGCTTCATAGGAGAGGTTCCAGCTCTCGTATATTTCTGTGGTTTTTCTCTGAACTCTCTTTGACAGGTTCACATTTCTCTGGGGAACCCAGAGGTGGATTGAGGTCTCTGGTTGAAGTCTCTCAAGGGCAGAGTAATCTCCCTTGATCTACTGGACACACTACTTTTGGTGCAGCCCAGGACACCACTGGTTTTCTTGGCTGAAAGGGCACTTTACCAGCACTTGAATTTTCATCCACCAGTATCCTCAGACACTGGGACCTTTGCATTCAATTCGTTGATCCCCCAGCCTGATTTGATACTAGGGATTGCTCTGACTCCGGTGCAGGGCCTTGCACCTGGCTTGGTTGAACCTCGCTGATGTACACAAAGGAGCACTTCTCAAGCTTGTTGTGGTTCTTCTGGTTGTCTCCTCTTCCCCCCAACAAATCAGCTGCACCAGTCAGATTAGTGTCATCTGGACACTTGCAGCCCATTCCTCTGTCTAAGTTACTGATAAAGATATCAGGGTGAGAACCTCTGAGGGACGCCACTTTCTACTGATCTCCATTTGGACATTGAGCTCTAGACTGAAACTTTGGATGCAGCCAACCAGCCATTTCCTTACCCATCAATTTTTACATCCATCCAAACCTTCTCTCTCCAATTCAGCAGAAAGAATAATGTGCCAAAGGCCTTACGTAAGTCCAGGTAGATGACATCCACAGCCCTTCCCTTATCCACTGATGCAGTCACTGCTTAACAAAAGGCCACTAGATTATCCAGGCAAATTTAGAACCCAGTTTTCATCTTTTTGTTTTGGTCTGTTCTTTTTAAAAAGCTTATACACCTGGAGAAATGTATTTCATATAGAAATTCTGTAACATATTTTCCATACAGTGACATTATTTTTAATTTTATTTTTATGAGTTTGATGAAAACATGGCAAAATATATTAATTTTCCAGAAATACAGATAGAACTTTGTTACCAAAATAAAACTGTTACCTTTTTTTAACATGGATAAAATTATTTGATTTTTAAAGCATATAAAGATAAATTCTTCGTGGAAATGTGAAAGAGCATGTAGGAGTTACAGACCTATACTACTTACAGGCAGTGTAAATAGACAAGAAGAAAATTTGCTTAATTTCCTTTTTCCTCTGACAACATATTGCATGAACTTTCTTTTGGAGAAGAAATTGAATTATAATTAATGAGAACTCATTATTTACAGGCAATATAATTTTATATCAATCATTCATGTTATAAGGTGTACATATTAAAACCAACTGAAACTGTGCAGCAAGAAACTTTATCCCCAATGTACTTATCTTTTGCACTTATATGCTAATTTAAGAGTTCTGTGAACTGCTTATTGCCCAATTAATGAACAATTATAACTTAAATGAGCTAAATGCTATTTTGTTTGCATGAAGAAATCTTTAATAATGATTAATAGAGTTTTAATCAAGTACAAGTTGAGACTTTAATATGCCATGACTGAAACAGAATGACTTGAATGTTCCTCCAGAAATGGAAAATGAGTTTTCTGTTTCTAAAACAAAAAAAAAGAAAAAGATCATGTTTTATATTACAAGTCAACATTGTGAAAGAGTAAATTACAGTCCCAAATATATTGTGAGCTTGATATCTGGCAGATAGCATGTCTGCTAAATGGACAGGGTGGAAAGAGTGGTTCTGTTATACACAGATTGATACAGGAATAGGACTTCATGACCTTGTCTTGGCTCTAGCATACCCTCTATATGAAGATGTTACTAAATGTAATGTGCATCTAGAAAAAGTAGCAGGAAATTACCAGGATTAATAATACCATCAAAATGATCTTTTCTGGGGTTTGTGGACATTGCTAAGACTAAGTACAGCAAGATAAGAACATTAAAGACTGCCTTTTTATCACTTGTCCATTTAACAGTCTGGTGTATTTGCAGGATGTAGATGTGAGGGTAGGTAGGCTATTTTAGGTTGCTAAAAAACTTTCATATTTCTTCAGACACTACAGATGGGACTCATCTCAACTAATTTAAATGCTGAAAAGTTAAACATCTACTTCTTAATTAGCCATTCTTTGTGTCTTTTTTATTCAATGGAGAGAAACAGGCATCCCCATAGTACAACTTCAGGGTCCCAATGTAGACATCTTTCTCAGAGTAAGGTGAAGCTCACTGCAAAGCTGTTTCTTTGACAAAATGTTTTGTTCAGAATAAGAAACAAGAACTTCTAGATGGTTGTGCTATAACCAAGTCTCCTGACTAAATGACTATTTTTTGTCTTGTAAATGACAATTCATAGCACTCGAGCAAGTTGTTTGGGCCTTACAGGGTGACATTGCATGACAGTATGTGCTAAATCCAGCAAATAGTTTTTTTTTCTTAATGGAAGAATAGCTGCTTCTGAAGTGGATGTGGAATGAACAGAAAAGTAAACCTGGCTATTTTCCTCTCTGCTGGTCTATGCTGTTGTGGGCACAACTAGAAGAAATACAAGACACCTCCCTCTCCCCAAATCCTTCTTACTGTTTTTCATAGTTTCCAATTTTGATTAGGCCTTGCAAAAGGATGAATGACTAAGTTAATAAAAATGCTGTATTTATGTTCTATGTGAGAAAATATAAACCATAAAAGTAGAGATCAAATTATGGGAAATTTGTATGGTATTTGTCTTTTTGCAAACAAATAGTTTAGTGGTTATTTCTGGTGTCCTGATTTCTCTTAGTATTAAGAGCTATCAGCCAATCCTCTTCTATGTAAACATGACAAAAAATGCATGAAGATAAATCTTGATTTGCTTTTTTTCACTGCTATGTGATAGAAACTGTGAAAAAACTTAAATAATATTCTTTTTCCTCTTGAACTGATTGTTTCATTTGGAATTTTACACTGATAAAACAGTAATTTTACTTTAAATATAATACTTTTTCTTGAAAGCCAAGAAATTACATTCATATAGCAATTTCAATTAAATATTAATAAAAAGTACATAATATCTAGTTTAATGTATCTATGTCTTATTCAAATAAAACAATTATCATAAATAAGGTTCTGTTTACATTTGTAGAGCAGTGAGATGCATTGGTAAAATTGGTAAAAGAAAAAAAATAATAAAAGCTTTCCTTTCAAGCAGGTGGAATTAAACTGTTTCAAATGCCTTATGAAAACTAATGAACCAAACAAAGTAATTTGCTAGAGCCGAAGAGAAAATAGCCTTTGGAGAAGGAAGAAGAGTAAAGCCTTATGTACAGTGTTGGGTTTAATCTACCCTGCAGTCCATTGTCTCTCAAAGCAAAAAGTCATAAGGGCAGACTGAACATACACAGCATATGCTGCTGCTGGCAAACTTGTGTCTCTGCTAATAAAAGGGGTTAAACATCATGATAGTCTGGAAAATACTATGCCTATGTGCTTCATTTCAATTTTAGCAAAACAAATTCGAGTACATAATTTTGCTGAAACTACATCATTAAAGCGGAAAATAGTTGCCTTCACTACACATATATAAAGGGGGAAAAGAATCACACAGTGGGGTTGAATGCTCTGGGGCAAGACGAGCATGACCTTTATGAACATGTTAACATGCTTATTATACCTCCACATGTACACCATGAAAAGAGCAGCTACACTTGTTTTAAAATTATTGTGACCTGGCCTTCTTTGAGGGGAGCAAGAAGCACCCTGATTGTGACAGGATAGGCTTTACAGATCACCAGAAGAATCTTAACTATCACCTTCACGGGAATGATATGGTGCAATTATTGAAAGACATTGCAACAAGAAAATATGAGCTACTCTGGAAGCCATATTAATTTGATGAAAAATTCCAAAATAAAAATATTTTTTCAAATGGATTGCTGATATCAAAATTAATTTTGGATTTTACCTGTTTTATTAGTAATGCTGGCAGAAAATAATGACTGGATAATGATTTTATTATGAATGACTACTGGGTTTTACATACTGGATAGATTATTCTCGGGATGAATTTTTTTCATGAAGGATGGGTAGCTACATAATTCTTTTCTGGAAGTTTTATTAGATATTACTGAATCAAGTTTTATGCCATTTTCCATATGTGATAGAAAATACAAATAGGATTTTTAAAAAGTAGTACAAACCTGCAAAGACTGAGTGTGGAATATAAAGGAGAACTGTCTAACTGAAGTTCATTTTTCAGTAGCATATAAAATTCTTGTATTTCACTTTATTCACACTTAATCACATGGTTAAATCTATCAGAACAAATGAAATCTTAATTACAATAATTAAGAATTAAAAATTTGTAATATTCCCATTAAACTTATTAAGTCTTAGTCAATACCTTGCGCAAGAATATGCAATAAAAAATGTTCTTAACTGTATTGTGCTATAAAGTGAAAGACATAGACAAACCTCTCAGTTCAATTTTGTTTCCCTGTTTTCCTATTGATCTTTAATGGACTTCTGTAATGATAGCAACAAAATTTACTGAAAATAATTTTCCAGATATTTTGTGAAAACATATCAGTGACACTGCCATAATGTAAATGCTAGCTCCAAACTTTTTACTATAGTCCTGCAGGTTCAGTGAATAACATCTTCTGTTTTATAGCCCTAAACTAATTAATCTAATGCTATCCATAAAATATTTATTCTTCTTTTTGGAGCATTTTCAGTCAGATTCCAGTTGTTTCTGGCTCCATGCTTTTCTTCCTCCTATGCATCACTGAGAACCCCTCAATATTATGCAAGTGCAGTGCAAGCCAAAAGGCTGTCAGAGCCAAACAAAAGACACCGTGTCCTCATCCAAATTCTGATTTTGTCATGCATTCCAAAATTTCAGGCTCAAGTTAGATGAGAAGCATTACTACATGCCTTGATCCACTGTATACATTCCTGTTGATTTAGCTCAGTAAGCAGTTAACCTTTATTTCCAGGAAAAATGCTGACTGATGGTCAGGTTATATTCTGGGGTCCTTTGATTCTATTTTTGCATAGCAGCTATCCAACCCATCATTCCCTACTTTTTTTATACATGAGTTTTAAATACACACACAGGACTTTGTATTTTTTGATCTTGATGAGGTTCCTGCAGGTCCAGCGTTCTAATTTAATGAGATTCCTCTGAATAGCATCCTTATCCTCCAGAATATCAGCAGCACTCCTCCCCCACTTCTGCAATGTCACTCGCAATCCTGCTAAGGATGGTGCTCTCTTCAAGCTTATTGAAGAGGACATTAAACATTTCTGAGAACATTTCCTCACTTTACTAAAGATGGGATGACTGCAGGCAAAAAAATATATTGACCAGTTTTCCTGTGTTGAAAGTAGCTGGCCCAGACTACTCCTCCTTGATAATTTTTGCCAGCACTACTGACAGAAAACTGTTGTCAGAGATCCCCTGGACTATTTGCATCCTAATATGTTCCCCTTTTAGCAGGTGTCAAAGTTATCAGAGTCCCCCACGAGAACCATTATTTTCAACTGAGGACTCCTCTAGTTGCTTCAACACTCCTTTGCTGGCATGCTTTGATCGGGCTGTATCTGTATCCGTATCCACCCTGGTCCCTACCCAAAACCTCTCAAGGCAGTTCCACTTCATAACAGTTCTTTCATGTGAGCTCCTCCTTTTGGGTAGAGTACAACTTGTCCTGCCTTCTGTAACGAGTTTATAAGGACATTATGTCTATATCTCATTCCAAGGGCAAGCATTTGTCCCACCATGTTCCTGTAATTCCTATGACATCATTATTCCATTACTGAAAGACTTGCGGTTGCCAGAAGTTCCACTCTTTTTATTTGTCCACTCTGCCTTTTTCAGTTCCTCTTCCAGTCTTCAGTTTTCCAACAGTGGATTCCTTCAATTCCTGACTGCTAATTGTTTCCCTACTTGGCTGTTTGCTGGTGAGGGCTGGCTTGTCATCTCAGGATCCCATTTCTTTTGTAATTTCTGCATGTTTATGTGCAGACACTTCAGATCAGCCCTCAATCATCCCACTTTCTCAAGAGGATTGAGAAAACCATTGCAACCTGAGTGCTTCCCCATTTTGTGTGAGCTTTGTTCCCTCATCTGTCAAATTAGCTTCTAGAGACTACCACTGAAGAAAACAAGTGAAAAGATACAATAAGAAGACCATGCAGTGCAGCTCTTCCACCCTTGGCACAGAAGGAAAAAGTTCTCCTGGTAATCAAATACAAGATTACTTCAGGACTAGTTTTTGCACACTCTTAGCATGTAATGATAAAATGAAACCTTTGCTGGTACCATTCCTAGATTTTAAAATATATAGAATTTCTGGACAGGTTAAGAAAATATATCTATTTCTCATTGACTTGTTATCAGAAGTAACCTACAAATCTTGATTGGCATTCAGATATTTAGTTATTTTTTTAGGGTTTTTTATGTTGATTTTTTTTCTCCCCCACACTTCCTTGCATCTCCCCCACACTTCCTTGCACGTGTACAGAAGTTCCTTCTTCAGACATGACAGTTCCAACGTTTCATTAGGAGCAGCCAGGGTATTTTCAATTCCATATTTACTTGAAGATCAATTAATTGTCATCCCCTACTTAAGAAAAGCAGGATATGAAACCTTCTACTGCTAACTGTAACTAATGTGCAATCCTTCCCTCTAGCTACATGAGCTATCCTTTAAGTCTGGATGCTTAAGAATTTAGTTTCAGAGTGCAGTAAAACTAAACTGCCTAAACAATAAATAAGAAAAGTCATATTCATAGGAACAATGACTACAGTCTCAAATTCTGAATGTACAGGATAATAACACTATTAAGATGCTTAAAGTTAGGTTTAATGAAGCTAGAACACAATATTACATATTTAGCAAACTGTAAGTTTGTTTTTAAAATACTGGAGTTTACCAAAGGAGTAAATAAAACAGCTGAAAGCATCAGTAAATAATGAAAAAAAATCCTAAAAAAAAAAAAACTAAGAAGAAAACTCATGTGAAAAATAGTTAAGAGATACAAATTCTAACACAATAGGAAAAAGTTATCTGGACTAGTTTTCTATGAAGATTGGAGATCTTTTTGACTGGTCTGGTGTAATGAAGTGTTGCAGACAAAGTAAATTGCATTTTGCTCCTATTTTAGGACATTTTAAAGTCTCTTAATTAAGGCTAAATGACACCACTAAAGTGCTAATATTTACAGAAGAGTATAAAGAAATCAGAGTTTCAAAGAGAGGTAATGTTGCAGTTATTTTCAGTGAGTAATATTTCTATCATTACCTAGATATTTCTTCAGTTTACTATTATATTATTCCAGTTTTATGCTAGTAAGATCAAACTAAATTTTTAGTATAACTCTAGTTTTGAATAAAGGTTAGATTTCACATATTTTTTAGATTTTCTTATTCCAAACAAATGTTAGTTAGATTTGTTTCAAGTTTATTGGTGTATGAAGATTACTAGCTATACTCTATTATCTATCTGATAGATTATATTTTCCAATCAAATACTGGATTAAAAAATATGTATTATATTTTATCCACTGTTCATTTTATTTCAACATATAATATTGATTCTAGTAACTATATCTGTTATATTCAGTTATATATTTGGTTAATATTTAAAAAATTCTCAGTAAGTTACAACACAGGAGAATTCATAATTTTTTACATTTTATGTTGTTGAAATAAAATAATAAAATAAAATATTAGTGTATTTTTTTTTTTTTAGACTAGATCACAGACTTACCAAAAATTTTCCTCAATAAAATTTTCACTTTATCACTGAATCACTGGGTTTCTTCTGGGCTTCATAAGTGAATAAAAAAATTCAGAGGAAGAGATATCATAGCAGTTGTCTGTGCTGTTTGCAGGGAATAGGCCACATCTTTCACAGTAGTTTTGACCTTCAATATTTTCATTGGAACATCATAAACCTTCTGAAGAAAAGCATTTTGACCATTCAGTGAAAACATTTCCCAGGATATTTTCTCTGCTAGCCAGCAGTTATCAAATAAGCAAACTGATTCAAAAATTAATAACAATAAGACTTAAAATTATGTAAAATTTTGAGCCTTTAAACACTTTCAAAATTAAATTATCCTCACTGTAACACTATTTCTTAGTTTATATCAGTATCGTTTTTACTGTTAGAGCCAGAAGTGGAGTCTAACTCTAAATCATGTAAGTTGTGTACAGTAAAACAAACCTTAAAAAAAAAGAAATAGACTGCTGATCCTATGCTTTTCTACAAAGAAATGTCTGAAATCTTGACTTTATTTGTTATATTTTAGTTATCACTGAGGGGGTCCAGAGAACAACTGTTTTTCAAGGTGAAAGAGAAATAAAGACTTAAAATTTATGCTTTTCCTTAGTGGTAGAATGAAACTTTACCCTTCTTGGAATCTTTTGAAGGCCAGAATAAATACTATAATCCTACAGAAGTCCAGGGGGTAGATTTTTTTGACAACAAAAATACTTGACTGATCGCGGTCTTTCTGGGTCACAGCAGCTGCTTACAGCAAGGTTTCCTTTGTCTTACCCCATATCTCTCTAATAATGTTCATGTCTCTGAAATTCATATCAAGAGAATCAGCAACAAATGGTGCATCCATTCAAAACACCTGTCAAAAATCTGAAAAGTTTTTGGTCATGGTGGTTTTGTTAATTTCTTTTTTTTTGCACAATCTTCACTATTTATCACCTAGACTTAGTGTAAGGGTATGTGGAAGGCAAGAGAATTCCCTTGCAGTTATCTGACCAAGGACATTGTCAAATGGGGTGTATGAAAGAGAAGCTAAGCACAGAGAGCAACTAACCCAGCCAAAACCAAGAAACAAGCCTGGTCAGTTACATAATTGATAATGACAGAGTGTGAGAATGTTATTTTGGTAAAATCACCTGACTGAGGACCTTGATCAAAATGGGTGACCAGGGTCAAGAGGAAGACACTGAAAAAGACCATACTGAGACATAGACACACCAGACTTGTCTGGCAACAAGAGAAATAACGAGAAGAAATAAACCTCATCAGTTGTAATAATTAATTACTGTCAAGGAACTGCTGGAACCACTTCAAATAGAACCAACTTGAATTTTGCAACTGATAAGGATGCAGCCCTGAAAGTTCATGATGTTGGGAAGAATCTCTAGGATTGTATCAAATCTGCAGAGAAAAGGGGGTCAGGAGGAGCACAGAGGCAATCGGGCAGAAAGAGGTCAAAAAGGGTTCAGTCCTGTATAAAACAGGATTGATCACCAGGTTTGTCTGCCTGAGCCCAGCACCTGACCACTGCAGTTTGTCCTCCTTCTCATATCATTTCAGTAAGTAATTCATTGTCCGTCTCTGTGTAATTTCACTCTCCCTCCTGTGTATTTTCTTGGTGGAAGGAGTGAGACTGTGGCTGTGGGTGCCCATGGCCTGAGGTGTCAGTAACTGAAATCAGTGGGGTTTCAACAGCAGCTGCTGCAGTCAGTGGGGTTCTTTAACCTCCAGCCACTAAGGTGGAAACAGTGAGTGTGCCCAAAGGCAGATTCTGGGGGTAATGGAAGAATCAGGCAAGTGAGGGGCTCAGCATCAGTGGCTGGAGCAGGACTACACATCCCATGTGCCTGGTATCATTTGCTGGGGGTACTTGCATCTTTGTCAAATTGAGTTTACTTTGGGTGTGCTTGAGCATCTGCTAGCAAAGGTCAAGCTGGGTAACCTGTCAGCTATGGGTGCTCATGTCTGGGATAAGGTATTAGGACAGCAGAGTGTCCACACTTGTATTTGGGAAACCCATGAGTTGGGGTGCCTATGGGATGAGTATGTGTGTGTAGCTTTGTGTGTGTGTGTGTGTGTGTGTGTGTGTCCCTGTGTGTGTGTGTGTGTGTGTGTCCCTGTGTGTCAGTCTCTGGGACACATGTTGAAAATACAGGAAAGCAACAGTCATGTTGCCAGACTGAGGGACTGATGTCCCTCAGTTTGGGCAGAGACCCTGGGTTCCCAGGCACTGAACTGAGCTCCATGTCCTGGGCTGGAGCTGCTGGGGGACACCACTTAACACTGTACATCTGAATTGTGATGAAAGATGGAGAGCATGACTATAAACATGGGCTGGAGCTGTAAAAATCAGACACATGATGCAGACTTGTACTGGAGAGCTACAGTTTCCCTGCAGTACTCTTACTATTAATTTCACACTTAATAAAGCCTTTTTCAAACACACTATCTAAGCTAAAATTGTATATAAGATGATATATCAAGAGTTTTCAAGGATCTGTAAGTAGTGATTACCCCTACACTACTTCTTTATACTCAATAATGATCTTTCCGAAATAAAAGAAATGTTTCCATCATGGCTAAAGTGCTACAGCTGTCTTATTCATTGTAATGAACTACTTTAAATGAAGAGACTCATTTGTACGAATAAAGAAGTATGCTTCAAGTGGCTCAGTAATTTGTAGGTTTTCATTCTGGAATTAAATGTTTCCTTTCTGTTGTACATAATTTGTGTCCCTTGAGAACCCTTGTTTTCTCACGGTAGATCATACTCCTGAGAATATTAAGTCCCTTAAGATACAATAATGATACTTTTCTCATAAAATGTATTTAAGAAGTACCAAAGAGTGATGTGATAGAACATGAAAGAATAGCAATATTTCTTGTATTGCAGTTGAAAGTAAAAGCTGACATTTCAGTAATGGCCATTCTAAATCTGAGAGCCTGCGTGATATTGTTACAATTACTAAATAAAGGCTTAAATAAATTTTTATGTGCCTGAAAGGAAAAATATTTTAAATGTAAGACCAAGGGCATAAAAAGGATATCTGCATTTTGCTGTTCTTCTGTTCCTTTTTTATATTTTTTAATTTTGCTAAATTTTAATTATGCTGCTTTTGATCAAGGGGTGAAATCCGATTTCTTCCAGTGTGTTGTCTGTGTAGCTTCTATACCATGTTAAAAACAACGAAATAAAAATCCAAACAAGTCACCTACTCCTTAAAGCCCACATTCTGCTAAAGACAGATGCTCCACTCATTTTTTTCTTTTGGGAGAAACTAAATACAAAAATATCTGAATGGAAAGGGCAGTTTAAAGTGGTACTGAAAACTGTATTAATGATTAATGTAACAATTCTACCTCTTGTCCAAAGTGCAAGAACAAACAAACCAACAGATGTGTGTCTAAAATGCCACAAAAGTGCAAAACAGTAGCTGTAATTTTGAGTTTAGTATGACAAGAATTATTGATGTGTTATCTTAAAGCCTACTTCAACCTTGTCAGATATGGGTGATTCTCTGGCTGAAAACTGAGCCCAAGGCTCTCATTGCACAGACAAAACTATACTCAAGGAATATCCAAGATGCCAAGATCATGCTGGTAAAAATGCATAATATTGCTTCCCTTTCAGAAATATCTAGCTTGTATGCTCTTTGAGCCACTCTAACAGGTATTACAGAGTTTAGCACAGAACTCATAAACAGTATCACTGTGTGAAGGGAAGATTATCAGAAGCAGTCAGTGGAAATGTAAAAAAAAAAGCAACACAAAACACCTGAAAAAGTGAATTTACTAATTTCCTTTGGCAGCCTAAGGAGAAGGAATTGCACTTGTTTATGGTTGACTCTATGTCTCTTCTGATTTAATCTGTTAAAATTTAAGCATAGTCTCATTACATGTTATGTCTCTGTGAAGAAGATTGAGAAATCATAGAAAGGTGGAATCACAGGGGGAAAGGAACCAGAGAAAATGTGACATTGCTACTTGAAGAGATGTGAAGCTGATTTTCTGCCTTATTTTAATGAGCAGATGTTTCACCCCCTAAAAAGACCAACCTAGTTGGCACTGTTTTGTGTGCCTGTTGGAAGCCTTGGAAAAGAGGCCAGGGCAGACTGACCATGGAGAGTGAAATACCATTTACATTCTGGCTGCAGTTGCTCCAACTAAGTGTTAAGTTGGTTGGGAAAACTGGAGATATCCTCAGTGACATATGCCATGGGAATAAAAGACTTTAGTCCCAAGATTCACAAATATGTCAGACATGAATGAAAATAAAATTTTTCATTTAATGTATAAAATATGCAATCCTAACTAATTGGTGACAGTGGACATTTTTGTTTGTGTATCTTTATTGCAGTGGAAAGAAATAGCTTTTCCCTAATGCAAAATACCTACATTTTTCTTATATTTATATGTCTTTACATATACACAAAATAAATGGATATGGCTGACTCAATTTTTACAGACCTTATGGAAAATAGTTATTTTTTGATCTCTTACACTTATACCCAATGTAGAAAAGCCTTTCAATTATGTAATTAGATTAGTCTTTGCCTGCTCTCAAAAACGGCCTTTAGTCTTCAAATTGTTTACTGTATCTCACTCCTAGGTTGTTTTGGTTGTTTTTTGTTTGGTTGGTTGGTTGGTTTGGTTTTGAAGGGTTTTTTTGAGGTTTTTGGAGGGATTTTTTATTTGCTGTTGTTGTGGGTTTTTTTGTTTGGGTTTTTTTTTTTTATATGTGAAGTCCTTTCTGACTAGAGCCTCTCCCTTTCCCCGTTTTACAAACCAGCTCTCTTTCCTGTAAATACAGATACCCAAAAGTAAGTTATTGATAATATATAGGATTTCTTCATTTTTTTGGCATTTGCAAGCTTCTCTTCCCAATTTTCAGATTTATTTTTAATTCACCTCCTTCCAATGAGTCTGATGGCTGCTAACCCGGTTCTTTGGGACATCACCTAGTTTCACCTTTACTTATTTAACTTTGAAAAGTGTCTCATCTGCCTTTGCCTTTCAGCCTGGCAAGTCCAATTGCTTCCTGTTTATTTCAAAACCTTTAGAAGGCTAATTGCTTATTTTAATCAGATCTTTTCTACAATCTGGTTTTGGCAAAGTGAGAACACACTCTCCATAATTTCATGTTTGCCTTAATTTTCTCAGATGCTGCTAAAAATTATTCTCCCTTTCAAATTCTTGATATTTTAAAGTAACAGTTTTCACATTTTATATTCTAACTATCGACTTCAAAATTCATCAGGACAGGGTAGTAAACAGAGCTTCTTCACTTCACTTCAAGTATTTAAATAAATCTGATATATAAATGCAGACATTTTTTTAAACAGCTCTTTTTCTCATTGCTCTTTTTAGAACTTCTGTTTCTTATTACAGGAATACAAAAATTTGTTCTGGAAATTGCAGTGACATTTCCAGAAGTCTACATCCATAGTTTTATCTCCTTGTTTTCACTCAGTACCCTTATCTATTTTTGTGTTTCTAGATGTCGTCTTCAGTTTCTTTCTGCCCTCCTAATGGTATCTGACATTTATATGATAATTTTTGAGAATCTGAACTAGAAAAACTACCACTGAACTAAAAATACATGTAACAAATAGTATCTATACAGTATTTCTGTAAGAGAAATGGCAAGGGGTGACTAATAACTATTCTGTGTTAGAGGACTCTAGGGCGTACTTCATGAATAAGCCATGTTAGCATCAACGTATTAATTAAAATTGTTGCACAGGATAGGCAGTTCCATATTTGAGCCTCAGAGAATATTAAGACACTTCATCAAAATGCTCTGATTCTTAATAAAGATTCTGGGTGGTTCTTCCTTGCTAAGGCTTTCCCTTCCACCTGGATCAGACATAACATCTGTATCTAGAAAAAAACAGCCACTTCTCACTCGTTTTCTTCCTTCCTTTTCTCTCTGTCCGGCAATTTATTCTCTTTCCTAGCTACCTTCTCCTCAAGACTATCCTACTTCTGTTTCTCACTCTCTATCCTACCCTCAAATGAAAATATGAAAAATATGAAAATATTCCTCAGATGTTCAGATTTTCACATCTATTACTTCAGGTGATAGAACAATTTAGTTACCAAGTCTTGTCCCATGTGTATTGTTTTATATAAGAACATATACTAAATCATTTTTTAATTATTTTCCCATGGTAAATATTGTGAAAAAGGGGTTATCTGGCAATAGCTAGTAAAATGGAGCTTTTAATTCAGAGGCTGCTACTGGAAATGCAACAGTTCCTGAGAGAAGAAGGAAGCAAAGAAGTAAGCATATGGTTTGTCAAAATAAACAATGCTTAACTTCCTCCTTTCTGTGTCACAGTTTGAGGAACACAGAAAAGGACGGCGTTGTTTTCCTCTGAATTTGTTGTAAACTGTCAGCAGGAATGATCAGTCTTTATAAATCATGTAAGTAAGGTACCCCAGTGGTGCAGAACAGCTCTATTTTCAAAATAAAGCATTCCAGAAATAACAAAAAAAATAAAACCAAAAGAAAAAATAGTTTAAAAAAAAGATTTAATGCCACAAATGTGGAATGCAATGTTATGCTTTAGAGGAGCATAGGTTTTCAAGATCTTCAATGCTCTGACTATATGAGCAGAAAGGGACAGTGTACTGAAAGGGAATGGGAAGACATACTGGGGATTGTGAGTACAAGCTCTGCTATTATCATGCAAGTTTTCACAACAAAGGAGGAACTGAAGAAATATAAACCACAGAACAGATTCCAATACCTTTTGCATTTATCTTGCTATGTCTGCCACATTACTTGATAGAGAATTTCACCTCCTAGGTCTCCAAAGAGCTCCTCCTGTGTGTAGCAGTTGAACAACAGTAGGCAGTGACAGTGGTGGTAACTCACAAAGTGATCAGTTGGTGGCTGGGTAGTTAAGATGTTTACACAGCTAATTTTGAGTGACTGCCCCCTTAAAAGTTAATCACCATTGGAAAACTCAAGTTCTCATTTATCCATCCTTGCAAGATAGTTGTGGATATTATTAAACAATGACAGGCATTGCCATTTAAAAACAAAACAGGGCTGTGGCAACTTGGAATGTATGATGTCTGTGACTAGCCACAGCAGAACATGAGGAGAAATAACTCATTTCTTGGTTGGAATGGATGAAGAAAGTGGAATGGTGCTGTAAAGAGATAGCACACAAAGAGTGGTGTATTCTATTGAGGTCCATAGGAAAATACGAATTTGATAAGAGGACTATGGGTTTGAAAGTCTAAGGAACAGACAAGAAAGAGGTAGTATGAAGTAAATGTAAAATAATAGATTTAAGAAAAGAGTTTTATATTGGTGGAGATGGACAGAGGAAGTATGTGGCTTGCTGTTCCTACATTACGATTTTTAGCAACACATGCAATTGTTTGTGCCTGTCACAATCAGAAGACTATGCCATCCTGAAATATCACACTTCCCAAAAACCTTGAAGAAACAAATATCCTAAGACCCAAGTGTACCAACACATATCTACATGCCATGCATGTAGATATTTCCTTACTTCTTTGGAGGCTAGAAAACTTACTACAAAGGACTGCAGTATAGGAAAGGGAATTTGATCAAGGTTTTTTTTTTTATTATGAAATCCATCCATTTCCAATTACTAGTTTTTCTGTTAGGGTATACTGTACTAAATGTTCTCTGTATATAAACATGGCTTTCCTTGTGAAAGAGAAAAATTGCAGTTACTGCTGGGGTTTCTAAGAAAAATTGTGGCTCAGAAAGGGCCTCATCTTCCATCTTCGATGTTTAGCTAACAAATAATCCTCATTTTCAACTAAGAGTTACTCATTATTAAAGAGTTTTCAAAGTCAAACAATCCTTTTCAGAGCAGCCAAACTATAAACTTAAAATTTCAATTATACCTTCTTATTGGTCAATTTTTTATCATAATTAGAGTACCCGCATAAATTTTCACAAGAAAAATGATGACTTTAAGCACTGTTTTGTCCTGAACTCATTAAGAAGCTTTGCATTGCAAAATGTTCCTTAATGACTAGTTTTATAACCTTTTTAAAATTATTTTTACACTGGAAGAAAACCATTTTGTCACCAAAACTCAAGCCTATTTGTATATGAAATAGAAAAATATGAATATGAAAAACTACTTAACAGCACAGATTGCTTTGGTATGTTTACCTATTGAAGCACAATCTCAGAAAAGTATTACTTATTATTTTTTTAAAAATTCTTTGATTCTTGGAAAGGAAGACATTTTAGGTTTATTGTATCTTTTTTGTCTGATTCCCTTCCTTTTTTACCCCAAGAGTGCCTGTAACTTCTCTCCTTCACAGAGAGATAGTATAAATTGCAGTTGTATTTTTGTAGTCTGATATTATCAGGTCATTTTTTGTTCTTAATTAACTGAACATTCTGATATTATCTTTGCTAGGAGAAAATTAAAATATGAGTAAAGTTCTTGATATTGTCCTTGATTTTAATACATAAGTAACCCAAAGAGATAACTAGAAGGAAAAAAAAAATAGAACATGGATTTCTATATTTACAGAAAAAAGTGTATCTAAAAATCAATATATTTTTTCATCTTGCTACAGTTAAAACTGCATTTCACAGCATTGACTTGGCCTTAGAAATTGAATAATCTTAGATTATAGCTAATTCATTTGTTTTGTGTAGGATATTGGCAATTTTAATAAATGAGGTAGCCTGATAATTACTGCTGGAGCTGGGATTTATATTTGACTTCTCAGTCATTGATCATTACTTCAAAGAATGATTCATGGACTCTGCCTCTAGAATGTAATTCCTCAAGGGAAAGTTCTAGACTGGGACAGAGTTCATTGAACAATCCAATGTATCTTAAAGTGTTTCTTAAGCAGGAGAAACTTTAGCTTTTCAAGTCCTTGATCTTCAGGTTCTTGAGACTAACAAACCTGGTCACATATTCCTGTGAGGGTTAATATTGTGAATTAAAGGTCTTTCTTTGGCCATTTTTTCTGTTTTGGTGTGAGAAGAAAAGGAAGACATTCATTCAATTTCCCCCATTTATTTTCACAGTTTAAAAATTTATCACAGTTCAAAATTTATTATTATTGGATAACCCTTTTAGGAATACACTCTTTTTATTCAGGAAGTATGGCTGGCATTAAAAGACTATCCTAGTATTAAAAAATCCTACCAAAGAGACACAAGCAGAGGTCCCTTGCTTAGAGTAATTGAAAAAGTTGCTCCCTTTGGCAGATACAAGGTCCTCGCTGTTATCAAGGCAATGATAGTGTGACTAGGTTTGTATTACTTTTCCATAGTAGCACCTGGATAGGAATGTTATTTGCAGGTAAAGATAATACTTTACTTCAGTTATCAGATGTATGATAAATGAGGCTGCTGGAATGATTATACAAAAAAATGTCTGATTAAGATAAGCATAAATCCAATAAAGGATAGATTTTATGACAAGGCAAAATGCATGACAAAAAGTTTTGAGTTGCAGCACAGATGAAACAAGTACCTCCAAAAATAATTAAGATTCAGAATCTGCATGCTGATGGAAACTGAAGCATCAAGTGTTTTTAGAAAACAAACAGACCAAAAATAAGATAAAATGACAAAACAGCATAATGAAAAGGTAATTAGCACTTTAACATTTTAAGAAAAATCAGGAGCTGACCTCTTCTCTCTGATGAATAGTGACAGAACCTGAAGAAATGGCATGAAGCTGTTTCAGGGGAAGTTTAGGTTGGATATTAGGAAAAAGTTCTTTACCCAGAGGATGGTTGGGCACTAGAACAAGCTCCCCAGGGAACTGGTCCCAGCACCAAGACTGAAGTAAATTCAGTTACTTTATTGTATTAACTAGCTTCTTAGTGAAATGATAGATTTTTAAAAAATTGTTGGCTTAGATAATCTGCTTGCTGATCAAAATGGATAACACAATCCATGGATGACAGCCAAACTGGCTACTCAAATATGTGAGACCAAACACTCACTGACACAGTTGCCATCACTATTTGGTATTAGGACAAAATAAAAAACAGAGAAAAAAATCATGTTGCTTCAAAGCACATGAAATATTACAGCTCCTACATGAATTGCAAGTCTTACCTTTACAGAAATATGTTGGCTACTTCCCTGACTTGTACATTTGGTATTTTTGGCTAAGTGTTCAATATTAATCAAAATATAGGGATCATAAGCTGGGGTAATTTCTATTTTTGGAGTACTTGAAATTAGAAAAAGGACAATCAAAATCTCCAAAGATTAATAGGATTTGAAATTTTTTCTTCAAAATGGGCTGCAAAATACTTTCTAGAGTATAAGCAACACATTAAACTATAAATATAAAAGAAGCCCTGAATGACAGTCAGTGGTGAAAACTTTAGCCTGTTAACAATTATTCACATAGAAATACTGACCTTCTCATTTTTATAATCTGTTCCATATTGAAGTTTATGGTTGGGACTGAAATAAAATCATAACATCACAGAACATAAAGATATTGCTAACTTATATGTATATAAATAATCAAAGAAATGCTGACAACAGTTAAAAAACCAGTTTTGATTATCTGAAGATCTACCATTGCTCAAGAAAAGCTTCCTTTGTGACACTGTTTCAATGAAAAGAAAAGCAAGGAAAAGTACTTTTCTAGCAGTAGTTTTCATGATATTTATTTATTTACTTTTCCTTTAGGAGATTTTGTTTTCAAAATTAACATCTTATTTAATAGTTGCTGAAAAGATAAGCTTTGGGATTTTTTAAGAATTGTGCTGGTGTATTGCAGTCTTGCTGAGAATCTTGTAAATTGCAGTAAATCATATGATGCTCTAAAACTTGATATGGTACCTTAATGCTCTGTAATAGACCTTTCTTTTGAATTTAGTTGGGTAAATTTATGCTGAAATTCAATAGTGTTCCTGAAATCATCATACTGATTCATTTAGAATGTTGTTTAATTACAAATTCCACAAGGCAGGATACAATAACTTTTAGCATTGCTTGTCTTTCAAGGAGATAAAATTTTCTTTTGACCTATAACCTTTTCTCATTTCATTGCCTATAGTTTGCATTTTACTCATAAAAGGAAAGCTGAAATCTCAGACATTCTTGAAGTAACCATATTCAACTATTTGTTTTTATTCTCATGTCCTGAAAATATTTAGTGACTAAAAATGGGACATTTTTGGTAGATATTTCATATATGAGAAACCTTATTGATAAAAGAAATATTAAAAAAATATAGAGGAAGAAGCTTAAGCACCTAAATTGTTTTAATGATCCACAATATTAGTGGAGCAATAGGTAGGATGCAGCCAAGATGTTTTCTATAATCAATCTAATTAAGTGAAACCTATTGCTTCTTTTTGGATGAGTGGATCAACTGAAAATACCACTTTCATAGTCAAAAATGGTACCATGCATTTATCAATGCAGATGCTGCAGCACAAATCTCTGAGTCTGTAGGCCTGTGTATCTCTAACCACTGAAGGTGGAGGGGAGGAAAATTCTAAGGAGCAAACTTTGGTAAGTTGCTATTTTTCATCTTTCAAAGTCTGAACTTTGGGTACAGTAGAGATTTAATCAAGGGAAAACAAGAATATAGGTGTTTCAATAGACCTTTACTGCTAAAACTGCTAGGAAAATGTGTCAGAATAAAAAGAGAAATTTACAGCTTATTTAATTATGATAATGGAAGAAAGGGGAAGAAAAAACCCCAACTACTCAAACCAAACCTCCAAACTTGAGATAGTTCACTAAAATGAAAATAATGTTATTTGCTCACAGCAGGTAACATTTCAAACCCAGCTGAAATCCATTTTAATGGATTTTGGAATGAAACCAACCTGTTAGCTTTTGGATTAAAGGTCTGAAGGCTTGACAATGGTTTCTTTATGGAAATATGAGGGATTAAAATTCAAACAATTTCTTTGTTCTGCAAAGCTTTTGCTCAAAATCATATTATATTTTTGAATTATAACTTCCAGACACAGGGTTAATATAATTTACAGCAGGAGGTTGATTATTTACAACCATATATATATATATATAACAAATTATCAAAATACACACAAGAACTGGAATAAATATTTTAAGAAATTGACAGCATTTATATTAATGAAGAAATGATTGTTGAGTACTTACATGTTTTTCAACAAATATCAAATTCTTTTCCCAACATTGTTAGTATTTTTTTCTGAAAGCATCAATGGTATTGCATATTTTGCACCAATATATTGCTTTTAATATTGATAATAAATCATTTGATAAGTTTCCTCAAAGGAAAGTACATACATATTTCTTTCACAGGAAATTCAATCATGATCTAATGTCCTTTATGTTTTTTCCATTATTGTAAGGGTAGATATTAGAAGCTATATTTTACCTCTAAGTTGTACTATTTCCCTTCTGGCCCATGATATGAAACAGATTGTGCAATAATGCTTCCAGATTGACTTCTATTATAATGACTTTTAGATCCATTAAGTAAGAATTAGAAGGACTCCCTCTGAGGTAATCATTTAAGCCATTACAAAATGCTCTGCAGAGAACAGACCTACAGGGAGATGAGATGGTCAAGCTACTAACTCATCTTTCTACTGCATTCACTGAAGCATCGAACAACATTTATTTAACTGGTTATTACAAGATTACTTGTCCTTCTACTGATATTTTGAGAGAGGAATTTGCAGTTCCATGCCCACATATGCTCACAAATACACACACACACATATGTATATATATATATATATGTGTATATATATATATATGTATATGTATATATATATATGTATGTATATATATATATATATATATGTACATAAATTGTCCTTGGCAGTTCTTGAATTCAGGGAAAACAATAACCATTAAATTCACTAATGACAGATAATCATGCTTTTTATGATGGATAATAAAATATGATATTCATAGAAAATGAGAAAACTAATTAATTACGACAATATTAAATATTTATGTATTCAGCAAAATAATGTTGTATTTACTGTTGAGGGTCATAGTAATGGGGTATGAGATGAGTCATTTCATCTAACTGTGCTCATGTTATAAATCAGCATGTTTCACACATTCTGAGGCTGTTATCCTTGTGATTTAGATGCCAGCATATGACCATAATCATGGGTATATACATCTGAGGGCCAGTTAGAGAATCATCATAAAGTCACATAAATCAGAGTGCCACATGAGATCCTGGTAACTGACTTTTCACCAAAAGCACTTTTTCATTTTTGTGGTTCACACATCTGGAATAACAATAGGACACAGGCCAAAATAAATAGATAATCATAATTTTCATGTTGTTTTCTTTTTATAGTAGTCTAATCTTCAAGTTTTCAGAGAAATTTCAGTCCACGCTCCAGGACTTCAAAACAACAAACAAAATCCAAAACTCTTTGGAAAAATATGCTGTTGGAATTATCTTGATTTTTGCTGAGACCATTTTCCAAGGTTTTGAATGGCATGTATCTGCAACCATGGGATCCTTTCCAGCCAAGAAACAATAATGCTGGTATTTATATGAATATGTATTTATCTATTGCTACTGATTTTAATACTTGTAAAGAAAAAATCTCCAAACTAACAAACAAAATTAAGTTTAGGTTGTCCTTAACTGAGAAGGCACTGAATACATTTCAGTTTAACCATGGCAAAATCTTTTCATGCTTATAAACTCAGCTTTTCCTCTGAAATCTTCATTAAGACAATAAAACTAGGGATATTGGTTTGAAGTTTTCTTTTAACAACATCTCAGAACCACTGAAATCAGTGGTGAAGCTCTTGATAACTTCAATAGGGCTTCAATGGATTTTTCAATTTTAAGCTTATGCAGTTTCTTTTCCCATCACATAAAGACTTGCAAAGCGAGAAAAATTCTATCTTTTAATATTTTTGAACCTGATCACAAAAAAACTTCCTGGACCTGTGGATGTATAGAGGTGAAGTATAATCTTGACTGAAGTTCTGGAAGATTGCAAACAGTTGTTAGATCAGGAACAGAGGAGAAAATATGCTTATAGTGATAAGTCTTTAAGCTTTCTCAAAAATATTTTAAAATTTTCTTGTATATCAATAAGATATCACTGCATTAGTGTATTTCTGTATTGATTCAAGTACATAATTTTCTAAATATGTCACTGAATCTGCAGATTGCAGAATGTAATACATTTTCAGCTAGACAGTTAGTATTATAGTCTTTTAGACAGTTAATATTATAGTCTTTTAGTTTTCAAATTAAAATGAATTTTTTTCTAGAATTTTTCGGTTTTTTTCTTTTCATTCTGCCAAAGTAGCCTGAAAAATACTGACATAAAATGTAAAGCCTATAGATACATAAGTACATGAGAGATGTCCTATAGCAAGTCAGAATTCTGTTGTATGTGAAGGTCAGAGTTGGATCAGTTCTGCCTAACACATAACCCTCATTTTCTCCTACAGTTTTTTGCTTACTATCTTAGCCCTCCTAACTTTCCCTAGTGGAAATGGATTGTTGGAATGTGGTTAGGATCCTTGAGCACCCTTGAAGTACTGGCTGTCTACTCTCATGCCTGAGCAGAGATCATAGAATCACAGAACCATTTATGTCAGAAAAGACTTCTAAGACCATCAAGTCCAACCACCACTAAGCCATATTGCCAGGTCCCATATCCCACTTCCCTGGGCAGCCTTTTCCAGTGCTTGATCAATAATTCAGTGAAGAAATTTTTCCTAATATTTAATCTAAAGCTCCCCCTGGAGCAAGTTGAGGCTCTTTCCTTAGGATGCCGCTGGCCTTCTTGGCCATCTGTTAAAACTCTTTGTTACAGGTTGCAGCTATCATTTAATCCCAGAGATATGAACAGTTGTCAGAGAGCACTGACAAATGGCTGGTTTTTAAAGTAGCACTAACTTGTGAAGATTTCGTGGGTCTTTTCCAAAGTGGTCATTTCCTTGAAGGGTTAAAGGCAGAGAGGTTGAAGAGATTTCATTTCACCAGGCTTAGACGTCTCTGACACAGGCATCTGCTTCTTTGCTGGCTGCCCTACACATCAAGCATAGTTGAAGGAAAAAAGTGATTCATCTGATTTCACTCACTTTATGACTCTTTCTACTTCCTGATAAAACAATTTATTCTATAAAACAACCTTCCCCTCCTCCCAGAGGCTGAGCTGTCAGTGGTCCAAGCCCAAGTTTTGATGGAGAAAGTCTGCTGAGTAGAGCCATGCAAGATAAGAAAAATAAAATTTGAGACAGAATGAGGATTGCTGTTGTAAGGATAGTCTGCAACACAATGACTTCAGAAAACAAAACAACACAACAAAACACACCTCCCTCCAAAAAAATACCCAAACAAACCCAAACAAAAAATAAATTGAAACAACTCAAACAAACCCTCAGCAAACAAAACAAAAGCATCAAAACCCCCCACATGGATGTAAAGAGAAAAACAGGAAGTCTCAAGATGGAAATTTAGGCACATTAAAAACCAGGCTTATGCATGGGCACCAAAAGTTGAACCCAGTGATAGCTGCCCAATAAAAACCTACTGGACACAGAGTCCAATATCATTCAACATGCCAGTTTATTTGTTCTCACCATGTACTGGCTTTGTCTTTTAAAATTGTGTCATTTGGAGTCCTTTAAAATACATGGAAGTTGTTCAACATACTGACAGAGAAAGTAGTGAGATTCCTAGTTGGTTGTTATAGACTCCTATCTACCTTGTCCAGGAAGATTTCCAGGAAAGCTGAGGGCAAAGAAAACAATAAAACCACCCAAAAGTACAAACCATAAAATATTCAAGAGTAAGTAGTACCTTGGTATGTAAGAAGGATTCAAGGGGAATACCTTCTGAGTATGACAAAATATTTGATTTCATTAAAAAAACCCCAACATTCAACACTGTTGGTGGTTATGTAGGTTAGCTTATACATGTGTGGTAATAAAACATCCAATGAGGAGGTTAACCTCAGTGATCTCAATTGCCTATGTAAGAGAAAAACACGAATCATAGAATCATGAATTATAGAACTATTTGGGTTTGAAGGGACATAAAAGATCATCTGGTTCCAACACTCCTGCCACAGGCAGGCACTGATGTTGCCTACCAGATCAGGTTTTCCAGGGGGCCATGCAACCTGACCTAAAATAGAGACCAGATATTCCTTCATTACAGAATTCTGAGAAAATTGCTACATGAACACATGGGATCACTATGTTCAGTAATGCAGATAAACAGAAAAAATGCAGTAGCTGTGCAAAAAAAGATCAAAACTTGAGAGAAGTTGTGAATGAAATAGCTAAATTTGGAAATAAAAGTTACTTCCAGAAATTGAAGTAAATTAATTAAATAAGATAAAAAGTAGAGAGGATATATCAAAGCAATAAATTAACCTCCGTCCTGTGTTTCTTTGTTAAGAAAACTTCTAATTTTTTTTTCTTCAGACAAAGGCAATGTTTTATCTAAACTACTTTATCTGGACTTCAGTAGAGCAGTTGATATATTGCCAGGGGAGGTGTTATTAATTAAGATGAAGAGGATTGAGATTAATGTAAGAATAGATGAACCATTCAGTCTGTACTGAAAAGGAAATGACTGGTAAGGAAATATGCTATTAGAAGGTTTCCAAAAGCCTTCTATATGGATTTGGTTTTGCTTTATATTTAGTTCATTTTTTATTTAGTGCCCTAGGCACAAAAGAATTGAGAATATGCTGATGACACAACACTGGGATGAACCAATAAAAGGAAGTACAAACAGGGTCAGCTAAAGGACAGCAATAATACAACTGAGTTAAAAGCCATACAACACAGTAAAAATCAGATACTTGGGAGCTAACAATAAAACATTTTGTAGCAAGGTGAGAGCCCCTCAGACAGACATATGGAAGGTGGAAGAAAATCTGGATATTAGTAGATCCCAGAATGCTGCATTCTTTGTTCCCATAAATTTCTGACTGGCACAAGAAAATATGGTTTTGTACCTTTAGGAACATTGCCTTCCAGTCTGATCACCTTTGTTCAGGCAAGGTACCTTCCAAACTGGAAAGCACAGAGAAATTCCACTTCTGATGAATTGAGGAATTAAAGTAGTTTGTATTTAAAGACTAAAACATCTTGACCTAACAAATTAAATACTGTAGATAGATATTTTTATACAGTACAAATAGAGACTTCTCCACATTCTAAATATTGTATGTTTCTTTTGCATGTTTCTCTATTGCACATTCCCCCATCAGTTTGCTCAATCCCACAACCTCTTTCAGCATTTTGTACCCATAGGATTGCACCTTCATCTGTTGCAAAATGCAGATTTTCCTACAGTTTCTTGATAGCCCATCAATTAGTGGGAGTGATCAGATTTGTTTCTGGTTATAATTTGTTTACGCTAGTAGGTCAGGGTTTATGCCTCTGTGCATTTCTTTCCTTTTCCTTATATTCCCAATTATTTTTTTTTTTTTACATCCTAGTTTGTGCCAATGATCAGGTTTTTCTTATCAAGGCCTCTCTTATTATGTGTTGGCCAGAAACCCTTAGAGGAGCAGACACTCTCCTACCCCGTACATTTGCTTCTGCATAAATCAGATTTAGCATTTCTAGGACTGAATTAATCTCATCTAATTATAGTGGCTACAGTGTAAATAACTACATTTGACCAAGACTCATCTTGGTAGTTAATGTGGGGAAATCAGGAGATACTTATTGCAAATATTCTCTTCTACTGATGACATCTCCTTTAAGCTGAAATGAGTTGTATGCACACATAAATACAGCTCAGACACAGCTACAATTCAGCTGTGTAAATTTAGGTGGAATGCATCAAACTTTCATAAAGAATCAATAATGTCTTTTTTATATGCTGCAAAAGTGTCCTGTGCAGGGCCAGGACTTGGACTGAATGATCCTGATGGGTCTTTTCCAATTCAGCATATTTTGTGATTCTATGATATCTCACCAGTTTTTACATTTGTTGAAAAATGAGGACAGAACTCTGAGGCAGTACATTTAAAGCAGGGCTTGTGCTCTTTTCCCATAGTTAACTTAAAGTCAATACCCAAGAAACATTTTAACATAAACTCAATGGTATGTGTTTGATTGCATTAATAGAAACACGACTGTGTGTTTATGCCTACTCAGGATCATACCAGTGCTACTGTGCTAGCAGGTAAATATTAGGTCCTTTACAGGCTCATATTAGTGATAGAGTGATACCATACAGGCAGAAACAGAATTTCACTCATCAATTCTGATTGCTCCTAGTTAAAAATCAGCTCCATTGGGTGGCATTGGTATCTCATTCTTTCCACACTTCTGTATTAGTTCTCCTCACCTGCAAATTGTGAAATTTGGCTAAGATTAAATTGACTTGGTTTTGCAGGTATTTTCCATAGAATTATTCCACTGAAAATATTTTAGTACTATGATTTATAATGTGGCTGCACAAAACCTTGAATCAAAACACATGAAAAGGAATTGCTGCATGCAAATGGAAAGAGACAACCCTGATGGAAATTTCTTCGGGTGGCTTTGTTGTCAAAGTGTTTCTGTTAACTGTGTCTCAGCTGACACCTGTTACAAAAGATTTAGGCTTCATTTGTCCTCTGTGGGAACTATCAATATTCAAGATTGCTTAAAACTCCAGAAATTCAATAAAAGCTCTTGAGTAATTTCTGCTTGTTGCCTGATGTTGTTGTAGAAGTTGTTCACTCTTGATGGTAGGGGCTAATTGCTTTCCTATTAGATATATATTGGTTTCTTGCCATTTCTTTGCAATATATAGACATTATCTATATATTTCAACTTTATATATAATTAATATTTCATTGCATAAATATATATTGCATTTCTCTGCGTTGTATTGTTTTTATGGCATTATCTATACATATTTAAAAAAAAATAGGATTGTGTTGAATAATCCATGATTATACATCTCAGATTGAGTTGTTTTCTCCTTAATACCTTTAGCTTCTAAGTTAGAGGAACTTCTCCTTCTTTTACTTTATTTTTTTTTACTTCCTCTGTAATTTTTGAAAGCCAATTTGGTACCCACTCAAGCAAAAATGTGCAACAGTTTTGGCAGCCCTTTACTACTCCATTTCTCCCTTCACCTATTTCTATATATTTACTCTAATTAGCAGAGCCATCTATGTGCATGCACACTCACATATTGCTCAAAAGTCTAGGTGGAAACTGTCAACCTATTTCATAGCAGAACTTCTGTCTGTCATTCAGGCTTTTCCTTTTATGATTTGTGTTATAAACTATACACACTCAAATGTCTGTGGCTGTCTTGCTTTTTCCTTTAATTGGTACCAAGCAACTCCTGTATTCCTGGTGTTCTTAAGACACAAAGACAATCTAATACTATTTTATTAGAAGATCTTTTGAAATATATATAAAAGGTATTCTAAATTTTCTGCCTAATGAAACTTTTCTGTTCATACACTGCATGTCAGTGAAATCCCACTGTGAAAACAGTCTTACTGAAATGAGTTAAGATGTTTGCATAATAAGGGCTATATTGTAATTTTACAGGAGCCCCCAAGGAAAACTAGGGTTAACTACACACCGGTTTTGAAAGCAGACCAAAGATTTTATTATGACTCAGTTGTTCTGGATGGTTTACTGTCTGTGAGAGAAGCTGAAAGCAATGCTTCTTCTCTCAGGATTTCCCCCTTATATTTGTTAACTTCTTGAAAACAGCAAAAATAATCTTCAGCTACTTCCACTACATGGAGATCATGACGTTTATTCTATGATGAAAGCTATTTTATAAATAGATTTTGTCATAGCTATTTTATAAATAAAAGACTCAGAGTTCCACAGTTCTTTGCAAAATGAACTGAAGGAAATGGTAAGAAAACTGGAGGGCTGAGGAATGATTGATTTGCTTCTGGTTTACAGTAAATCCAATCTATGGCAAGAATGAATAACTGAAAATTTGTTGGTTATGATGTTCAAGCAGCCTGGAATGTACCAACAGGAAAATAAATTAAAGCATTAGTTACATTGTTCAGCTTGATGGCTGTATACTTCTGCAAATGTATGGCTTTGTATTTTTTTAATTATTTTGTCACTTAGTTTTCCTCGGTATTATACAGAATTTCACTCAATTTTTCCAAGGTGGGCGACATTCTAAATGTGAAAATTCACCAAAAGTGTGCATAGTTTTCACTCTCTAGGTACCTATCTTTCTGTGATGGAAACTTAAGTAACAACCAGAAAATTTAATGATATCCTCACAATGACCACAGACCATGGGATTTATTTTTCTCTAATCCCTGTGGTGTTTACAAGCTGAATATTTTTTGCATCTGAGTCTTCTGAGAAATCTTAGATGAGCATTGTTAATGCAAGAAGTAATGCCTGTAGTAACCTTCTATGAGCATTGTTAATGCATGAAGTAATAATTGAATCCACTATAAAGCAGAATAGCCATAATTAAATCTATTTAACTATACAGGCAAAGCAAAGCTGGACTGTCTAGAATATTTTATATAATAGTATGGTGGTTAAAGAAATAGACCAGCATAAAAACTATTTCTAGCTTCATTCTTCCTTCTGAATTGTTTTTTCACTGTTTTTGGTATTCACATATTTTATTTGATGGCTTTTTAATTTAAAACGTGAAAGAAGTAACCGAGTAAAGAGCTGTATTCTAGGATTCCTTTTCCCTTTCCCTTTCCCTGCATGCAGGGGTTACTTAGGTCTGAGTTTCAGAGTCACAGATTTTCTGGATTGATTCCTTTTTTGTTGGTCCCCATGGGTCTTTCTTATTTTTTGGCAAAACCACTGAAGTGAAAAAGGAAGGTTAGGAAATGACCCAATTCTATAATTTTTTTGCTACAACTCTCTGCTTGGAAACTCTTTTGCTGTCAGGAAAAGCCATTATCTCATTTACCCTTATTAAAATTTCCAAATACAAAGAAAATCACAAGCAAGTTTTAAGCCTCTGTAATATGTTCTCAGTAAGCAGCAAACCCAAGAAAGATGACTGTCCATAGAAATGAAAAGTGAGGAATCTCTATTAAGCCTCTTACTTTCAGTATGCAGTTCAGCTAATATTTACACTTCTTACCTTGAGGTTAGTGGTACCTGAAGTGTAATTCAATGTGTTATAAAAACAGTATCTCTGCTCTGCACCTAAATTACAAATGAGTAAACAATTTCATATGTCAAATCTCGAGCAGTATTCCCATTTGAATACTAACCTAAATTCTGGGCATGCAGCATTGTTACACAACGAAAGCAAATTCCTTAGGATTTCATTGAAACTATCTCTTCTTTTGCACAATGAAAATTCTTTCTATTACTCCTGTACTTAATGAGACATTAATTCCTGATTTCAGTTCATAGAGGACTATGTATTTTCTGCATCAATATCAATATTTAAAGACACAGCTTCGGGTGCTGTTATTTCAAATCAGCCTTGCACACAGTAGATTTAATGAATTTCCAAAGAATGAATGTGACTAAAAGCCAAAGATATTTCTTTCCATCCAAAATGAGAAGTGATTATAGATGTTACCTCAGCTATCTGGTTTACTCTTTCTGATGTTACACTTTTCTGTTTAAACATAGTTAACACTGGCATTCAACATTGAAAATAAAAAATTGTTTTCTTGGGAATTTCATGATTACAGCTTTCATGACAAACAATGAAGTGAGAAAGAACATAAAATATCATGACCAAAATTAAAATCTCTGTCTTTTCTTTAGCAATGACATTTAAATATAACCTCACTCTGCACTGGTAATCTTTTCTTAGGTTAAATGTTATGGTGATAGAAATGAGTTTTGTACTAAAATTTGAAAAATCAAACTTGCAGTAATTCAAATGTCTCCAATACAAAAGGGAGGTTTGATTGTTTTTATTAATTCATTTGGGGATTTTGTTGTGTTTTTGTGCATTTGGGGTTGCTTGTAGTTTTTTAAATTTTATTTTCCTTACCTAAGTTAACTGTACATTTTATGGAGTAGTATTTATGTTATCTATCTATCTATCTATCTATCTATCTATCTATCTATCTTTCTGTGATATATCTTTTTAATGTATATGACCATGAAATTTCATGCTATCTCTGTTTTGCCATTTTCAGGCAAAAGTAAGACTCCTGGCCACAACTTCAAAATTACATGATATTTTGTCTCACACTGAGTACTCTTTTTCATTAATTCTCTCCTTTCATAAACGCTTTCTCTTTTTTTATTTCCTCCACATATGTGCAATATCCAGAAAATAATGAGAACATGGTGCAAGAGGTTTTTGACTTGAAGGACTAGAGATCCAAATTGTCCTGTAACACATATCAGCAAGTAAATCTAGATATGTGCTACCAGTACATCTGCACTGTCATTTTGAATTACATCCTATTTCCCTTCTGTTTATTATTCAGATGGTCTATTGACTAGGTTTCTTACAGGATCCACTCTAGGGAAAAACAGGTACATCACTTCTACAGTACAGTTATAAATGAGATGATTTGTGAGTCAGTTTTCTTACTACCTTTGGCAAAAGACAAGTAAATTTCAATACTTTCAGAGCCTTCAGACATATAATTTATTAATCCTTCAGTTACAGGATTGTTCCCCAACCACATATAGACCTGGCAAGGTTGTTTGATGCAGAAGGATTTAAAAAACCTCATATTGCTGTTTGAATTTTTTTTTTAAAAAAGAGTTTCTCTAAAGATATCAATAATTGAATCAGGCCAAGATTGGTGTGAATTGAGAATGAATGGAAATGTCTTTATGTGGAGGCACCAGCAGGAACATAGAGAGGGAAAGGGTCTCAGTGCCTGTGTCAATGGCATCCAGATTAACAAGTCCTCAGCACCCCTGCACGTCTATTTGCATTTTCATTGAGCACACAGGTTTGGACAATATTGGGACAGTATTGGCTCATATATACATACCAGGAAAGATGCACTGCCAGCTCTGGGAGGGTTAGAAAAAGGCATGGCTGAAATCTGTATGTGGTTACTTACCCGGAGGACATGAAGAGATAATTGTCTTCCCCTGTCTTCCACATCATTGCACAGGATCCATCCTAACACCAGGACACGAGCGCTGAGGTGGCCAAGTGCTGGCCAGACAGCCAGAGCACTCCTGTCCTGTTCCCTGACAACTGGGCTGACCTCTTGGGCATCACATACAGTCTAGTGCTTGCATGGTAAGAGGGAATGAGAGGGAAACAAGTTTTGATTCCATTTTTATTAAAAAAAAAAAAATTACTATCATAATGTCTTGCGCATGTATTTACTGCACTGTGAATATGGTACAAGAGTATTTCCTGAAAGGTGAGTAATGAATATGCATAAAACTACAGAGAGCAAGCTGAAGGTCTGTCTGATGGGAATTTGGTACTGCAGCCATGTAGGCATGTAGAGAAGTAAACCTGTAACACAGCACTGAACCAGATTTCCCCTCATACACTATTCATCTTGGATCAGGCCAGTCTGATCCAAGCATCAATAAACTTTTTAAATGCAAACCATTTTGCTCCAGGTGCCCAGGAACAAAGTATTACTCCTGGAATGTTTTCCAGAGCCTTTATAAAGACCTTTTTTTAAGGACACAGTAATAATACCAATAATCAGGTTAATACTGTTAGGAGAGAAGTATATAAAGCACAGGGACTCAAGTGGTAGCTTACTGGCCCATTTCACAAAAGAAAGGCTTTGAGTTATATATATGTAAATGAATAGAGAGCATTTTTTAGGCAGAGAGCCTGTTCTTGTCACTTCTAATCTGCAATAAAAATTCATCATGTGAGAAATATGCATGAGGATTTGAATGGGCATGCCTCCAGTGCATTATCATAACACAGGCAGTGGAAACCATCTTTCTTAAGTAAGGGAGGACTATCTGCAAATAGCTGACGTACAAAATGTCTCCATAGTGGTGTTTGAAAACAGAAGTTCTTTCAGAAAACTGAAAATGGAGATGAATGAGAACCAATGTTCTATCTGATCAACTACTTCTAGTCTGTCACATCTGTAGACAACTTTCTTTAGCGCTGTAGGCACCTTCATGCTCCAGGCTGCTTCTAAATTACTCAAAAAAAATTAGTACCAGAAAGAGAAAATTGGAAGACTTCCATATGCAACAGTCTTTCCAACTTTATAGCAACTGTGGTTTACATATTTACAAACTTAGTTTAGAAAAATAGCCCAGAGTTTGGTTTTTTTACCACTCCAATCAAAATTCATTATTGTCTTTATTTTTCCTGACCAAAAAGCCTCGCGAAGTAGAGCTTAATAATGTTCATTATAGAAATCTAGAACTGGGTTTTGTTTATTTGTTTGTTTCTAATTGCAACAATGTTTTTACATTTCGTTATTAACTGAGTAAACTTTGGCATATTTCCACTAAGAATCCTGGAAATGGTGAAGGTCTGAGTACACAGCACTGCCTGAACCCAAAGCTATCTCTAGAGCAGGATTTGGAGTGCACTCTGCTTTTCTGCAGAGAAGAACTGCAGGTGCTTATGTGTGCACTTTATCATTATTTCCTACCCTCCTATAGATCTCATTGCAATCGTTGGGAGTTTAATTTCTGCACTCCCACTTTCCATAATGCAAAAAGTTGTAAATACAGTTTTCTGGATGGAAAATCAATATCCATCTAACCACACAAAGACATTTTTTTTCCTCTTTCAGTGGCTTTTTAACAGAACTCCATTTATTGTCCATCAAAAAGGGAAAAAAAAAAAGGTTAATAATGAAAATCTGATGAAATGAAAGGGAAAAGGAGAAAATCCTCGGAGGAGTGCATAGACAGAACACATGGGAAATTAGATCTTTCAGAATATGATGCTTTAATGGGTAAAATAAGGTAATGCATTTCTCAGAAATTTGTCTCTTCATGAAATACCATATCAACAGAGAGATTATCAGACCTATTTAAATCTTTGAAGAATGAACATCAGTAAATTTAATTTGTATAAAATAAAGAAAAAGAATAAATATGCAAAAAAAAAAAAAAAGCAGCACTAATTGCCACATTAACAATTCTGCTTGGCAGAACACTGTTCTGAAGACAAAATTTGGCAATTAAAGGCATCTACACACCTTCTAAAGCACCTCAAATCACCCCCAACATGACTTTTCTTCCTCTTTCTGCTATCAGACTAACATGTCTGAAAATTAATCTCCCCCTGCAAACAAACAAATTTCAATCAGTGTGTTGGTGTCAATGTAGGGAAACAGAACAACCAGATACAGTAGTAGACCACGAGTGCTGCTTCCACTGTAATTTAGTCTTAGATTAACCCTACCTAATCTTGCAAGAGCAAAACGAGATTTGTTGGATATTTTTTTTTTTTAAATAAGCATTCCTAGCAAATTTTCTGATTCAATTTTTGCACTAGTAGACATAAATGTAAGTGTTAATGTAAATTATAGGTAGCAGAAAATTGAAACTGTTTTCTGGTGGAAATCCTGGTACTCAGAGTAGGAGGAAGCAAAAAACATCCATCACTGATGGAACAAGAATAAGAAAATGTACTGGAATATTTTCTTTTCAAACCACTGAACCACTTTTTTTACAATATCAAAGTCTTGGGTTGTTTTTTTATATGTCGTATTCTTTGAAATTTTATCTTATACCATGTAAAATATACATTGCTGATCAATTAAGAAATTGAAACATTTTAATCTTAGTGAAACAAAATACTTCTATAAACTTGCATTTGAATTCTCTGTTGAATTCTGTAACTCATAGAAACCTTTGAAAATGCATGAGAAAACCTTCTTATGAAAAATATTGGACTGGATCTAAAAAAGGACGTCTCAAAATGCATATAAAAAATTAATTTTGGAATAGATTTTTTTAAAAACCCAGTTCAAGTGACACGCAAGTAATCAGAACAGATTTTAAAGCCTAGTGACTGCAGGACTTATGCCTCTGGCAAGATGTATTGTCATAATTCTTGCAGTCAAATTGTCTTTCAAATAAATCTATTTCTTTATCCAGTATACTAAAAATGTAAATCAGACTAGAAAGCAATTTTTCTTATCATTTGCTTAGTAGTGAGCATGGAGAAAGAGTTTGCCAACTTGAGAGATACTTCACATAAGATTCTTCTCCAGAAGAATCTATAGAAAATGTCTTTTTTTAAAAAAACAGAAATTGTTGAAATACTGTATTCCTCTCATGGGCATCATTTCTTCCACAGCAAGTTTCATAAAGAAAAGTAGTTATCAATAAATATCATGAGCAGACATCTATATCAATCCTGTATGAGGTTTCCCTGCCTTGTATGAAACAGATTTGTTTGAATGGTCTGAAGTTTCAGAATTGGTTTGGAAAGAACTATTTAGTTGCAGACACAGAGAATAATTTAGCTAGTAAAGTTAAATATTATCTTATTTTAAAATTATAGGTAGTGTGAGATGGTATTTACACTGAGGACTTCATATTCACTACACTGAAAAGACTCAAATTCAGACTTTCCATATTTTTCTTCCTTAATTCAAAGAAAAAAATTAAATTAGAAACTTGGAAATTTTTTTTCACTAAGTTATTTAAAGCTACTTTAGCAAACACTGTGAGATTATAAGAATCCACACAGACTAAGAATTGGGAAAAAAAACCATATAGATGGATTGGAGAGTTAATTGATTTTGCCTATAAGTGAATTAAAAGTCTGAAGTTTCATTTTACACTTGGATTGTATGGCAAGCTGGATGGAAAATTCCATACATTTACTGAAATAATGTGAATAAAGTTCTCAAAGTTCAATATCATTATTGTCTCAGTTTATTATGTCATAATAAATTGCAGTCTTCTGTGACTTCTGAATAAGAATGGTGAATTTTAAACCAATAATGTGTTAATCATAACCAAACACTGTGATTCTGTTATTTCTCTTAGTGCTCCTTGGTTCATAAGTCAAACAAATGTTTTACCTCTGAGTATATTCCATTGGGATGACAGTTACTCATTCATATCCTCTCTGCTGAAGCTAGAAATACAGTAATCTTCTGTCATTGTGTGAAGACAGTATCTCAATGCATGGAGCGAGCAAAATTATCCTTACTGACAAGGTTAATGTACCAAAATCAGGCACATTCTTGGCTGAGTACTATCAAATACTCTTGAGCTGCTATAACCCTTTGAGACTCCAGGTGGAATGAAATGGAAAACAATTCAATTAAATGTGCTGGGAATGTAATCTGGGACATTTGTTGAAGAAATCTGGTTTGCAGGAACTGTATTACACTGGGAAATTATCCTTACTTGTAAACAGAGTATGTGTTGGCACAGCTGAACACTGTAAGGACAATGCATAGATATTCATTAAAATCTCAAATCAAATATCCGGTACTATGCCTGAATATTTTCAAACAAAGTATATTTGTTGGACTTTAGTAGCATATGGAAGCATGTTTCATTAACATATTATAGATTCATGACATTGTAGTGTAGGTGTAGCTGTGTGTATGTGTAGCTAAATGTAGCTATTATTAATTTAAAAAATTTGTTAGTCCAGAGTTTTTATCAGGTTAGTCTGATAATGTTCAATTTATCAGGGAAGTTTTGGAGTGGAAAAACTCTAGATGCACAAGTTCCCGTTTACAATTTCCTAAATCACTTGGAGATCAAAATAATTAACAGTATCTGTATTGAGAAAAGATTGGAGTTGTTTCTGTTCAGCACCTTTTATTTTCACAAAATCATGATTCATAAGAACCAAAAACAAACCTGTTATTTTCAACTGGATATTTGAACATGAGAACAAATAAGTATCATCCATGTTCTGCTATTATGTATTCAGGTTTTTCACTCTTGCTACCTTGTAGAGATGACTGAGGTTTTATTAGCACCACTACAGAAAAAGACAGAGAAACAGATTATCTGTAAAGGCTGTATTCCTTTCATTTCATGAGGTATTAGCCCACTCCATAAATTTTCAAATGAGCTTTTTCCTGATAGCTCTGAGGCATAACTAGCAAGGGGAATTTCTTTTCTAGAAAGGGAATTATTTCCTGCCCAGACAGTGCTGCCTGCTTTGGACTCAATGGCTCTACAAGAATTCAGAAAACAATAGTACAAAAATTGTTTGCATGAACTATCCTCCTCTCACCTGCCCCTACTCATCCTGAATTAACTCTGTAAATAGCTGTTAGTCTATTTACAGTGAAAAGTTTAATGGATGATATTTGTAGAAACCCTTTATATAGGTCTCCATTTAGGGTACTTGACCAATTTTAAATCATATGGGCTTAATTTGAATCTGATGTTTAATACCAGCTTTATGCCTTCCAAGTATTAAAAAATAATGTAGCTTTTTTTTTTTAATTATGCTACTGCAATGCAGTAAAAATTAATAATAATAATAAAGCACAAACCCCCAGAAATTATTCAGGAGAAAATGGAAAAGAACACATACAAGAATTAGCTTTTTTGTTGTTTATAAAACCATTCCGTTTCTAAATAGATATATGCAGGTTGTTTCAGGGATCTTTTCCAATAAATATTTATGTAGTATTTGCTCCTGGGGTATGATATTCAAAACCAAGATAGTTTATCCTACCTCAAGAACTTTTGATGCTAAGGTATGAACAAGAATTCAAACTCAGTACTGTGATATACAAAATGAGTGACTTAAACAGTAGAAAAGAACAAAAAGATGCAATTATAGTCTCTAGTTTTTAATTTTGGAGGTGACATTAATTTTACTTGTGTATCATGGAATAATAATTAAAAAAAATGTCCAGCCACTTCTATGCCTCTCATTTTTCCCTGACCATATATAATATTTCCTTGACCATTTTGGAATTTTCTTTCACACTAGAGATAGAATCTTAAAAAAAATGTTTATCAACCTGGTCACTATAAGGGGAGAAACAAAATAAAAGTCCATTAATTATGCAGTGTGTGAGATCCACTTTGAAGGTGAATGGATTTACATAGAGAAAATTTACAAAAAAAGTGCCAGTATATCTCCATCTTAATAGAATTTACTTTTCAAAGCTCAATTAAATGGCTTTCACAGAGATTTGACCAGGCAATCATAACTAATTTCCTACAAGATTCTGGCCCCAAAATGAAATATCTTATTTTGTTAGACAACTTTGGAGAATTTAAAAATATTCTTCAGATATTTATTCTTAATATCTTGTTTAGAAAGAAAACATAATCTAATTTCACATTATACCTTTTTAACCATTTAGACAGGATGCCAATTATCTAAAACATCAGGTTCTGCCTTCTAATCTGGAATGTAAACCTAATTGTGGATAGGATTTTTTCTTTGTTTTTTTAACTTCTACATTGGCACTTAAAAACTCAATCTAGAAATTGTCTAGGCCATGTCTGAGATTTGGAAGTTTTTAGATCTCAAGTCCTATTTAAGGTTCCTTCTTGAAGAAAATTAGGTCACAATGTGCCTAGGTCTTTAAATATGAAATAAAGAAAAAGGTTTTCTTCATTCTAGTGTTCATGAGTGCAAATCAAATGTTGTTCCAGAGTAGCTTTTTCTCTGGGGAAGAGTTAAGCCAGAGTAGCTCCAGATTAACCTGGATACCCTCTTGACTCTATTACTATGAAAAACTGCAGAGAAAAAATGTTTATTTTGTTGCTTTCTCCCAGAAAACAGCTCTTAAGTGAAAGGAAATTAAAGAAGGAAAATGTATCACAGAAGAAAATTCACATGCTTGATACTGAGTACAGTGTGGGCTTTAGTGGATACTAGTTTAAAAATTAATCAAAATTTATTGGTTTCAATGAGATTCATACCTAAACACTATAAAAACAATCTATCCCTGAATTTTTTTTTTTTTATCTTAACGAACACTGTGCATTAATATATTTTCTATTTCCTGATTTTATAACCCCCCATACTGGGAAATATGGTGTAAAAGAATCAGTTTTCAATTGTGTCAGTAAGTTGATTTTTATTACATTAAAATTTCTATGTTCTTTTTTCCTCTAGTCACATTCTCATTGTCCATTCTCTATCACTTTTTATTTAAAATCATTCCAAGCTCTCTGGTTTGCTCTTTGAAACAGAATGTTACACAGAAAATGAAATTAAAATAAAAATAAATACTTCAGTGAAACTGAGGTGTACCTTGGTCACACTATAAATATGCCTTCCAAAGACAGTAAGAGTTGGTGTTAAAGTAATAAAACATTAGTAGAAGCAGAATAAAAAATTTGACCTGTGTCAGCAAAAGGAAAGACACATAACGGTTATGTAAACAGACATGTAATATTTTATCAAAAAAAAAATTTTTTCACATAGTGGATAAACACCATCTGCATGAGATGCTCATTCTTCTTTATATTCTGGGTTAATTTCTACTTTTTTCAATCATATATTAATCCAGGATAGGATATAAGTCTAGCCAATTTTGTAGCCAGCAGTACAAAACTCATTGCAAGAATAGGAAAATAGGTAAAATAAAGACTCATTGTAATTTTTTTTTTTTTTGCTTTCACTCTTAAAGGGACTAAGATAGAGTTACAACCTTTATTTCCTGTTAACTTTATGCATTTTGCACTCCACAATTGCTGTATTGAAGATGAGATAAAAACTGTATAGCTAGGAGTCCTATACTGTAAAAGACAGACAGAGATTGGGGTTACGATTCTACCCTTCTCCATGTTAATCATCACCTTGTTGTAAGTCTGTCTGGATTTCTCTGGATATAGCAGGAGTCTAATTTTTAGTCACTGTAATTCCTCAGTTAGTTACTTAAACCAATCTAAAACTACATCTGTACTGTCTTTTTTTTTTTAGATACATCAATCAGTGCAGATTGCACTTCGACTACATTAATTTGAACATTCTTGTTATGGTTATGTTATAAAAATTGCTAGTACAAAATTACCTGTCATTATGTTTGGATTTGGCTTGTGTTGTTGGCTCTGATCACTAACCCAATAAGCAGTGTGCTGTTGAACCACTAGTTTCATTATTGCATTAAATCATTTGGCTACTATTAGGAAATATTTCCACTCAAAGCAGCATCTCCCAGAAAACAAAAAGAAGTTTACCTGAAAAAAGTCTAAATCATGTTTGTGAAGCTGGAATCCCCAATTCTCATTCCAGATGCTGTGAACTAATTTTTTTTTCTAAAGGAGGAGGGAGGAAGTAAGAGCTGTGCAGTACAGATTGGTGTTTTCAAGCAAAGATGTCAACATTTTACTAGTAATGTCCTCATTTAGATTGGAAGACTGACAAACATTTACAAAAACACTTATAAAACCATTACCAAACTAATGATGTGGACTATAACCTTCAGAGATACAGAAATGAAAAACACAGCAAAGAATCTGAGAGGAGGGGCTCTGTATGGTTATCCAAGTAGACCAAGCATGAAATGTTTAAAAAAAAAAGAAGAAAAAAAGCCCACCAAAATCAAAACACACAAAAAACTACAAAACTTTAAAATAAGCAAAAAAAGGTTGTGCCAGTTATATGGGGCACAGCTTAACTGAAGCAGAATCTGTTGATTTAGACTTGGATTTGTCCATGCAGACTGGGCCTACATCCAGTAGAAAGTCAGGAGAAAATTCTATGCGAAAAGTCTGTGAAAAATTTTAACTCAGAAAAAAAACAAAATTAAAAAACAAGCAATTATTCCTGGCCTTAGGCACCTTATTT
Organism: Leucosticte australis; assembly: GCA_025504685.1. Lineage (NCBI taxonomy): Eukaryota > Metazoa > Chordata > Aves > Passeriformes > Fringillidae > Leucosticte > Leucosticte australis. The sequence continues at coordinate 71,277,640 of JANIJU010000001.1, read as the reverse complement.
AATATTGTTGACTGCATTTGAAGAAATTTTTGCTTTTGAAGTTAGAGGATGTCCATCTGCAAAACATTTTCAGATCTCAGATAACAGATGTTTCTCAACAGGAAGTGGAAATTTGTAGGCAACAGTAACTTCAAGAAAAACTTTCAGAGATAGAGATCCTGAAGAGACAGAAGATTTAAGAAACCAGGAATATCAATGCTTTAAAAAAACGTGGAATTACTTAGCTGTACAAATTCTTAAACCATCAATATACTTAAACATTTGCTACAGATGAGAATTGTGCTACCGGACTTGATTTTGTATCATTCTTTCATTTGAATGACAAACTCATGTTATAATTGAAAGATTGTATTAAGGGAACTAGATGCATGTCAATAATCCCTAAGCAATAAAAAAAAAAAACCAAACACAAAAAACAACAGAACAAACCAAAACCAAAACCCATACTGAATGTAGATCTTTACCTGCTGAATTGATTTTTGATGTGGTGACCAAAATAGTAGTGTTACTTATTCAATTAAGTAGACTTGATTCAAAACTTCCTAAAGGAGTGCCATGCAGCAGAAAATGATTTGGAGATGTACCTCTGTTTTTTACTGAGTGACAGAGATATGGTTATATTTGCTAAAGACAAAATCATCAAGCACAATCCTTCCAAACCTAAAAAAACCTGTGTAAGGTTACTTAGCCAAATTATTTCAAGTTGGAGCAGTGACACATTAAGGGTTAAAAAATCTGGTGCTCTTCACCTGGAATACAGCTGCTGAAAAATTGGGTAATGGACATGGCTGGCAGTGTAACTGTTTTCTTCAAACATTTCATGGGCCAAAAAGGCAACAGCTGGGAATGTAAAAGACAGTAAAAGGAATACAAGGTGGTTTTGACAAAGTATTATTATGAGACATAGAACAAGAAAATGTTTCTTAGCAAATTTTTCATGTCTAATGATTGTCTATTACATAATGATCAAGAATAAGATTTTTCAAGGCAAAGGCAATGCTTATAAACCACAATATTTTCTAGAATTCTCTGAAAATCATGTATCAGTGAAAGAAAGGCTGAATTGTATACTTAGAGTACACTAAAATTTTGCACCTTCCATTAAGTTAGAAACTGTAATTATAGCAAGGCTAAAAAGAGACAAAAACTAAACACAAAAACTAAACTAAACAGAGCTGGTCTACTTGATTCCTTTCTGTAGAATTCATTAGAGACCAGCACACTGTGCTGGATTTCCTCACTGCAGGTCTCACTGCAGTCCTGGACAGAAGGCTATCAAAAAAAAAGTGACCGAAAACAGGACGAAAAGTGGCACATTAAAATAATCTTTCCCTTAAAATGTGATGGATCTCTCATAAATTCTCTGTCATTAAAGTATTCACATCTTCATGGCACACTTGTGACTCCAGCATTTTCCTCCAGCAATCTGTGTATACATGAAAAAGAATAATTAAAAATGCAACAAGCTGATGATGGCAACATTTCTATTTTATCCCAGCTCCAGTGTTAGTATTTATTATTTTAAAATAATATTCCAGAAGTGTGAATAAATGATAGCATTTTTATATCTTAACTATAAAATTATATTTACCTGCTTACATTTGCAAGGCAAAATCTTCCATTTTATACAGCATTAAAGGCTATATAAAATTGTTTAAATCAATATTCTTCAGCAGGAAGAAAAAAATGCACTTTCTTAACACACTCAAGTAAAACCAGAAGCAGTGTTCTTGGAAATTATTTACCCTGCTTTGTAAGAGATGGCTTCCATTTCATCTCTCTGACTTACATGTTTAAACCTTTCGCTGGTTTTACTGTACAGTATTTATGTGCTCCAGCAGCGTTAGCTTATCACTGCAAGCCACACTCTGTTGTGAGGCCTGCCTCAAAGAAAATGCAAAATGCATTCCAAACCTTTGATATTTCAATGCAAACTCCATAATGTATTTCATAGAAGGGAAAACAATCTGCACCACTCTATAACTGGTATTTATCTTAGCTGATAACATAAATGTGCTTGCCTTGTAAACCTGGAAATACAGGGGAAAAAAAAGAGCAGCTGATAAAATGAAGAAAATAATGTATCTTACAAAATGCAAAGAACATAGCTTCTTTTATTTTCAAATCTATGACAGCATTCAAGGGAATTTCCATTGTTTTGGGAAAAAATATTTCACTTTTGAATGACTAGAAAATTCTAGTGTGCTCCCAGAGTCATCCTTATAAACAGGGTTTTTTTGTAAAGATAAATATTTATTTTTTAAATGTATTTGTGTGCATTTCATATGTACAAGCTGAAAGGAATGAAAAAAATACAGACTGAAATGTTCATGCTGCAAATCACTTGAACAAATCAGACTGAATTAAAATTTGTGAATTGATTTTTAACTTGCATATCATATAATACAGGCTACCACCTTTATTTTGTCAGGATTCACTCAGAAGTTAATCCCTCATTTCCTTGGGCTACTTTTCATAGTTGAGTATGTCCAAGATGTTAATTAATTTAATATTTATGGTAGTTGTTCCCTATTTGAGTGACTCTACAATATTCAAAATGTTAAAGAAGCTGACAGAAAAATGATTTATTATGCTTAAGATTTTGACAAATGATTCGGCTAACACAAAGACAATTTGCCAAAAAAAAGCAGTATTGAATCTAGATTATACTGGAGGCATTAAGAAAACAAACCTGCACATTCTGGACATTCTGGATATGGGAGATTTTCAGCTCTTATAGACAGTTTATCTTTTTTCCCACACTTCACATTAATTTTCTCAGCTTTCCTTGATTGAAATGAAATTTTACATATTCGTATAAATTAAAAATCTCAAAGATCTCAAAAAAACAAGAAAAGTAAAGTTGGTTTTCAAAATATTGAGGGTGGGTGAGGTAGGTGTGTGAAGCTGCTGATGGTGTGGAAGCATCTTACATTTCTTTGGGGTATCAACATTCTATCTGGATCTTATCACAGACAACTCACTGAAACACTGGACATGTAAAGACAATTTTGAATATATTTAAAACTTTTTCCTTCAGTGGTTTGTTTTTTTTCCAAAGCATCATGGTAATGATACTGGTTTCCACAGCAACCAATAGCATTTCCCACCTTCTCCTTTTCCTCTACCCTCCTGCCTGGCAGCGCTCCCTGTAGGATTGACATATTTTTGTGTAAAAATAAACAACTGTAATTTTGTGCAATACTATCCAAACAATAATGCTGTGTTATTTGGATGAAATATGTATTTTTACTGCCAAATGATGGGCTTAACTCCAGGTTTTATGCTCCTTGTGGTTTCTTCTTTTTTTTTTAACAGATTTATTTGGGGAAGTGCATGTAAACCAACCAGAAACCAAGCAAGGCACTGGGAAATGCAATTTCTTCCTGTCACAAATCAGCCTGAAAAATATTTAAAGACTATTGGTCAAGCTCGCAAAATAAGCCCAAGAGATTTTGTGAATGATAGATATGTATCATTCCTGAATCAATCACAAACTCATCCTGATTTCTTTGACTACCATTGTTAGAGATCAGTATTCCCAAAATAGCTTTAATCAGTTATTTTCAGCCTAAGGGTTGTCAGCAAATTACTAGTTATGACTCTTTCTCATTCATTATTCATCCAGTGTAACTGGTCATATGAATAACACGATACCACTGCTGTCAAAACTGATGTCCAGAACTTAACTCAACAAGACGATAATAAATAACAATATTTTAAAATAAATTTTAACACCCAGAATTTTTTTAAAAAAATAAACAAAACTTATGCAATTTTTGAAGAAGCTTTTTAATATATTTGGACACATCTCATATATTTTAATGTGAAAACATTTTAGGTAGTGAACAAGACATGTTTTGTAAGTTAATAGACTAAAATTAATATAAATAAAAATGGAAATTGAGTCTTTATGAGCAGTTAGTTGCCTTTTGCTATGAAAAAACCTACTAAATTCATTTTCATCATTTTATTTTGCCCAGGTAAAACCTGTTTGTTAATAAAATCAAGATAACAAGCATTCACATTCTTACCAAAAAAACCCATCATAAATCAATCCCTCCAAGAAAACATATCTAAAATTTAATGCAACATACTGTGAGTTGCTTAATAGGTCTGTTTGCACAGGTACTTGTTCAACAGCATTCATAACAAACAATATTTAATTCTACTGTTAGTATGAAGCATTCAGCAGTAATTAATCATTCAGCAATTCTTGAAACTGAAAAAAAAAGCTTTAGTAAGCACCAATTTACAAAGAAAATCCAACCCCCAGATGTGTGCAGCCATTGCCTTTATTTTTCTTCCAAAACTCTGGGTAAAATGTGGTCTTAGATTGCAATTTTTTTTTCCAACAACAAACACAGAAATATAAGATAGATGGGAATGAGTTATTTCCCAAATACATATTCCTAGAAAATGAAGATTTAAGACAAAAAAAATAGTTATTTTATGTCTACTAATTAAATGAATTCCAAGAGTAATCAACATTGATTGAATAGCAAAATTCTGCACTGCTTTATGAATTTCTGTTACTTCTGGCATCCTCACTATTCCTCTAAATTGTTCATCCTACAAAATCTTCTAGAACCCTAAAATCAGGTAGACCTTATATTTGTACTCAACAAAATTGAATTTGTCTATGCTTCTCTGTAAATCTGCTACTTTCACACATTAAAAAAAAAATCTGCATTAACACATTTTCAGATTTCCACATTTTATATACATTTTATATGTCACAACTAGAAAAGTTATTTATGGTGTGGGGTTTTTTTATTATTTGTAACAGTAAATTTTGACTGGTGCAAGTGAAGGAATTTTTGTCAGACGTAGAATCATTTGACTAACGGGTCCCCGCCTATTGCAGGTGCAGTGTCATGCTCAGTAAAAGATGATGTGATTGAGGGTCTATAACAGTAATTTGGTTTTGCTCTTCTGATTGCTCCACATGGCAGCAACAGAGACCCCCATTCCTTGGAGTCTCTCATTCCTTTGAAAGTGTTCAGGCTGGGGAATTTTCTCAATGAAGGAGGAAGGAAAATGAGAGGCACAGCAAGACTGCAAATTTTCAGTATCTTGTGGAATGCAGAGTGCCAAGTCTGAGACCATGAAAAGAAAGCTTCTTTCTTAGGAACAAAGACAGGACTACATGGGATTTTTCAACCTAGGAAGACACTAAAAACTTTTGGATTAGAAAGCAAGATGAGAGAAGTGGCTCAGTGTACATGGGGAATTGTTACTATCTGACAGATTAAATTTCATTTTAATGTCTAACACAGAAAATTTGACTTCCTCTGTTTAAAGAACAGCTTTCCCTAGTTTATTATTTTGTGCTCTGAAAAGAATAGCAGTTTATTTGTGTTTTGGGGAGTGCTTGCTTTAAGGAAAAGGGGAACAAAATTCCCCTTTAGTTTATGGCAATTCCTTCACAGCATCCCTCAGTACAAAACAGACACCAGCCTAGACTGTCAGTATTGTCTATTCCTGTGCTTGTCCAGATCCTAGGCTATCTGGAAAGTGAACAGGGAGCCTTCTCCTTCATCACTAGGCATAACTGGTTATTAGCAAATGTGCAGGAAATGCTGAGTGTTTGTGAAAGAATAATGCACCTTTCAAGCTCTGATCCTACAGCTGTGATGCATCAGGGTTTTTCAAATCACCATTTCTTATTAAATATTTTAGACTTATTTAGGTTTTACACCTCTTTAAAGCAGTATTGCTTTTCAGATCAATTTATGGCTTTAGTCCAAGAAAGCTCTATTCAGATGGAAAAGAAATTTTGTGGTAACAGTAAATACAGACTCTTGAACCTGCTTAATATGTGTATTAGCTTTTGGCAGCACACAATAACTATATACTGGCATATCAATCTGAAATTCCCATTCAATATGAAGCTAAAATAATGGTTCACTCTTTCCAAATGAGCTCTGTTATAACTAGTAGTCGTGAATGAGTTGAACCACTTGTAGTTTATTGCTCAAGTATTAGAAAAAAGAGGTAATTTCCTTTCTTTGTTGTAACAGCACCTTATATGAGCCACTAAACACTCTGGGCCTAGGTATGTAACATAAGTAGCTTTATTCACATGATTTGTCCAAAGGAATTAACACTTTGTAGTCATTGCATTTGAAAGATCAGAATCACAGAAAACAGCTGTGAATTCAGCCTTTTAATGGAAAATTTTGGCCTCCTTGGTCTTATTATTTAACTAAACTAGATGCACAGAAAATGTATGTGCCTGAAAAACATTAATAGTAAAACAATTGTCTTTTCCCGGTACAAGCATGGATAATTTATAACATCATGCTATAATTTCTTGCCCTAAGATCGGCATCTGATGGTTTACAGATCTATATGTGTCCTTGCTTTTCAAACAAGTGAGGAAACAAAGAAAACCAGAATAAATTAAGCCCAAGTAAACAGCAAGAGAATAATAACATGTGCATGAGAAGAACTAGAGCCAAAGTGCTGAAAACCACTTTACTATGCAGCAATGTATTTTGAGATTTCTTCAAATGCTTAAAAATGTTGATATTTGTTGGAGCCTTTTTAAATGTTTTCAAAACTGGTAGTAGTACTTTACTGCCATTGTGACTGAGGAAACTGGAGAAAGTCCATGCCTTTGCTTTCAGCTCTTTCCTGGTTTTAGATATAGATTTCTTTTTTAAGGCATGTACACTTCTACCAAGCTTTTTCACTGCAAATTCACTGCTTGCTATTGAATAAATAAATGTTAATTAGTATCCTCATTTGCTTGAGTTACAAAAGTTGGTCTTATTGGAAGGAAGTACATTATTTAGAAATACTAATTGTTTTATTCTACTTTGAAAGTTAGTTAAACATTATTACTGATATTATGGTATGAGATAAACAACTTCAGATTTGAATGTCATGTCATAAGGAAAAAAAAAAGATTACATGCAATCAGTTAACTTTGGGGACCTGATCATAATTTTTTTAATCCCTGCTTTTGAGTGAATTAACTCTGAACGTTTTTAGAACTAATTTTTTTTTTTCTCTTTGTACTATACTTTAATAGGAAGCAATAATCTAGAGTGATAATAAATACTTCTGGTCTTGAAAATAGGAAAATAATTTATTTTAATTTTTTTTACAATACCAGGAATGCTCTCTACCTGAAAAAAAGGTGAGAATAGTACTCTATTCCAGATATAGACTGTTTAAGGGAAATAGTAAAACAAACCCCACTGTACGTGAAAATTGCCTCCTTCACCTGGATAGGAAAGGCTCAAGTATTGAAATTAAAACAAGGTGACTTTTAAATTTCTTTTATTCTGTCATTTTAATATGTTTGTGTCTAGTCTTACTGTTTGTGCAAACGATCCTTATATTATCTATTAATGCCTCTAATTCTCTGCTAATAAATATATAAATTTTCTTGTCTTATAAAGTTTCCTCTGTAAAATTTTCACTTACCTTGACCTTTTTTTCCTAACACATGCTTTCTTCTGATCAAAGCAATTTTTTGTTTATTTGCAGCTTTGTTTTGCTTGCAAGGAAAAAAGCCTCATCTGGTTTGAGAAATTGCAAGTCAGCAATTATTTAGTGCTATGACGTGAATAAAGTGTTTGAAGGTAAGAGAATATTCCACTCTGACTTTAAATGTATTTTAAAAAATTAGAAAGAAGGAAAAAGACCCAAATATTAAAGAAATTTATAAATTGTTTACTTTGAATCTGAAGATCATTATTGGAATCCATCTTTACTTACAAAACATTGAATTTACTATAATATTCTGAATTATGTTTAGTTACCCATCATCTATGTAATTCTACCACCTTTAGTTCCAGGTTTTTTAAAAAACCCAACATGAAAAGTATTTTGATGCATTTTACATCTGAGAATTGTATTTAACCTGCATATGTCTGTATATATTTGTAGATGAGGCTATTCCCTGCTTTAGTAGCTTTGGTAGCTAATCTGCTGCATTGGAAACACAACAGTTCATTAAGAAAACAAATATGCTGTATTTCTGGGAAGTTATGACGTACCATAGATTTACTTACATTTACTTTGCTAAAATGAAGTTGCTGTAAGACTTATGACTTTGTGCTCTCATAGATGAATGAAAGACTTAAAGAGCTCAGTCTGCTTAACTTGCTAAAGAAAATGTTAGGAAGCAGTTGAATTTCAAAGAATTTAGTATCTTCAAGGGGAAATTATTTTTGATAACAAAAGGCTTCTTAATCTAGAGGACAGAAGGGTAATTAAATTCAGTGTCTGGAAGTGGTTTAGAAACAAAATGAAACTGAATTTTAAACGATCTTGGAATGTCAGCTGCTATCAGTGTAGGAATTCAATGAAAAGGTAGAGAACTTGCATTAAATCCAGTCCAGAAATCTTTATCATAGTTGCATTCTCAATGAATCAAAGATTTTAAGAACTGATGCAAGAATCAGAATAACCAATATTAGATCACCTAGCAGCAGATGTTATATCCAGATGGGACAAACAAAAGTGTAGTCTTTACCTCTTCTTTGGACTCTGCTGCAGCACACATGCAGTTATGTGTTGGTTAGATGGTTATGAATGGTTTCTACATTGGTTGCCCTTCAGTTTCAGAGAACAATTTGCAATTTACTCAAAAAAATTTGTCAAATCACTACTAATATAATTTCTGAGTTCTACCTTTCTTGTAACCTGAAATAAAATTCTTACTTCTTTAATAGCCTGATTCCAGTGTAATTGTTCCAAAAGCCACAACTATATCAGAATCTGTTTTGTCTTTTAGAGAAATGGTTCCAGCCTATTAAGTTCATCAGTTCATCTCTGTTAAGATTTACATAGCACCCTTATTTTGATTGGAAAACTATTACACATCTAAGTCTATCTACCACTCTTCAGTTTCTGCTGCCACAGCCATCTTGGATTTTTAAGTGCTTTTCTGCAGCCTTCTGTAAACTGTAAGAATCCTGATTTGCACTTGGCTTCTCTTCAGATTGGCAATTCACCTTATACCAGCTTCAGAAAGTAGATTTGTATCCAAAGTTTCTCATCCACCCAAGAGTATAATGGATTTCTTTTTCAAAAAGTTAATGATTATAAACACGTCTGCTGACATGCTGCTATTACACACAGACACAAAATAGAACACTGGGAATCAATTTAACTCTAATACAGGGATAGAATTTCACTGGGTATGTGGACAGTTGTCTAACAATTGTCTCCTGGCTTCCTCTCTTTTCTCCCTTTAGCACTGCTGTCAAATCTGCGACCATTTTCTGTTCTTTAGTTGCTGCAGGCACAGAAGCAAACAAGTGACATTTCATTTTGTCCCTCCCCAGTTAGTCAGCTGGAGCTTTTTGAAACATTACAGAAGGTTGGTCCTTGACCTAGGGATAGCATATATAGCACCAGCCTGCATCCCATAATGGTCTTACAGGTAGTCATAACATACCCAAAGCCATGGGCAAGGGGAAACCTCCCACACTATCCACTGTCTCAAAGTCCAGTTTGCAGTTCATGAGCCCATTGGCCATTTCTCCAGGTTCACACAGTGTTTTCAGGCTCTTGGAGTATTTTCCTTACTGGCTGCATGCACACATTCCTCTGAAATAGAAAATTCATGCTGGTGGGCAGTTTTTGCAGACAGTGCTACCTGTGCCTTGCAACACCACACAGAGCCCTAAGTCTGCCCCATTAATACTGCATGGCAACCTTTTAGGGCTGCACCCAGACACTGGGGCCTCCCAGCTCAGCTCACAGGATCTGCCTCTTCCTAGCACGTACCTGTGGTTGTATCAGGGGCCACTTTTTAGAGGGTGCCAAAGGAATTAGGCAGCCATGCAGAGGATAATCAAAAAATACATCTCATGACAGTGTCAAAAATGGCCATCAGCCAAACACAAAGCAAAATGAAAACCCTCAGGGATTGGTGATCTCATAATTGATAGCCTCCCTGCACCCAGTGAGAGGACACTTCCTTTTCTGTAATGCTTTTGGGTAGGGATGGCTCAGCAATAACTGAGCATCGTGAGAACACACAGGACTTGACATTGTCAAAAAAGGCCCCGTCATAAAATGGTGTCTGAAATCTTGAATAAAAGTTGTCCTTATTTTATTGCCAAGGATAAGCTCAAAGAAAGTACACTATGTCCTATTACGTAGTTTGCTATTTCTTGTCATGATGAGCACGTTCTTGTCCCCACCCTATATGTGCATGGCTCCTTAAGTGCAGTACAATCAGTGTTACAAACTTTGCCTAAAATTGGAGACGATCAGCCCTGACAGAGACTTACAGCGCATAAAAGTGGACTGTATTTATGGAAATATCTGTCTAACAACACTCTATTTGAGAAGGAATACATGAAAAAACCCTGTAAATATTAAAGAACAATTAGAATTTTCCACTGACTACTGCAGTGTTTATTACTCCTTTGCATATAAGTGAGGTTATATGTATGTTCTGGATAGCCCTTCACCAGGGGTACTTGGAGGAACACATAAAGACATTAAAGGATTTACATAGTGACCTTTTCCCACAGGTGTTAGGGAAAACATGTTCTTCCCATGACCTTTTCTTTTAAAACGAGTTTATTTGCTACTTTTTTTCTTCTGTTTTTTTTTGTTTTGTTTTGTTTTTTGGTTTTTGGTTTTTGGTTTTTTTTTTTTTGGTTTTTTGGTTGAGGTTTTTTTTCCCTTACATGGTATTCCAGCAATGGAAAGAGTATTTTTATGCTGAGTTGGAGGCTGTTATAAATACTCTGCTGTCCTTATGACCATCATAGCCAAAGAACTGGCAAGATGCTTGCATTTTCTACAAGTCTTGCCTGCAAACAGGGCAGTACTAAAAACCCCAAGTGCGTCAATGTGATGAGTAGTTTGTCATTCCTGTGAGTCACTGACAAGCCCAGTTATTATCAGGACCTCTTTGGTTGGTAGCTATGGAACCAGGAGAGGATGGGGAAGATATATGTCCCTACTGAAGGCTAAGAAGGAGGGCTTACTCTTCCAAGACTGAGATTTATCAGATTCTCTTATTAGGATCAAATTTGCCTTCAGGATCTCTCCTGCCAAGAGTCTGTGAGAGCAGATAGAAAGAGAAAGCAGAAGACTCAGAGTGGAAGCTCCCACAGAGCCATGGACATTAGTCACTGCTGCCCACTGCAGTTTATTCACTTGGTCAGTCAACAAGTCATATTTCTGCCATTTCTAGTTCAGAAAAATGTAAAGTGGGGAAGAGCAAAGCTGTCACAAGGAAAGATATTCACTTCGAGGGGGTGAATATTGGCTGTTTGAAGCCAGTTGAAGCTGTGTGGAGCTTGTTCCTCCATTGTGCTGCTCATGGGGAGCTGCCAGAGGCTGCCAACCAGCTGGAAGTGAGGACCTTACAAACCCAGAGTAGGGGAAAATGCCCATTGTGTCATGGGACAAGGAGGCACCTTGTGATTCCTCGTGAGGACCCCAGAAGGAGCCTCCAGTGCAAGAGACAAACAGATCCACAGAGCCCCAAGATGGGTCCTGGGCCCAAGGGGGCTGCACCCACCGTAAGCATTCCACTCCTCCTGGCAAGGAGTGCAAAGCATCAACTCCCACTGTGGCAGCCACCACCCTGTGCTGATGTGGCAGAGCCCAGGAGCACAGGAAGATAGGGGTAACATCAGGGAAGAGGTGTTGGTGTTAGCCACTTGAGTAACTTTTTCAAGGGCATTATCGTTGAGATTTTTCTGTACTAATTAAAAAATTTAATTAGGCAAAAGTAAATTTCTGGATCCACAGCTTCGGTTTGTTCCCTTTGCCCATAATAAGATTTTGACTGTAAAAGCCCATGAACTGGGAGAGAGCCAAAGTATGAAAAATCCAATGGCAAGCTAATTATGTAAAATTCCTGATCACCTCAGGCTGTTCAAATAGGAAAGTATCTATTTTCTACTTGTGAAATATTAGCTCATAAATATATGCCTCTTTATGCTTGACTCCGCTCTTTGCACCAGCTCACTGCATAAGCTTTCAACACAAGCTCTAATCTCTATGACAAGTACATTTGAACCCTTAACTAAACTAGTGGCAATTGGGTTCAGGCTCCAAAGGAGGTAAAAACCTGAGCTGTAGCCAGGTCAAAAACTCCTCTCGTTCCAATGTCTTGTCTGAAAACCCACAAAGGAGCAGAGTGACACAGTGAGCTTTGATGCACATAAGCTTGGAACACTGATCATGTGAATAACTCATGAATAACGAGTAGATGTTCTAAGACTCAGTTTTAAAGGCACAAAAAAGCTCAGGGCACATGGAGTCTCATCCATACCTTTCCCATTTGACTATAAGCCAACTACTTTATTCTACAAGTATGCCTGCCTCAGTGAGCTCTCTTTGAGTCTCTTGCAGACTGTATCCATGACAGTAATCTCCTGAGCTGGGATGCCTCTCAAGGTCACTGCTCAAGGCAGAGAGACCTTTTACTGACAGTAGGCCTTTGCTAAGTGACCAATATCATGCATAACCTTGTAGTGGGGTAACTTTGATTTGTGCCTTGATAATGGATTTCTGCCTTTGTAACTTTGATATCTCTTAATAGTTAGTTTTGATACATTGTTCAAACAATTATTGCTTGAACCATGACATAAAACTTTCTTAAGTGGGACTTTTACATTGTATTAAAACACGTTTGCTAATACCTTTTTAGCAATGAAAATCACCTATTCACAGCAGTCTATTGATAGGACCAAAGCTCCACAATAGCTATGTGTAACCCTTCATGATACTGGATGGCCTTACTTGCCTTGGTCTATGCATGATTATTTATGTGTTGTTGAATTTTCTCTTCCAATGCTTATACTTGTCATGGCAAAGACTTCATTTTTGGACATAGACATTCTGGTTTGTTTTTTGGGGTTTTTTTTTGCTAGAGAAAAAATTTTCCTTTTTAAGTGTTATATAAAGAACACAGTCATTAGCTCCTTCTGCTTGTAAAAGATTTTTTTTTTTTGCTGTTTTTTTTCACCAGTCATCACTGGCTGAAGGACTGGAAAAAGAGTCTATTCATTATGTAACTCATGCTTGTAAACTTCCTGGAATAGAGCAGCAGTCTTGATGTAGAAAAGAAGAAATAGCCTAGTCCCCCTCTCAAAACACGTGTTACAAACAGTCCTCAACTGCATACTGAGTTACTGATCTTTACCATTGCAGACCATTAAAACCGCCTTTTTCACCTGATCTCACATCTCTTCACCAATGAGTCACAAAGCTGACACTGTACCCTCTGCCATGAAAACAGGTAGTTGCAGAATTGTGACTTGTAAAGGACCAGTGGAAAATAGAGAAATATCTAGAGACAGCTGTTCCATTGCACTGAGAAGCAGTTCAATTTTATATACTCTTAGGTGTGAAGGCAAGGTGGTTTGACATGCGATAAGTCCTCTGGTTGAGAAAATGTGAAAATGCATTTAGAGAGAATGAAGATAATAGAAACCAAGATTTCTTGAGACAGGTCATAGAGACCGAGCTTTATTCTTCAAGCAGAAATTTAAGAAAATTTTGAGTCAAATCTGATCTTATTTAAGGCAGATTTTGGTTTGTCAACATCATTGCCATTTGAGTTGAGCCTAATAAGTCTGAAAGAAGTAGATAGGAGAAGCAGAGATTCAGCGAGGCACAAAAAAGGAAATGCATCAAAATCAGCTTCAGCAAGAGGAGAAATTCATATAGCCAAGAAGCAATATGCAAAATAGATGATTTTTTTTAATATTTGATCTTTTTCTGCCATAATGATCTTGGTTCTACTTGCTATTTGAGACCAGATTATATGCCCTCAACACACAGAGAAAAAACACATAGAGAATAATATTCTGTTCCTGAACAGAATTCCTGTTACATTTAAAGGATTACACCTGCACTCTAATTTAGGATGTAATTCAATACCTGACAATTTGAATGAGATATCAAATCTGCCCAAGAGTGTCCACTCATTTCAATTGCATTTCTGTATGTTTGCCAAAGATCAATAGCTGAGGCCTTGAACATTTCTCCTGTCTATACATATAATTAGATGACATAACCATGTTCTATTTTAGAACATGATTGCCTGCATAGAAGCTACTCTATTTTTCATTGCCACATGTCTTCTAGGATTCATTAAAGATCAAAATACCTGCTGGTGGGAAATGGAGTATGTTGCTCCTGCTGACTACAACTATGTTGCTAAATAACATGGAGTGATGGATCAGCCTTAGGGCTGAGTCCAGGCCACGTCACACAAATGGGATTGCACCTATATACGCTAAAGAGGGCTGTTTCTACAGCTTGGATCAAAGAAAACTCATTTTTGGCAAGAGCAAAGAGTAAACAGTGAAGCATCTCAACTGACCTGGAGATGATCACAGCTTTGCCCCGTATATCAACTTTCAAGGCCGCTGCCTCACAACATGCTTCCTGTATAAACTAAGCATCCACTCTCAGTGTTACATTCCTGATCAAGCTGAAGTAACCATACAAACAATTCTGGAGCCCTGGCAGAGAGAGATCTGAGTCTAAGAAGTATCCAGCAATCAAAACATATTCTCTAAATGGAGAGAGGTTTTTTTGGTGGGGAAAGAGTATGTGTGTTCATAAAGGTGAGCAGCAGCATCAGGAAGAACTGAAAACTGGGCCAGCAAGGCTCAAGTTTGCCAAGAGAAGCCCAAGAGCATCAATTGGATGCAAGATAATGTGAATGAATGTTTGCCTGAGGGCTTACTCCATGGAATAATTTTGCATAATAACAGAGTAGCTTCATACCTGTTCAGCAGTACATAATTTTGTGGAAAGATAATTTTGTAATCTGGTAATTAGCACTGCACTGTGGAACCATGGGATTGTTGCACAAAATTCTGGGCTCAAGGTTGCTGGAGGAGGCAGGACTACCGTGAATTAACACAGTGGAATTTTAAATATCTGAAATGTTGAGTATCCACCTAATTTAGAGTATCTCCCCTTGGATATGAAATCACAGTGATGGACACCAAATATACGGCTGGCAACTGTTTCAACAAACTTTCTGTTGTGCACTGGTACCTCGTTAGGAATCTATCAATTAATCAGAAGAAGCTTTAGGTTACACACTATAAGTGCTGTCACTGCAAACACGGCTGGTGCCGTGGCGTAAAACATTAATCTTGAGATCTACTTGACCAATAAGGCATGACCTATGATGTCTTGATGTATCAGGGCACAAGATAATTGTGAATCGCAAATAGCAGCAAGTACATCTCCCTGTCTCACATTTGTGCTAACAGATCATGTCAAATATGTCCTTGATTTATGCAGCATTACTTATATAGGTATTGGCAACTGCTCTTCCTAGGGCTGATGTCCAGTGTCTATAATAACATAATGCTCCTATACTGCAACACTGCATTATAATGATGTAAGAGAAAAAAAAAAAACATTAACCGCTGTTCTTCTGTTCTACTCCTACCCCCTTTATCTTCCCTTCCTTGTCATTTATGCCTTGCATCCTCAAAAAATTACTATTTTGTGTCTATCAAATTATTTTGTAGCACTTTCCACTAATTATTTCAAAAAATTATTTCTAATTTTTTGAAATAATTTGTGGAAAGTGCTACAACCCAGAAAAATGTTGGTTTTGTAGAATAGTACTGAGTTGTTGCATTGCATGCCCTTGAGTCTGATAGGATGAAGTGGTGGGACATTTGACTTTGCAAAACCCACAAGATATTTTAAGATATTATGAGAAAGAAGGACACCAAAGGCTTTTTGTGAGCTTGGCTTAAACTATGCTACAAACATGTCCAGTTTTGGGCTGGTTTTTTTCAAAGGAAAGAAAACTAGCTAATCCATTCCAATTATTTTCTTCAGAACGAATGAACATTTGTGAGATTTATGCAATTAAGGGGTTAGAACCCATAAATGAACTGGAAAGCTGAGTTATCTGAACCTGTATTCTTAGAAAACCAATGTGCTGCTACTCTACAAACATTTAATTACTGTTATGTTAGTTCTTAAGAGCGTTTGCTCAGAAAAGAATGTTACTTTCTCATATGATAGTGAAAAGTCTCATAATATATTCATAACTAGAAAAAAAAAAAAAAGAAACTAACCATGTAGTGAGAAATGGCGAATTTTCTTCTAATGCAAGTATCTGTTGGAAATTAACAATTTTTCCTTGATGTTCCTTCAACAGAAGCAAAGTTCTTTAAAAATTTCACTACATACACTTTTATAAGTGAAATTTCACTCCAGGGAATGTTTCTTCCGGAAAAATAGGGATGAAATTTATCCAGTAATTACCAAAAAGTGCTTCTAAAACCAACTTGTTTATTTCTCTTCCTTTGTTAATTATTTTATCTCTGTATGGATTTAAGGACAATCCTATATTTTAGGATTTCTTCCACTCAGGACACTACTTTTTTTCTCTTCTTGCATCAAGATCAGTTTTAATATGTACGTGTTTCTGAGAGACAAAAATTGTCTGTGCTGTTTTTGTATGATGTCAGAGATTTCAAGGTAGTGTCTTATCTAAGACTGAAAAAGGTCTAGCTCTGGAAGATGAAAGATCCCCACTGCCCAGGAAAGAAGGGAGAAGAAAAAGGAAGTTCGTATTTCTCAGCTTTTGAATTGTAAGATAGACAAGAAGAATTAGCTCAAAGACATAGAGCAGAGCTTTCTGAAGAAAGGCATAGAAGCATATTTTGTTGTATACTGGATTTCTATATTGTTTACAATATTTTTTCTGGTTTTTGACTTACAACTTCAGTTTCCTCTGCTGTTTGAATCACTAATAAGAGTAAAGGCTTGGAATCTTTGACCACGAAGTCAGTAGTCAGAGCTCCATATAATATCAAGTGAAATTTGAAAATAGAATCCTGATGGTTATTTATAGAGTGTTTAAGTTTTTTACTTCAGTGCTTTTTTATTTGTTAAAATAGCCTATGTCTTAATCCTGTCTTACATATTATTAGAAGAGAAATATTCATACATAAATATAAGCTTGCCATCTTAGAATAGCACCCACAGAATTCTCAGCTATTGACAACAGTACATGCTGAATATGTAATTTGGTTTAGGCATGATTGGGAAGGAAAAAAGGAAGAATAAAGCCATTATCTACCATTTTGTTCTACATCTTGCATTTTCTCTACTGAAGGCTTCCATTATTAGCATGGAAAAAAAGGAAGCTTTTCCCTTTTCCAGATTGAAAAGTATCTATGATCTCATTTAGGCATTTCAATAATTTTCATAATGATAGATGAAATTAATTCAATCCTAGCCCCAGTTACGTACAATTTGTGAAATAAAAATGTAAGAAATACAGCATTAAAGAGAATGTTAATTGCAAAGACTAGAAATAGAGATGACTGAGTTCTTACAAGATGTGTTTTTGTACACTGTGCCCAAAAGCCTGTATATAAATCTACATTTCAGTAACTAAATATGGTTTGGCTTTCAGAATGCTGAATCACTCAAGAAAGCTGTTGACATAATTGAAAGCCAGGGAAACTTGCACTCTCTGAAAATAAAGCCACATTTTCTTACATGCATAATTTTACCATATTTATTGAACTATTTCAATCAGAAATTATCTAACTCTTCTTCATAAATTTGCCTGCTGAAATATTCTGTCTTGTAATCCGTTCTCTCCATCATCATTTTACTGCCTATAAAGTGGACAACTAGTATCTGAAGAGCAAACTTAAGATGAAAGGGAATCAAACCAAAAATCAAATCTAGTAATTTTTTTCTGGGTGCATAACAAAAACTGGAGCAGTTGTTCCAGAAATCTTAAAACTCTAGGGAATGTTGTCTACAATTCAAAGCTGGCTGAGATCCAGACTCATTCATATTTCACAGAAATTTGAACAGGAATATTTTTATAAATGTTTACAGCATTACCTCTCAGCTGGACGATCTTCATGTTAAATGAAAGGATAATACTATATGTTAGCTGAACCCTGAGGTTTCTAGAATTCTGTTTTGCAAATTACAACTAAGAAAAATATTAACTGCATTACCAAGAAGAAAATAGCAACAGTAATGGCTTAATAGACAGAACAGCTGTTTTGCTGTTGCTGAAACTCCATTTGCTATTTAGAGCTCACCAGGTCTAAAAAATACACTTTTTATCTACTAAATGCTCAGTGTTATAACAACCTTGAAAGCTAAAGGAAGAATTTTTTTAAATTATTTTTTAAACTAGATGTTAAACCAAATCCACTTTAATTATTTACATGAATCCAGTGTTGTCCCCTAAGCAGAATTTTCTCATCCGAGGTTTTGGAACAATTTTTCTTTCAAATTCCAGTTAAATGCATCCTTATTCACACAGAGTTTAGATTTGTAGAGATGATAACAATCTACTTTCTTCTCTGAGTAGTCTCTTTCAAACTGTACTGGACTTACATGACAAGAATTCAGTAGCAGCAGAAACTTCAGTGGTGGCTTCTTTGAGAGGATGCCAGAAGCTTATCTTAAGTCCAATGAAGCCAATACCAGGTGGGTCCAAGACAGACTTACCACTGGTCCAAGCTGAGCGTCTATGACAACATATTTAAGAACAGGGGAAAATCTGCTGCTTAGCAAAAGCTGGAGACAGAAGTGAGAAGGTGTGAGAGAAACAACTGTGCAGACACCAAGGTCACTGAAGACAGAGGAGGAAGACATGCGTTAGCTTCCACAGCAGAGATTCACCTGCAGCCCCTGGTGAAGACCATGGTGAGGCAGCTCTTCCCTTGCACCCAAGGGGGTCCACATTGGAGTAGAAATCCATCTGCAGCACATGGAGGATCCCAATGGGAACAAGTGGATGTATCCCAAAGGAGAGTATGACTCTGTGGAGAGCCCATGCTGGAGCAGGTTTCTGGCAGGGCCTGTTGATTCATGGAAAGTGGAGCCATGCTGAAGCAGACTTGCTGGCAGGATTTATGAGCCCATGGAAAGCAGCCACAGTGGAGCAGCCTGTTTCTGAAGAACTGCAGCCAGTTTCACCCAGCGCAATAGACCCATGCTGGAGCTGTTCATGAAGGACTGCAGCCTTTGGGAAGAACTCATGCTGGAGAAGTTCATGGATGACTGTCTCCCAAGCAAGGGACTTGATACTGGAACAGGTGAAGAACGGGGGGAGGATGGAGCAGAACCAATGTGCGATGAACTGACCACAACTCCCATTCCAGTCCCTCTGAACCACTTGGGAGAAGGAGTCAGAGAAGCTGTCAGTGAAGGTGAGTCTGGGAAAAAGGGAGAAGTAGGTAGAAGGTGTTTTTGTATTTGGGTTTATTTCTATTCTGATTTGATTGGTAGTAAATTTACATAATTTCCCTATTCTGTTTTGCCTGTGACGACAATCGATGAGTGACCCTTCCCCGTGTTTTTTCTCAAGCCAAAACTTTTATTGCTTTTTGTCCCCCTTGTCTAGCCAAGGAGGAGAGTGGCTTTGGTGGCCAGCCAGTCAACCCACCATTGCCACAAAAAATGTTGTTAGTGTATAAGTTACATTTATTAACCTATAACTGAACTTAAAACACACAGAAAGTGACAACAGTAGCTTTCATCATGAGATTTATAACTTTCAAATAAAATAGAAGAAAATATAGAAGGACTATAACGACTGGAAGGAGAGGAAGTGCTAAAGCCAAAGGAGGTATTACCTGCTTCAAAGAAAAAAAATAGAGAAAAAAGAAGGGGAATTAAAACAATGAACTTGGAAAAGCTGCATTTCCTCCTTTATCCTATTTCCCTAGATCCTGTTCCCAATCACTTGTTGTTACATTCTGGACACTTAATGTATGGCCTAAAACAAACCTCCTTTGCTCTGGGTAGATGCATGGGAGAAATACCAAGCAGATATTATAAAGAGGTAAAAATCACACAAAAGTTTACTGGCAAACTATGGAAAATCAAGGAATTGTGCAAATGATGTAGTACAATATAAAGCACTTATCACACTATTGACTTAGCCCATGAAATTTAGCAACCTTTAAACCCATCCAATGTTATTTTCCATGAAAAGAGAGTTAGAAGAAGAAAGGGAGAAAACCAGCACAACAGGAAAATAGACATATAGCTACCAACTCCTGGGTTCCTGAGATGTAATGGATAGAAAACCTCAAGGTGAAGGTAGGGTTACAGGTCAAAGCATTTGCCTTGTGGTCAGTCATCCTAAACCCTTGTCCCATCATGGGCCTTCCTCCTGGGTGGAACTTCTGGTCACTCAGAGCCTTGGCCACTCAGGGGCTGGGTTGGGCAACACTGGGGGGCTGCCTCCAGTGTGCTCTGCTTGACAGACGCTGCTTGGCTGGGGTGTGTGGGGAGCAGGGCACCACCTCACCAGAGAAAGGCCTGATCCACTCCTTATCACACACATTCCAAGCATCCCAAGATGTCTCAAGACAGACCACTCTTTCCAGTCTCTGAAACTTGCTGACTTCTTTCTTTAGAAGGGGCAACATATCCTGCTTAATTTTGCATAGCTGTACATCTATCAAAAAAAAAAAATGTTCATAGGAGGATGCAAAAGTCTCTCCCACAATATAAAATCATCAAGTATAAAATCATCACCTCTTTTTCGTCTTCCTTCTGCTGTTGTTTTTATTTCTGTGTCATAAACACAAATCACCATCTGAATCTCTTTATTTATGGGCAAGATATAGCTACCATTGTGTGGTTTTAACAACAATTTGTATATTCTCTTTCAATATTTTTTTGTTTCACCAAACTGCAGAATCATCTATGTGACAACTCTATGTTTCAAATTTTTTAAAGGAGAAAAACTGCTTTTAATGGTGGTGGGTTTTTTCCCAAGAAACTTTTCCATCGAAACAGTTGAGCCATTTCTACTTCCCGTTTATGCAATGTTGTCATCATTCTTTGTGCAATTATCCAATGGGACCATTTAATGCTAATTTTGCAACAAATAAAATTAATGCCAGTTATTAAAACAGCTGAATTATTTCAGTCTTTGTGACAATGAGAAGCATGTTTGTTTGTTTGATTGTTTGGGATTTGTTGGAAACTGTAGCTCAATTCTCCATTCTTAGTGGGTTGAATTTCTTAGTAAAAACTATATATTCAGAAGGCAAAGTTTTGTCTTACTCAAGGAAGACATATTTTGGCATATGACGGGAAAGGCATTTGGCACCTTGTGCAGGAGATCTTATCCTAAAAGAGGGTGTGGGAACTAAAAAGACCATGAGGCAATATAATAACCAAAGGAGATACGGTTTGATTTCAGTCAAAATTACTAGTTTTGAAAATAAATTGAAGTAATTTCAGAACAAAAAAAAAATGGAAAACACAGATTGCTTAGGTAATCAGACAGGCATACATAAAAGAAGTTTCCTGCTATGCACAGACTTAAGGCACTGAGATAAGTAATTCATGGTCATAAAACTTGATAGTGGAAAGAAAATGAGTACTTTTGGTTCACACATCAGATCAAGTTATTTTGAAAAATTCATGGTGATATATTCTATTTTTTCTTAATTACTCATTGACATATTTATATATTTTTCCCATCAGGAATGTATCTCTATGTAAAGCGACTGTATTCAAAATATAAGTAAAGGGCTTTTACACATCTCATAGTTAATAATGGATTTTGGATGTTGGTTCTTGACTTGCCACAGTCACATTCCGTCCCTCCCAAATACTTCTTTAGATAAACTAAATTATAATCTTTTCTTGACCAAACAAGAAAGACTATTTTAATCTTGTTTGCTTATTTCCAAAAGAGAGAAAAAAATTTACCTGTATCTGTTCTATTACATTTTTGAGGGTCAAGACAGAAAGTTAATAACTTTCTCTTGCCCATTTGCTCTGACAGCTGGCGGTCAATTAGTATTCCCTCATCCCATAATTGGAATCACTGATTACAAACCACGGTTGCTAAGACTCAAATATTGTGGCTCATTTGCAACTTCACTGCCAGGTGAGATTAAGGGAAATGTCCCCCTGGTTAAACCACCAGGAGCTGTGCCAAACTATAATCAGTCTTTTGCATACATCAGAGACCTACAAACACAGCAGAATGATTGTATAAGCAGCAGCTGCAAGTTAAAGCTGAATCAAATTCTTCAAACATATGCCGTTTGCCAGATATCTTACCACTCTTGTAAATGCCAGTATTTCATTACTTGGCAAGTTTTCTAAGACATAGAGCTAACACAAAGTAGAGGAATACCAAATTGTCCACACAATATGTAAAAGATTTTTTTAACCATATTCAGAAAATAATTCTGATTCTTTTATTGATGAGATTATAATTGTTGTTCTCTCTGCATTCAGTTTTCAGAATACCTAAACCCGAATCCTGCTAAACACTGAGTTTGTACAAAATCCAATTTCTGAAATAGTTTGTCCATGAAGAACTACATACCATAATGATATCATGCGATCTTTTTACCAAAAGAAGTTTAGCTAACACTGAACATTACCTATGATGTGAAATTATTTGGAGGTAAGAGAAGAACTGGGGGTGATGATTCAAAACTCTTGTAAATAGTGAGGCTGACAATGAGAAATATGGTCACTTAGGAGATTAATGATGTTTTGATTCTTCCATCATATTTATTTTTACCTCTCAATAAAGCTCAAATGTAATACCATGATCCTGTCTAAGAGCCTGTTTGACAATCAGTCTTTCCAGATATTGCCCTTTTTTTTTTTTTTTTTTTTTTTTTTTTTTTTTGAGGGGGATTATTGAGTTAGAAATGTTATTATATTCTAGGAACTAACCAGGGAACCAGAAGACTGTAGTTCTGTGGTTCATAAATATAAATTCTGGATCTGATGAAGATTCCTTTGCTCTAACATTTTTCCCTTTGTCTCACTTTGTTTTCATTACAATCTCTTTAGGACTAAGATCCTGTCAAGTTTTTGCTACCATATCTCAGCACATTGAAGATCAATGAATGGGAGCTACCATCTGCTAACACAGTTCAGACAATAATTGGAAGCAGTTTAGCATTCAGCTCATTCTTTCAGAGGACAGTTCCTAAAAACGTGCTTAAATATTTTTACACTTTCAGTGTTTTCTTCGATTTTCAGAGGAACCTGCTGAAATACTCATCTTCATTAGCTGTTAGTTTGAAGTGAGCTTGCTTGTTGAAAGTAATCAATGTGGTTAATGTTCTGTTATGTTCAATAGGAATAAGATTACTGTTACTGTTCACTTCACAGAAGTCCTTGTTTCATTCTGAAATATGCCAATAAGTGGCCAAAATCTTAATAGAGTGTGTTACAATATATATTCCTGTCCTCATGCTTGATATCCTTGCCAATCTCTTATCCTCTTACATTTACATGTAGGGTTCATGTGTTGAAATGTGCATTTCTTAAGGTCTGGTGTGTCTGCAATTTCAAGTGACACAAACTGGCTTTAACTGGATCATGTTTTCCAGCCATCTCTTATGGGCTCTGGCTGCTTCTATATCAAATGCTGCAGCTTCCCTGCTCAAACTAGAGGGGCATCAGTAGAGGAAGTGAGTGTCTGTCAGAGTTTCTTACTTCCATTCTCCAGCTTGTATTCAGATTGAATTCAGCTATTAGATTGAGAGCAACATTGCATCTGAAGGGATTAGCTTGCTTCATTAGCAAGAAGGATGTGAATAGTCATGGATGGGGCTGTGATGAGAAGATTAAACTCTCAACTACCCCAGAGTGTATACAAAGTGGTGCTTTGAAGTCAGCATCTGGAACATGAGTGGAGAAATAAAATGCAATACGTGTAAAGTTTTGAGTGTTGGCAACAGTGATGGGAAGAACAGACCTGCTGGAGGGAGAATGCCTGAGACAGAAAATTACAGGGGAGATGAGTTCATTGGCTACTTAAAAAATGTTTAGTAAAATGACTATAATGTTTCTCAGGATTAAAGGTGTGCCTTGTTTGTGATGAAGAGACCCATTGGATATCCAAATTAGTAAAAATTCCTATCTATAGCCTAAGATTATTAATGTTTCTATTTGTGAGTAGAAAATGAGGGACATACAATAAACATATCCTCAAATAAAAAAAATTATACTATTGTTACATTTTCACTGTGATTGTATCCAATGTATTGCTTACTCAGAGGGTGTTAAAATACTAACAAAAAAAAATTCTAGGCAGTACATAATAGAATGGCTTTCCTTTTGGGTAGATTTGAAAACCTCATTTTCAAAGATGGCAAATTAATCTAAAGTATCAGATGTCAAAATCTTCTCTGTAGGTTTTGAAAATTTAAATCCAGATATTTTTACTACTTTTAATATGTTACTTTGTGGGTATTTTATATATCATAATGTCTTCTATAGAAACAACACTAAAAGGGCAAAACCATGTTAAGTCTTATCCAGTCCCTGAAGTGTATCTTTGTAGACAATGGGATGGCAGAAAAATACAGCTGATCATACAGAAATCAAAAACAGCATAAACAACATCCCAAGAACATTTATTTGTACACACTGGCTATCAAATGGACTTTATGAAGTAATTTAGACATAGATATGAGCACTGTATATTTGTGGCATTAGTTTAAATGAATTAGTTTAAACTGCTTTAGTTTTTGGATATTCTTTGACACCATCACAGTATGCTGGAGGACTATCAGTGACTGGCAACATGTTACAGTTCTATTTTTTCCTCTCCTTGTCTACACGTTTTTTTTCTGGCCGTGTTACAGACCTATTAGGACTTGCATTTTTATTCCATTATTAGTAATACATGAGTGGTTTTTTGTGGTGTTTTGTTGTATGGGTTTGTTGGGGTTTTTTTATTGCATCTCAATTGTATCATATTCTTATTAAAATTAATTTTCTTTTTTTAAATAGTTCCAAGTTTGATAAATTTAGAATTTGCAATTCAAAGATAACAATAAACAAAAATTTAAGATACTAATGCTTGTTTAGCAACATGAAATTTACAAAAAACCTACTGGTAATTCATTCAGATTTCTTGCTTCTTATGCCAATGGTTTTACCCTTGACCTGGAAGGACCACACCCTCCAGGGATTAGTGGTAATTACATTTCAGATTTAAATCATCTCCACAGAGCAAAGACTGCCAATTGAATCACATTGTGCTGAACTGCATAAAAATTATGCCAAATTATGTGCAGATACTTTGAAAGCAACTTGCTTATAAAAAAGGAAGTGGCAGAGTATATTGTACTGTAAAACAGTTAGTTGTAAGAGAGCTAGTTTCACAGGAAACTGTGAAATGCATGTAATGATCATCTCCCACATTGAGGTGTATTTCAAATAGTTTATGGAAGGAAAAAAACAGAAGTAAAAATATGTTTATAACTCTTTGTGAGTATTTTACCATTGGCTTATACACCCATATCTGGAAAGGACTTCATAGATGCTGTTTTCTCACAAACCTTCTCCTCTAACTGACTTCAACTCTAGGTTTGGTGCAACTCACCTAATGAGATTGCAAAATCTCCTGCTGTTAGTTTTACTTTTACTTTAATGTGTATTGTCTAGTCAGGACAAACATTGGTGAAAACATGTTTGGCATTTAATGGTCCAGAGAGACTGGACCAATTACCTGGAGACTGGTAAAGTGCGCATCTGTCCTGTTTGAGATATTTTATTTATACCTGGAGGAGGTGACTGGAATATGTCCTTGTCAAGTTTGCATATAACACTAGTTTCATTGCTGTTCAGCAATATTCTCAATATTCAGAAAATAATTTCACTTCCAAGTAGAAAAGCCATAGTTTGCACTTCTCCAATAAAAATACAAAGCATTTTTCATAAATAATTGATGAAAAATGTCTCTCTGAACAAAATGGATAAAATTTTTCATAACTCAATAATATGTTTTCAAGCAACATATACTAATCAGTTTGTCTCTCATAATTTTTGGCTATCAGTATGAACTGGTTCAATAAACAGATTAATTCTACTTTATGCTGCTACTTCTACCTTTTAAATTTCAAGAAACAAAATTAGTCTTTGTGCTGCAAACTTCTAGATTGAAACACACATCAAATTTTTTGTCTTTAATTTCCAGACAAAGGTTACCAAAATAACCTATTATAGCTTTCCTTGGTTTGGCTACTAAACCTATTTCCCTAGAGCTCTAGTCTGCACATAATGTTTATTGTTATTGAAAGGTTATAACCTGTTCACTTTCTGAAAGAAAGAATGTGCACAGAAGACATTAGGTTCCATGAAAGAAGTTATCTATTATTTGAGCTGAGATCTCAGAAAAGGTGAATATGTGTTATCTGTGTTCACTGGATGCTAAAAGCATGGTCTTTACTTAGCTTTGCTCTTCTTGCCTTGTAGATCAAAGAATCAATTAAACTCACTGATTGGTCAGTCAAGCTAAGTGTCTGTGGGCTCCTCCAGGTTCTTGTGGACTATCACTTTCCCAAATCTGTAGCCATTTGTCCTAGGTTTGCTCACAGGGGACCAAAGCCTAGAGCAGTATGGGCAGGGCTAAAATGATATTCTGTGCACCATCACCCCAAGAGCTCAGCTTCCATTAGGCTGTGAATTGTATTGAACATTAAAGGTTTGATGAGTTCTAAAAAAGAAATAAAAATCTATGGAACGTACAGGTGTGAAGCAGGATGCATTTTTATGGCCACAGGTTGTTGGGTAGGATTTACTGAATTTCCTTTTTTACTTTTTTTTTTTTTCCTGGTAGACTTATTCTTTTAAAAGTGCACTAGAAGTGTTTTGAAGAAAGTCTTTAGATCACACTAAAAGGCAGTATAGCCTTAGAATTAAAAGTCTCTTTAACATTGAGGTATGTGTCGAGCTTATTGATCCCCCTAAAAACATGAATGCAGGCAGTGATGGCAAGATAATTTAAGCAAGTAGGGAATGCACTGGCAAAGTATTAGATATAGAAGTATCTGGGAGGGGATGTCTCCACTCACACTTTTGATTAACCTAATTTAATTAGCAAAATTATCTTTTAGTCCTAGTTGAAGAACCCACACCTTCCTGACAAATTAGACATACATCTCTCTAATCAGAGAACTAAAAAGCAGGGGGAAGAATATAAGAAAATACTGAAAAATACTGAGAGTTCCTTTAGGACAAGGTTCTCACACTGAAGACTGTATTTTGTGAAAGCAAATATGAAAAAAGGTCTAAAGAGGAAGCTAGAGGAATGTAACAAAACAGAAGAAAGCTTCAGAGAGGAAAAGGTAATTTTTCTGGGGTTTTGTTTTGTCTTTTTTAATCCAGCATGTGTTCAATGCATTATTCTCTTTTAGGAAAAGAGAAAGTTATCTATTTCAAGTTACCTGTTTCATTTTGTTCTGGACTCAAAAAGATGCCGTCTTACATTTTCCCTCAGATTTCTCTCCTTTGGTCAGGAGTCACTTGGGAGCTGTGAGAATGGTACTCTAAAGTTCAGTAGTTACCTGCTGAGCAGAGCAACTCTACTGCAGCATTCAGAGTTACTGGGTTTTTTATTCCTCATACTCAGACACTTCCATCAGTCTCTGATGTTACTAGGTATTCTTTCTGAAATATTCATTTCTCAGGCCAGAGTTGTTTGAGTGGTTGTACTTGGGAAAAATAGAAGTACAATCCTTTCAGCTTCTTGCGCTCTATTTTTTTCCTTTGTATTGAAAGGACAAATGCAAGCATTTTGTTGCAGTAACTGTTCAATTTTAGGGTACAGGCTTAACTTCACTGTCGTGAAAGCTTACATTTCAGATGTAAGAATAATTCCAGTTTTTCACTCTATTTTATGTGGACAGAGAAAGGATTAGAAACATCAATTCAATTTGTTGATTCTGCCAATCTGTCTGATTTTTACTTTTTCTTGCTATTGAGAGGGGTGGGAGGGGTGTTGCCAAAGTAGCTCACCTCCTGCTGTAAGTCAGTGCTACTTTCACAACTTTCTCTTGAAATCATCTTCTGAAAGCAAATTATGAAAAAGAACTCTATATATTAAGAAATATTAATCTCAGTGAATGTATCAAAATTTATAACCTTAAATTCATTGGCTGAATAATAAAAGGAGGAGATGAACACACATCTGTTTCCCCAAAGACACAAAATAAAATCTAAGAGTATAAAGTAATTTTAATGCAGCAATTTTCTGGAACTTCAGTGCGAATTTCAAAGGTGTTTTGTCCCATGCTTCATTTTTTGCTATGATTGCAACTGTAAGGTGTGGTATATTTCCATGGGAGATTTCAGACCTGATAATCCATAGGTAGCCTGCAGGAGAACAGCTGATGTGACCTCATTCTCCTTACATTCTCCTTAGCAGTTTCCATTACAGTGTCCTCTGCCAGTAATGGCATGCTGAGATCTCAATTTATCTCATGTGGAGCACAACTACATATTTCTGATTTTTTTGATCCAACATGTCCAACAGAACTACCAATCCCAGCCTGTGGTCTGCTGTCCACTTTCCCCTGGGCTGGATGGCATGGATATTGGAAAGAGTGTGCCTGAAATGTCCCGCCAGAAGGGCCTGAGCTCTGCGCTTCAGGAGCACCCCTGTTCCGTGTCACCCGGCAGCTCTGGGAGCAGATCGCACACAGGGGCCCACAAGACCTGCAGCATCCTTAACAGCTTTTAAGAAACTGGTAGAGTCAGAGAGAGTGCTAACGAAGAAGAGTTGAGCCAAGTATATCCTGCTTGTCACATACTGTTATGGCACGGGGAATGCTGGATGTGTGGCCAGGAGGAAGCTCTGGGGTGTGTTGCAGCAACATTTACAGAGATTAAGAAATATACTGTGCCTTTCAGAGCAACCTAAGAGACAGGACTCTTTTTGGGTCTTTTTATACTTTTCTTGATATGAAGATATCTGCATAAATAATCTTCACTTTTAATTCAGTTGAATTAAGAATTTTTAAATAAACATGAAATAAATATATTATTAAAAACAAACAAACAAACAACCTTTTTATTATTTATTTTAAATTTCATTGCAAGTTGGCAAAATATCTGTTCAGTTCCAGTAATAATAAAGGCAGATTCTAAGTATTCACAGTTATTTCTGTGGTGGCATTTTGGACTAGATACCATGTCTGATGAAATTTCATCATTCAAGAAGAAAAATAATGTATTATTGACATTCACTTTGTGGACTCAAGCCTCTTTCTTTGTTGTTTCCATGCCTGATATTAAGCTGCAAGGCAAGTACCAACCCCATTAAAAGCTGCTTTCCAATTATTTGGTAAATATACTGTACAAGGAGCTATCAACAACTTCAAAGATTAATTACTAGGCAAAGTGATGCTTGCATTTTTCAAGATAAGACAGAAATGCTGAAGGAATTATATTATTACAGTACATGGCATGGTACTTATGTGCCGAGGGCTGAAAAAAACCCAGGAGACACAGGAAATTATAAGGAAGAAATGGAGCCTATACTTCATTTAATTGGGCCTCTTTTTATAGGTATAGAGCATGTACATCACGCATCATACTTACCTGCTTTAATTTTATTAAGCTAAAAAATAATGTGGGGAAAAAAAATTATTTTTTTCTTTTCTTCCTTCTCTCTCTTGCTTTACATTGATACTATGGTTTCACTTTTGCATTACAAAATTCTTTGAGCTGGGATTATCACCTCCTGTATACTTTCAGAGCACTTTGCACAGAGACGTCAGCCTGGTTGAGGCTTGCAGTGTTGTGAATAAAGACACAATGTTAGACTCACTGGGATGTTTCAGCTGTGTCAAACCACTTTGACAGCACAAAGCAAATGCAAATGTAGTTGTGGTAGCTAGGTAAATCAGATTTATTAAAATTCTTATCCACTAGAGAAATCAAGGTGAATAAAGCATTTGAGTAAACTGCATCCAAATTCTCAATGGAAGACCGTTTACTGCAGAAAAAAAATGAAAATGTATAAATTGGAGAGAAGAGGGGGAATATAGGTTAAAATCAAATTTAATAATGTCTCTAAAATAAACACAGCACAACCCTCTATACATAATATTTCACTGGATCTGATCCTAGTCTTATAGTGGCAGTGCAAATATTGCTTTACACAGTAACCCAAGAAGTCTTCCAGAATACATTTTTTTGTCATCATTTTGTACTCTTTTTGTCATCGCCATATGTACTTTTTTTTTCAGTATTTCCTCTTTGACTAAGTTATAGAGTGGAACTGACTGAGGTAATAGATAGCTGAAGTATAAGCCTAAATCACAGAAATTCCACCTATTTAGTTTTTATCTTAAGCTAAATGACATGCAAATATTTTATATAAATTCTTGATTTAAAAGTATCATGCTTTATGGAAACTGAGGGAACAATAAGACCAGGTTGCCAGAAATGCACAAAACAGCTGACATCACCGCTCACTGAATATGAAAATTATTTTCAATTTTGTATATATGTATTCAAACCCCTGTCCTATTTTACATAACTATTTCACTACTATCAATCTATTTATTAGATTAGGAAACTGTTCTCTAGGGATTCAGTATTATAATCTTTTTTGTGTAGAGAAAAACAATGCTTTTAATATTGTCCTAGTTGCTCCCATTTTGTCTTTAAAATACTTTTCTGACTTAAAATTGTGTAATCCTTATTTCTTTCATTTTATACCCTGATTTGTGCTTTGCACTTGACTGAATTTCTTTTGCTATGTACCCTTCCTTTCTTTGCTCATTTCTTTCTTAAGGGTAGTATTCAAAAATCTTCAGCCTTCATCTGTCCTTAGCAAATTAGAATTTTCATTTGCATATTATATTTCCAAAGAATGCATGACAGTATAGATGCAATGGTTTTAAGGCATAAGCCTGGGGTGGCCACAAGGAAAGAAATCATTAGTGAATTTTGCTTATCGTCTTAAATTAATGCTACAAAAATCTCTATATATAATTTTAAAATTGTATTTTAGAAAAGCTTTTTTTTTTTCCTACATTGTGGAAACAAAATAGTACAAATTCCCTTAGTCATATAGGAAATACACATGGCATAAAAAATAACCAACCAAACACAGAATACATCATGTTTTAAAGAACTTTGTGGGTAAACAAAATAAGTTTAATTTGTATGGCATTGCAGTATAATTGCTCTGTTATGTCTTGAACTTGCTCTGCTATCTTTTGAGCTAGCTTACCAGAATTGTTTATTTCTTCTGTGAAAAAGTTCCTTTTTCCTAGTCCTGCTGTGATTGTGTATATCAGACCTCCTGAGGCTAGCACAAATCAGGAATGACACATGTCAATTACAGGAAAAAAAAATTCTCTTCATGGATTTAATAACCTAAATAATAATTTTTTAAGGCTTATGAAAAACCATATTTTGCATAGAAACCTCTGTTGCATTGTTATGCTCATTCTTCCTCCCCTCTTCAATTTTGAAACTTACTAATCACATCTTTTGTTTGATCCTCTCTTAACAGTTTCAGGAATGGAACTGTGACTGTCAGAGGAGATCAATGAAGAATATAACGTGAGTCATGCTTTCCTGGAGAGATGAACGCTGACCACCTGTCCTTGTATGGATGATCAGAGATATATTTAGGGAGGTCACATAAGCCTGATCCCTGGCTGTGATCCACTCCCATCATTCCTTCTCTGAGTTCACATTTATTGCATTAGGGATTCTAACAGGTGTCTCTTTGCCCATTCCTTTCAGTATACATTTATTCTTTACTTGTTCATTCACCCATGAATTTGAACCTGCTGACACTGGATAAGCCTATTATTTCCTATGACAGCAAGTTCCAAAATTTCATTACCTGCAGTGTAAAGCAATACTTTATTTGTTTTAAACTGCTTTCATTGAGGTTATTCTAAGTGTAACGTTATGGTATTTGGTGAATAAAAACTCCTGTTCATTCATCTAACACCCTAACAATTTTGTAGACCTGAGTCTGTCAACGGTTCTGTCTCGGAACCAAAGCCCTAGATTTAGTTCCAAAAGTCCCAAACAAAATTTTCAAATTATGGAACAGCTGTGTGAGGAGGAGAGATCATATACTGTCTCATATCACTAATCTTTGATAAACCTTTTGAGTGTGTTCAGAATTACAGAATAGCTGAGGTTGGGACATCACCTGGCCCATCCACCCTGCTCTAGTAGTGAATTATGAGAAAGAACACCTAGTCCATGCCAAACAAATTCCAGTATGAAGGTAATACCTAATCTCTCAGCCCATGTGGGATGGTAATGTCATTGGGCATATGCAGTACAGGCCTGGAGATGACAAAAAAAGATTTCTGGAATGACATCAAGGCCAAAATGTTGAGTTTTTGTAAAGGCTTGTCTGGCTTCTCCATTCCATTCACTTAGGCATCAGTCTCCATTTCCATCTGCCATTAAATCACCTTTTAATAGAAAACCTGACAGTAGGCTCTGCATGCTACTGTGGGGTCTTTTGCACATAAAGTTGGACAGAGTGTTGAGCTATGTATGTGGTGCAGTCATAGACATACCCATGATGTGTTTCAATGTGTGCTCACAACTAAGCATCCACCTAGCAACATTCTTTTTTTTTCTCCTGTTTCAGAGTCAGCACCTGAACTCTGATTTGCTTTGGGATGTCCAGTGGCCTTTGTCTTAATCAAGACTTTCCAGCAATCACATTATTTTCTTTAAAAGATGTCAGAAGTCCACAATTATGTGAGAGTACAGAAGAAATTCCTATAAAGAACAAACTGCAAGTGAGAGCTGCAGGACCGTGCAAAATGCTTCCTGTGACTCCATTGTTAATCAGTTTATAAATCTGAATTTTGGAGGACAGTTTCTAGTTAAAGATACAAAAGAGCTAAATGCTTGTACTACAGCAACTCTGGCATCTGTCACCATTGGTGAATGCTGGATGTCACGGGAAGGTTGTATCAGATTCATCATTTACAGCTGATATGACTCATGGAATTTGTATCACAGCTGAGTTCTGTGAGACATTATACAAGAGCATATAATTGGCACAATGATCTCAAAGGTAGATATCAAAGATGTGCAAAAGTGGGACAAGATACAGCAGGAGTTCAAAATGTCAACCTACAGACAAGAAAAGGGCTCACTCTAGTGGTACAATCCAGCAAAACAATAAAAATGCTCTACCTGGATGTCAACATCTCCCCATCTTAAAGAGCTATGGTAGGTATGAGACTAAAGAAAAACAGGGTAAATAAATTGTAAAAAAACCCAGAAAAATGTGCCAATTCCATGATTGGTAATGTTCCAGGGGACCTGTTTGACAGCTCTGCACCAGATCATCACAGGCTAAATTAGGAAAGCTTCTTCCAACCATTCCACACAAATGTGGCTTGCTTTGGCAGCCAGGAGGACCAGAAAGGGGGTAGTTCTTAGTCCATTCTCTAGTTCCATGAGAACACTCAGACAGACAGCCCAAACATGCTTGTATTACCATGTCAGTTCCTTTTTGAGATCTGAGAGCAGTGGCAATTCCTAGCACATCATAAGAGCTTATATACAAACATATTCCCTATCCACAGCAGGGTAATGCGGTATGTTGCTCTCTTGCTTGAAAGACAGAACAATAGCTGAAATGGATACTCCACTACTTGGTATCACAATGTAGTTTCTCCTAACAGCTTTTAGTCTCTAATTCTATTTTATTGCTTTCTCATTACCACTGGTACAGCGACATTCATTATTATTTAGAATAATTTGATTTTGGTAAATCATTTTCAGAATACCTCCTTTTTTCAGATAAAAGTATTGATTTTGTCACACTGGTTTCACTGACATCTTCAAAACAAACAAACAAAACCCAAATCCCCATAGAGGTTCCCATAGCAACAAAAAATGTTTGTAATTTCTCATGAAACTATTACATTAGCCTTGCTTTGACAGTCCCACACAGTTAAAAGCCACCATATTAAAGGAAATATCCTTTCTTTCACCACATTTTCTGCTTTGTATTCTATAAACAACATAATATCAGTGATGTTCCCCAGGGCTCAGTATCTGGGACAATCTTGTTTAATTTCTTTATCAAAAAGGGAATCAAATGCACCTCAGACAGTTTGCAGATGACACCAAGTTGGGCAGGAGTGTTGATCTGCTGGAGGGTAGGGAGGGTCTGCAGAGAGCTCTGGACAGGCTGGATCAATGGACCAGGGCCAGTGGTACCAGTTTAAACACGGCCAAGTGCCAGATCCTGCACTTTGGTCACAACAACCCCAGGCAGCGCCACAGGCTGGGGGCAGAGTGGCTGGAAAGTGGCCCAACAGAAATGGACCTGAAAACCACTGAACATGAGCCAGCATGCGCTCAGGTGGCCAAGAAGGTAAATGGCATCCTGGCCTGTATCAGGAATAACGTGTCCCACAGGAAATTATTCATCCTCTGTGAACTCAGCACTGGTAAGGCCACACCATGAGTGCTGTGTCCAGTTCTGAGCCCCTCGCCACAAGAAAGAGATTGAGATGCTGGAATGTGAACAGAGGAGGGCCAGAGAGCTGGTGAAGGACCTAAAGAGGAAGTCCTATGAGTGGCTAAGGAAGGTGAGGTTGTTTCACCTGGAGAAAAGGAAGGCTCGGGGTGACCTTATTGCTCTCTACAACCACCTGAAAGGAGGTTGTATCACCAAGGGCATCGATCTCTCCTCCCAAGTAACATGTAACTGTACTAGAGAAAATGATCTCAAGTTACACCAAGTTTAGATTGGATATTAGGAAGATTTTCTTTATGGAAAGGGTTATCAAGCACTGGAACTGTCTGCCCAGGGAAGTGGTTGAGTCACTATCCCTAGGGGTCTTTAAAAGATGTGTAGATGTGGTGCTTAGGGACATGGTTTAGTGGTGGATGAGGCAGTGTTAGGTTAATTGTGGGACTCAATGAATCCAAAAGCTTTTTCCAACCTAAATTATTTGAATAATTATATGAAAAACAACATCAGAAGGAATACAGGGGTCTAAGAGTCTTTATGTAGTACTCTCCCTTTCTTTGTTTTTTTTTTTTTTTTAACCTGAAAGTATAGTTTTGCAGTTAATTGGATTATTTAAAGCCTAGTTAAAGACTAAATGGGAAAATAAGAAAAAGCATTACAGAAATCACAAGGTCCTTCAATGATAAATACAGGTAAGCAGCAGAAAAAAAAAAAAGTAGTCCTTAACTGTTGCATAAACAATAATTTCAGTCTTGAAATCCGCTTTTTTAATGGTATGAATGTTACAGTGAAAAAATGGGATTTTATTTTCAGGAAATACCCGATTGGTGAGAAAGAGAGACAGACTTCTCTGTGGCACTCAGCGAAAAAAGGCCATGAAGAGAAATTGAAACAAAGTAAATTTCACTGAAATATAAGGTTATTTATTTATTTATTTATTTATTTATTTGTACAATGGTAGTGAAACATGTTGTCCATACTATTGTTTCCATTCCTGGAGATACACAAAATGTCATTGGACAGGGCACTGCACTGCCAGCTTTAAGCAGGGCAGGTAGATTAGATTATCTCAAGATTCCTCCTAACCTCAGCCCTCCCATGTTCCTGTTGTTTTAAATTAAAAACTAGATAAATTAGCATGGCTATATTAAAGGTATGTCAGATATGTGTGTGTGGCTTAGGTATATCCTTA
This sequence comes from Leucosticte australis, assembly GCA_025504685.1. NCBI lineage: Eukaryota > Metazoa > Chordata > Aves > Passeriformes > Fringillidae > Leucosticte > Leucosticte australis. The sequence continues at coordinate 71,242,211 of JANIJU010000001.1, read as the reverse complement.
GCACTGTTAGCTTTGACAGAAGAACTTCGCATCAGAGTTCAATATTTACAAATAGAGTGCATGTAACTCTAGATGTGGAAAATCATTACATCTACCGATAGAATTCACAAAGGAAAATAATAAAATGGAGAAAATAAACAAGGAAAAAATGTAAATCCCTGCAAGCATACCATCCACAAAGGTGTCTTATACTTGAGTGCTCATATGAAGTATCTTCTCATTGTACCTGTATGGACAAGGACTGAAGGTGGAAACAAAAGAGTACATACTTCAAAGGTAAACCTCTCATGCACAGAGATATGATTTTATAATGGTGGAAGGCAGTGAAAGAAACTCTTGATCAGAAAAGACTCAAATGATCTGACTTCATAGAGTTTGGAATTAAAAAAATAAATCAATTAAACATTGATTTAATTAATTATTTATCCTTAACTAAAGACTGAAGTTCAAAAGAAAGGAAACATAAACATTCATAAACATCACAGAGATACCCTGCCATTGCAACAGAGACTTACTTACACTGACTATTCAAAAGAAGTACAGCCAGATTATTTTTAGTTTTTTCATGTGAGCAAATGAACCAGAAAAAAAACAAACTAAACACCAATGAAAAAAATTATTTTGTTTCTTGCGGTTAGGTTGTTTGTTGGGGGATTTTTTTATCACCTTCAGGTTTTGGATAAGGAAGAAACCAGTTTAAAAGAGATTATTGTTTCTGAGCTTGTTTGGGTTTTTTTTCATGCAACCACAAGTTTTATATTTCATGGTTTTTCTTTAACATTGTGTAGAAAATAGGAAAGCTGTTTGGCTGAAAAATTATTAAAGATCAAAGCCTGTTTTACAACAGGCAGCAAAGCTTTTGAACTCAGGTGTCAATTACTTTATTAATGTGTTCAAGTGCCTGCTGTTAAAAGTTCAAAGGCACCATTGCCCTCACCAATTAAAGTTTAGTGTTCTTGAAAAGAAGTGCAGTGGTAGTTAATCTCTACTACTGTGAGATGACATCTGTTTAATTCATATTTTTACTCTTTTGCCACAGTTTTAGAATACATTATTTTGTATAATACTTACTCATAAAATCACAGGAAGGCTTGCTTTGGAAAGGACCTTACACGCCATCCAGTCACAATCCCCCTGTCATGGGCAGGGCCTACAATGGGCTCAGGGACCCATCCAACCCCGCCTTGAGCACTGCCAGAATGGGGCATGCACAGCTTCTCTGGTTGTTCCAGTGCCTTACAATCCTCCAAGTAAAGAATTTCTCCCTAACATCAAGTCTAAATCCTCTTTTTTTTAGTTTAGCCTTGTCCACTTACTCTCTTCCCATGCAAAAAGTCCCTCTCCAGCTTTCCTGTAGGTCTCTTTTAGGAACTGGAAGGTTGCCATGAACCTTGTCTTCACACTGAACAACCCCAGCTCTCTCAACCAGCACATGTAGGAGACATGTTCCAGATAATCTTCATGGTGCTCCTCTGGAGCCCTCTAACAAGCACACATCTCCCTTGTGCTGACAACTCCAGACCTGAATGCAGTACCCCAGGAGAAGTTTCATGAGTAGGGGGATAAAATCACCTTCCTCAACCAACCTGCTGCTCACTTCTCTTTTGATGTAGCCCAGGATGCAGTTGCACTTTTTTAGGCTGTGAGCACACACTGCTGGCTCATGTCCAGCTTCTCCTCCAGGAGAACCCCCAAATCCTTCTTTCCAGGGCTGCTTTCAAGGAGTTCTTCTCCCAGTCTGTACTCATGTCTGACATTCCTCTGGACCAGCTGCAGCACCTTTTGTTTACTCATTTAGTTTCTTTACATGACAGCTTTAACCATTATAATTTGGAAAATATTCATTTTTCTATTGCTTCTCATCATATGAAATATTATAAAGTAACCAAAACAGACCTAAAGGATGTTAGTTATTCTGCTTTAGCTGCTTGCATACCTAGATTTAACCCATAGTGTAAGAGATAGGGGTTTTTGAATTTTAGTTGTAAACATACATGTAATTATTAATTATGGTTTATCAATATGCAGTATGTTTTCAAGCCCCTTCCATCGAACAAGTTCTTTTTCTACTACTTTCCAAAATGAGAGTTCAGGTCCATCAGTTTACTAAGAATGGCATTTAAATTTCTGAGGCATTTCTGCACTCATAATCACCCTGCAGAAGCCATTTTGTATATTTACTGACATACTTAGAACAATAATTTCCCTTCCCTTTGCCCCTAAGTATAGACTCAGTTTTATCAGAATAACCAGTAGAATTAATTGCTATGTCAGAAGAGAAACAATTACTAATCAGTATCTGAAATGTTTATTATTTTATAGGTAAATGTTGCTAAACCAAATCTTTGGTGTGAACTTAATGAATAGGATGATAACTCCTCAGTTTGCTTTTTCCCTGCCTAACATAATTAACTCCTTCATACAAAGATAATAATCAGTTTTGACTATTAGACTACAGACAATCAATTGACTATTAAACTATAGAAAATAAATTGACTATTGATCATCAATGAAGATTGACAATCAATCAATTTTATGATTGACAATCAACCATAAACTTCAACATTATGAAGATTGATATCTTCATACAAAGATAATCAATCAACAATCAATAATCAATTTCATACTACAACATGTGAAATAATTTTCTAGACAAAATAACTATATTAAAATTTAACAACAGGATGAATGTGATGGACTAATATGCAATGCATATGCTAATATAACCCAATAATACAAAGCTTGTGTTGATTAAAACTAGAAACCTTTGAAAAAGATGAAAGAATTAGGAATAATTAATAATAGGATCAAAACTGGATTTATGCACATTCTGTAATTTTATTGGACTACACATGATAAAAAAAGCTGTAGTTATAAAGGCATAGGCCTATTTTTGTCTATGAATAATTTTAAAGGAACTGATGTTGCACAAATACAGGAAAAACTTCAGGTTATGGGGGAGTTACGGAATGAAAAGGAAAACGTGTTGATGATTATGGGAGGGTCTTCTTGTGACCTGCTTGTTTCTGTAGGTAGCTAAGCTGGGGAAATGGAGGGAGATGTGGGTGGGTTTCTAAGGTTACAGTTAATCAACATTTTACTGCTTCAGTAGCAATGAGTTATGGTATTAATAACATTATGACTGGCTACGTGCTTTTTCAGCTACAGCCAAGTAATTGGTCTATATTCAGCATTTTCTGTAAGTTTTGATCAGTCTTGTGAGCTTGTTTTGCTGGGTGTTTTACTTCTTTTGTTAAGCAAAAGAAAACTACAATCATTGAAATAAAACCTGAAGTATTTTATATAGTTCTGTTGCCATAACTATAAAACTTCAGTAAACATCCATATGAAAATAAATGTACAATGAACACAGAAAAGAGAGCATTTGAAAAAGGAAACAGGAAGAGATGACAAACAATTTTATTGTCTAGAAATTTGGGGTTCAAAATAATATGTGATAAAGCTATATTTAATTATTTCCATTGAGGTTCGCATAATTTCATTATAGAAGTAATAAACTTTTCTTTCATCACCTACCAAAAAAAAAAAAAAAATTCCCAAACCCACAAAACCAATGCTTTGGTATGATTTCCCAAATAATCACTGATATATAAGTCAAACCTGCAGCCAAGGTTTATTAATTTATTTTTGTAATTCTGGTTATTATTCAGACTAAAAAAGAGGGTTTGAGATCAATTTTAAGTATACAGACACTGTGAGAAAAAGTTGCCTATTGTGCTCCAGCTTTTCAGACTTTTATTTATTTCTCATATGAAACTGTTCAGTGGAATAACAATCTTCAGGATCTGCTTTTGCTTATTCATAAAATGCCAGCAAGGAAAGCAGACAAATATAAATATTTAATGAAGTTTTAAGGCAATTTTCTTTCTAGAAGTTAAAATGTTTTCTGTAGTAGTTTCCTAGTCACTAAAGAGCCGTAAGTACAAACATTTTTGAAAAGATTTTATTTGCTGAGGAATATGCTGAACTATTTAAACAGTTTTTCCTTCTACTGAGTAGCTTTAAAAATAGGAAATGCACCTCTGGAAGTTTGCTATCTCTATGCTAATCAATAACAAAAGCTCATGAAAGAACAAAGACCTATTAGATAGTGTATTGAAAGTTGCTTTAATTTTGAGCAGCAATGATAGTCTTGCAATAAAAAAATCATGTAAGCCTCAAAAGTAGAGTTCAAATAATAATTTAGAAATGTATATAAAGCATGCATATTCAATAAATTACTTCACAGAGTATTTTTATATCAATATCTCAAAAATGCTATCATGGCAAGTAGTATAATTCAACTTACAATAGAATGTTCTGGCCTTTAAAACTCCCAGCTAACCCTGGGTAATCTGCTGTTTCAGCTGGATCCCTCTGAGTCCATTGGCCCTGATGGCATTCATCAATACTCAATAAGTATTCAAAAATCATTGAGCACTTTCTCAATGACTTTTTTGAACAGTCTTAGGAGTCTGTTGAGGTCCCAGTCAATTAAGTTTTCCCAATTTTCAAGAAAGGCAAGTATGACCCTGGAAACTACAGGCCTGTCAGTCACATTTCAATGACTGATAAAATTATGGAGAAAATAACTCTGGGAGGTTCTGAAAAACACCTGAACAGTCATCAGTCACAGCCAGCATGGTTTCATGAGGAAAAAGTCCTGCTAGTCATATTTAATTTCTTTTCACAACAAGGGAACCCTACCTGAGCAAGGGAAGCCAGTTGATGTAATTTTTTTTATTTCAGTAAAGATTTTGATACTGTCTTCCTCAGTATCCAACAGGATAAAAGGTTCAGCAAACTGGATAAACATTACGAGATGTGTTTGAAAAGGGAATGGGGTGATATCAGGCTGGTGACCTATCACTAGAGGGGTTCTGCAGGGCTCCATCTTCAGCCCTGTGCTCCTCAACATCTTCATAAATGACTTGGAAATGCAAATCAAAGGTACACCAATTAAATTGATAGTAAATTGAAAGGAGCTGCTGACCCCCTCAAAGGTAGAGAGAATCTGCAGAGAGACCCCCAAAAATTTGAGGGCTGGGCAATCACTAACTATATGAAGTTTTACAAAGACAAGTCAGTTCCCAGCCTTTACTGCTGTGCATGTTTATTTCAGTCCAGGTGTAGAGTTTTGTCTTTGCTTTGATTGAATAGCGTCAGGTTTTTGTCAGTGCTTTTCTATAACCCGCTGATGATCCTTTGAATAGAAGCCTTTATTTCCAGAGGTATCCAATTTGTATTACCTGGTAATTTGCTGAGGATATAGCCTGCCCCATTATCTAGTCATACAGTAAGTTAGTATTGAGCTCAACAGATGCCACCAGTAATAAGCCACCATCTAGACATTGCAAGGCTAATCACAAACCTTTGGGCTCAGTGTCATTGTTACTTTTCCTCTCACAGTCTACCTATGCAGACTATACATCTCATCATTTTTTCTATAAATATATTAGGTGCCAAAAAATTTGCTAATGTCAAAGGAAACAACAACCATTTTCTTTCCCACCATGCATAAAGCCAGTACATCACTACAGAATGCAATCACATATGATCCACATATTGATATATTCTATATCTGCATAAGTGTATGATATTGCCTTGGAATTCATTTAGGAGCACATATAGGTCAAGAAGATGTAGAACAGCCAGGAAGGGTTTAATAATGTAAAATCATGTTTGAATAACTTCAGTTGTCTTCTAAGACAAAATTTCTACAAGAATTTTTTAACAGTGGTAGATGCAACAGTATTTTGACTTTTGGAAAGTTTTTGACATAATAACCTTCTGAGCTTAAAGGATATAAATCAATAGCTTCATATCTGTTTATTACTGGAAATTAGTGTAGACCTTGATGTTTGATAGTGAAGATCATGTTGTTCAATATCTTTATGAATAATCATGGTGATGAGACAAAATGTGACCTCTGACTTAGATATACCATGATGAACTTCAGGACTGGACCAATGGAAAACTCCTAAGTTCCTTGAGGGAATAAAAGCCATTTTCTGCATCCTGAGTAGAAGAACACCAAACAATAATGCATGACAAACAAGTAGCTGAGTAGCAGCTCTGTTGAAAAGGACTTGGGAGCAACAATGCATTAATGAAAATTAAATTTACAAGGCATTCTGTGATTCACTGTGAGAATTGTACCTGACCAACAAAGGGAATTTTTTTTCCACTCAGTGCTAACAAAGCCACAAAGTTTGTATCACTCTTGATTGTCTCTCCCAGCTCCAGAGGGATGGGGAGAAAATTAAGCAAATCTGAAAAATGCACATATCCAAGAACAAGCGTATGAAGGAGCTGGATGTGTTTAATATGACTAAGGGAAGGTTAAGAGGTAATTTAAAACTGCCTGCAAGTACTTGAAGGACAGTTACCAAGCCAGTGCAGTTCATGTCTTCTTGTTGTGTTAGAAGATACACAGGGCACTGGCCATGAGTTTGATCAAGTTCAAATTATTAGGAAAAGTTTCTTTCACTACGAGGTTGCCAAGGCACTAGGACATGTTTCTTAAATTTGTTTTAGGATCCTCATATTTTAATATTTTCTCTCATGAGGAGCAGCTGAGGGAACTGGAAGTGTTTATTCTGGAGAAAACGAGGCTCTTGGAGGACCTTAAAATCTTCTACAAATGCCTGAAAGGAGGTTATAGCCAGGTGAAGGTGGTTCTCTTTTCTCAAGTAACAGAAAACAGGATGAGAGGAAACAATCTCAAGCTGTGACAGATATTAGGTTAAATTTCTTGATGAAAATGTTTATCAAACTTTGGTACAGGCTGCTCAGGGAATTAGATGAGTCACTCTCCCTGGAGGTATTTAAAAAAATAGGAATCTACCTGCTGCTTATGAACATAGTTTAGTGGGACTTGGCAGTCCTAGATTTAGGGTTGGACTTGAATGTCTTTTCCAATCTAAATGATTCTGTGGTTCTACGGATATTTTCTTAAATTAGGGAGGGGACATTTTCCTGACAATAGGAATACCCAGGTGTGGCTTTTGAATCCTTGACCACTGGATGAAATTACAAATAATAGACAAACATGAGACCAGGGCCTGCATCCTTCCTCCATGCAAAATAATCTAGTTGCACAGTACTAGTCATATCTAATTTCTTTTTGTTCATTTTTACAACTGTATCCCAAAGTATGTTAATCACAGGGAAAATACTTCAATATTAAGACCGATTTCACCTTGTTGGTATTATGGCTAATTATCAATCTCTTAATCAGAGCACTATCCCAGGATATTTGAGTTTGATGTGCAAACTGAGGAATTCCTGAAACTGTTTTCAGTTAGAAAAAAAAAAAGGGTTCTGTAAAAACATGCATCTGAATAAATTGCCTATTATTCCAAATGCATCAGAAAGTTCTAATAATAATATTACAGAAGGACTGAGCCATTCAGCATCATTAGAAATCTGAAAATAGCGGGCCTTTCAGTGGTTTACACAAAAGTACTCATAATTTGCTTAGGTATATCTAACACTGATGTGCTTGGCATTGTCATAAAAGTGGCAAACGTGTAGCAATAAATGTTCCACCCTGAAAAATATTGTGGTACTCATTTGGCTGAGATGCCCCTCAGATTAGCAGCTGCTGAGGTGTTTCCAGACTGTCAGCCTGGAATTTGGGTGCCTAAATTCAATTTCAGTCCCATATTAGGCAAATAAAACATACATAGGTTTAACTACATTTCCTCCAGGGAATATAGGCCATTAATGTTTCCACTAAAAATTAAGGGAAAGCAGCAAAATTGAAAGTGATAAATATATTCACACCATATGTTTTAGCAATCTAATTTTACATGCCTGTGTCAGAAGCCTAAACTCTGTTCAGTTGCTTGAAAACACTTTCTGGAGGAGTCTTTATGTAGGCTGTTTCTCATGATTATATGTGCTCTAAATTCAGTACTTATATGCAGAATCCTTTTTTGCTATATACAGGAGATAAATGGCACAGACAGGAATAGATCAAAGTTTTCAGGCAGACTCTTTCTAGTTCCCTACTCACTGGGCTCTATTGTCACTTGAGGTTTTTTTCATCTACCTAAAGACCATGCTTTTTTTCCTGGCATTTCTGTAAGAACAATAGGACCTTTGTTGTACAAAACAATTCTGTAAATGTTGGCAGCTACCTACTGAAAAGGAAACACATAGAATCTGTGTTTCTTGCATTTCATATCCTCCTTCTCACCCATCCTGGCCCAATGAAGTGTTCAGCAGTGAACGTGGTCATGCAAGGACAGGGACAGGGATAGCAACAGGAGCAGGGGCAGAGCAGATATCTCCCAGCACTTGGAGATTAGAGCAGGCTCCTCCCCACTCCCCAATCCACCCTCAAAGGACTCTTCTCCTCCTGGCAGGAGCTGTTGCTTGGGGGCAATGGCCTGAAAAACCCCAGGGCTGGAAGGACACAACAGCCCCTTGTTGGGGCCACAAGGCCAAGGAAAGACCCACCCACCATGGGTACCCTGCTCCTCCCAGGAGCCTTGGGAGTCAGAGTGACACAGGTTAAGTGCAAAACCAAGGAGTGGAAATAGGTACTAGGAAATTTTCTTTTAAAATAAGTCAGTTTTATTAATAATGAGGTTTTTCTGCCCTAAATAGACTATTCTGACTTGCAGAAATTCTCAACTCCATAAACACAGTGCAGCCCTTTTAGTCAAAATAAAAAGGATTTTGACTGTCACACTTGCTCCTGTTGTGGATGGGATTCCAGTATCCACCATCTGAGCCATGGACTCAGGTCAAGGATACTAAATGTATGTGCCTGTCTACAGGCTGGGAGTCTAAGCTCTCATTATGGGCAAAGAAGTTAAGGGAAATAAGTAAATTTCCTAAACAAGGAGGGTCCAAGATATTTGAGACATCTATATGCACTTGGCAGACACAACAGAGGACTACCCATGTCTTTCTGAAATGGCAATTAAATTCATCTGAGATGTCACAAGGATGTTAAAAGGCATAAGATGCCAAGGGAAAACTCTGCCCTCCCTATCTTACTGTGATCCATAGAATCAGGGGAATTTGGAGAGCAATCTGCTCACATTAAATGATATACCTATGTGGTTGATTCCCATTCCCTATGTACAGCAACATGAATTATGCTAACTATATGTGCATTTCCTAAGATTTTGCAAGGATTGAAGTAGGTTTTTAAATTAAAATGTGGGGGTTTTTTATTTATACTTCATGACAGTTGGTAATGGAGAAAATATTGTCTAACATTTGCAAGATATATATATATATATATAGATAGTTATATGGGACCTAACAACTATATATTATAAAACAGAGTGAAAGATTTCTATATATGTACCACAAGTCTGTCTGGCCAAAGGTCCACAACTGAGCTAATAAATGCCTTGCATCTTTATAGATTCAAATTCTTAAATGATGTTTCTTTTCATCCAAGGTATTTTCACTAAACAGGATTAGAAACCTACAACACCTTTCTGAAAATTACTCAATGGTTAGAAGATTTCATGTGTTCTCTCCTTCATGGAATTCTGGTGGCCATTAAAGACAGTTTTGCATTGCAGTGTCTTGTAGTTATGGTTGCTAAATCAATTGGCTTCTACTGAATTGCATATTTCCATGAAGCTGTGAGAATATGAATGGATTCAAGACTTGCACCAGTGAATCTGATTTGACTGAAATCAGCTGAAATATTAAGACCTTCTATTAGTTTGGTGTCATTAGCTTTCCTCTTTTTCTTGTCAAATACCTGCACACACCTTTCAAAAATTTTGGGAAGAAAGTCTAAGTAAAAATTGTTTAAAAAAAAAAAATCAGTGTTGTGGTCAAGGACTTGAAGAGATGAAAAGGTTAAAAAAATTATTTCTTAATAATTTTGGGTTTGTTTTTTGTTTCAAGATTCTTTCTTGGTTAGAACTGAAACTAGAGAGATAAAATTGCCCTTGACCTTATCAGCCTTAACAGCTATTCATATTTACTAATTTCAAAACAAAATCCGCCACGAATATGCCTCAAATATTTTACACAGAATTGGAGAGCATGCTTTAAAGACATTCAGAAATGTGAGATGCCTAATTAAAAAAAAAATAGACAATTTTTTCAACTGGTTTTGATACCTTATTTTTTCCAGAATTTCTCTTCTCTAGAACGGGCAGGATTTAATCATTGTGAAAGTAGCTGTGTCTGCACCCAACTGCACTGCAAAAGTCTTGCATGCTCACATTGATAATAGTATCAGTGCAATTCTTATGACATTATGCCAGTAACCAGAAATATGGGGATAAAATTGATTCTATATAAAAAGAATAAAAGGAGAGGCTGTGTTTGTTCCATTTGAGGGTTTGTTCATCAGGTTCTTTCACACTAATTACAATTACGCTTTTTAGTTCAAAAATATTTTTCTATGGAAGTGCTGATTGTTGTTATCTCTAAAGATAAATGGACAAGCAGAAATAGAACTACTACAGATAGAGATGAAAAAAGCTTTTTTTATTGCCTTACATGAAATGATAAGTATATTGATGAGGCTGCGTATTAACAAATTTTGGAAAATGAAATATTCTACTGAGTTTTGGCACTGTATAGGTAGCTGTGTTTAGAAATTAGAAATAGAGTCAGTTATCTAAATCCAGTCTGATTTATTTATCTTTGTTAATTCAGCTGTGCTTATTCACTACACCAGAGGAACATCTAGAACTGTACTGGCCTTCATGGCTGCTCAACAATCTTGGACTACAGGGGAGTTTTGCAGGATTGAGACAAAACAATGAGAGAGAGAAGAAAGCAGGGCAGCTACTCTACCTTTCTGTTTCAGTGCAGTATCAGTGAGGCATTGAGGAGGCTATTTTGTTGTCATGCAAAAGAGATGTGTTAAATTTAATATCAGGAAATACTCCCTTGCCTACAAGCGTTTACATGCCTCAGCACATCCAGCCTGTCTTCTACCTGGCTCTTGGAATGTGATGGGTTTCCTGTGGGTCCTGTAAAATATCTGCTAGTGCCATACAAACGCTTCAGATATCATAAGGGTCAGAAATAGCTGTAGGTGATTCAGTCAGTTTATGATGGCAAGAAAGATTAAGCAACATTAAATTACTAAATTTACGCTTTTGATTATGACTGCTTCTAAGACCACAATGAGATTTCATTTGCCTGAGCAGCAGGACCTAGAGTTTTCCTGGGCTATCCCACCTGTCTTCCAACAGTGTCTCCAAAAAACCACAAGTTTGCTGTCATTCTGAACCATATCTGCCAGACTGTCCAGATGTTTGGATATCCTAAGACATAGCAGATGGCACTAAATGTCTGCATGTAGCAAACAAATTGAATGTCTGTTCAGTTAAATCAGTGGATGAGGCCTCAATGTCATCTGAGACATCCCCATTACCTTCAAGCGACTGGTAAATCACACACAGGACTTGGAAGATGCACACCTCTTTCAGATCAACATCTGAATATCAGCCAGGAATGTCTTAAGGACTCCTGGAAGGCATTAAATACCTGAATTTAGGTGACTGAATTAGAAATTGAGTGTAGGGAGCTAGTCAGCTAAATGAGATACATACATTTTATCATCTGCAAGTTCTGTAGACTTCACTGACTGTGCTGAATAGAAACTCTGTATAGTCATGCATACATAGTATATTGGCAAGGCTAGGTAGGGGTGGCTGCAGGGATGGTCTGTATAAAGCCAGAGGCTGCTTGAACCCAGCTAATTTCAGCTTGCTGCAGCAGAGCAACACACCTGAGCCCATCAGCCAAGCTATTTGCCTTGAGGAGAATTTATTGTCGGGAAAGGCAAAACACTGTAGAGACACCGAGGAATGAAATCTGGAAAAAAATGTGAGAAGCAACCCAGTGAACACCCAAGTCAGAGAGGGAGAGGAAGGAGGGACTCCAGACTCCAGAGCAGAGATTTCTCTTCAGATCATGGAGATGCCCACATCAGAGCAGATAGTTACACTGCAGCTTGTAGAAATTGTAGACTGCAGCAGGTAGACATTTTCCGAAGAAACTGCCACTTTTTGAGAGCTCATGCCTGAGTAGATTGTCCTGACACAGACAGCAGCCTGTGGAGATGAGCAAATATTTCACTGCAGCCAGTGGAAACTACCACATCAGAGTAGATATCTAGACTGTGGCCCATGAAAGACACATGCTGAAACAAATTTATTCTGAAGGAATGTAGGTAGGACATGTAGGTGACCCACAATGGAGTCAGAAACATGTGGGGAGCAGGAAGGGGATGCAGAGAGGAACATTTCTGTGCTGACAGTAACCACCTGTTTCCCACCCTGCCAGTCACACTTATGGCAAGGATGCAGGGAGTAAAGGACTGAAGTTGAAAAAAATGAATGGCTTGCGGAGGAAGGTGTTTTAGTTTCTGTCTTTGTTCCTCAACTTCCACATGTATTTTATTTGGCAGCACATTACATTAATTTTCCCCAATTTGAGTTTATTTTGCCTGCGACAATAATTTGTAAGTGATCTCCCTGTCTGTGTCTCAAGCAATCATTTTTTTCCTCTTGTTTCTCCTCTTGTCATGTTGAGGATAGGGAATGAGAGAGAGCAGATGGGTGGGTGTGGTGGTTTAATCCCAGCTGGCAGCTAAATACAATTCAAATTCTCACTCACACCCCTACAATCTCCTCCTGCTCCTCCACCTCCCCTGGTAGGGAGGAGAATTGGTGAACTTCATGGGTTCACATAAGATCATCCTCAGTATCAACTCATATTATTTTTCACTATACACATGACATTATATAATAACATCAATGAGATGAAGAATTAGTATATAATATATAAATATACTGTATCAAAATACATAATATATTAATTTTATTTAATAACCAGTAACATTTAAATTAAAATATTTATTCTTATAATAGTTTTATTTACATTTCATAAATATAATGATTAATAACAAATACTATTGTAAGAATTAATTACGATGATGATGAGGAGGAGAGAAAGTAACAAAACCCTAGAGAAATAAGTAATGCACTGTCCAATTCTCACCACCTCCTAATCAATGTCCAGCCTGTCCCTGAGCAGTGACCAGCCCTGCCTGGCAACCTCTATCCAGTTTATATAGTGGGTGTGATGTTCTATAATAAGGCACACCCCCTTGGCCAGTTCGGGTCAGCTGTCCTGGCTGTGCTCCCTCATGTGCATTTATTCACCTCAATACTGGCAGAGCACAGGGCACTGAAAAGTCTTTGACTGAGGGTAACCCCTGCATAGCAACCCCAAAACATTAGGGTGTCATCAACATTGCTCTCATACCAAATCCAAAAAGCACAGTGCTGTACCAGCTACTAAGAGGAGAATAAACTATGCCCAGATGAAAACAGGAAAGTAGGGGTCAGACAGCCAGCTGAGATCAGCCTTCTAATCTTGAAATTTTTTTATCCAACTATCTGGGGTATTAGAGTATCTCAGATTCCAAGAGAATGGATATTACACTTTGACAATGTCAAAGAATACCTTTAGTAATTAAATACCTGTTTTGCTACACATCATAAAGTGATTAGAATCTCCAAATAAGTCTTGCTGTATAAAATGCTGCTAAAGAATTCTAGTTAGATCAAAAGATTAAATGCAAATGTGAATACCATGATTGCATGATCAGATGAAATTAATTTTAAACTCTGCAAGAAAAGAAAAAAGGTAAGTTCTTGTTCTCATTCCACTTACTTAAAAGAGAAAGAAAGTACTGGAAATATTAAACCTTGTTCTCATTCCACTTACTTAAAAGAGAAAGAAAGTACTGGAAATATTAGACCTCTTTTTATCATGGGATATAGGGCAGAGGTAAGCGTGCTGTAATATACTGCTGCAATATACCTGGTCTGCCATGAAAGGGAAATGTTATTTTAGGACACTGTCTCTGCTTCTGACTTTCTGTGCAGGTTCAAAAAGCAAAATGTCTGTTTATAAAGTTTCAGGAGGACTTTGATGAACTTCCCTCTTATAGTTAAATTTTGGCATATTATTACATAAAACCAGAATACTAATTGGCTGTTTTTTCAGTTGGTCTCCCATCTTTTGCCAATACCAGCTGTATAAAAATCCCAGATTAGACAATTACTAAGTCATTTACTCATAGAGACATTTCCTTTGTAACCCAACAAACTAGAAAGTGATTTATGCTATCTATCTATCTATCTATCTATCTATTTATCTATCTATCATTTCAGTTACACATGTGAAAAGCAGCTGTGATTTCTGTTGCATAAGCTTATTTTTTTTTAAGTTACTTGGAGATGTGAATCTTTGAAAAGTATAATTTATGTCTCACATTGTCTGAAAATAATCTATATGCATTTCTGAAGAGTGGATAGGAATCCTGGAAAAGAAGTAATTTGTCTGACTAGGATGTTGAATTGCTGTTCTTCACCAGATGAATATCAGCCTACAGTGAGCTTCCTGTAGCAAAATTATCAGATATGTCATTTTCCTATTAAAAAGAGAAATACTAAGCAGTGAAATGGTGTACAGCATTGATTAAGGCATTATTTGAGTACTGTATGTTCGTATTTTAAGAAAGATGTAAAAAATTAAGCAGGGTTGAGAGGGCTTAAAAATAGGAGCATTATCTACTTATTAAAATGAAGAAATGTATGATGTACACTATAAATGGAATATGTAGAATAGATACAGGACCTATTTATAGTAAATAAGATAGACATTTGTACAAGGAGGTTCATGTTGAAGGTGGAAGGATCTTTTTTAATTAGCAGGGAAAGTATTATAAAATCTAATAGCCTCCAGCTGAAATAAGCAGAACTTTTATTAGAAATAAAACGTAAACCCTTAATAGTGAAAGTAATTATTGCATGGGAATTTTCCCACAATTTACAGTCTTTAAAATAATAATGGAAACCTTTTGATGTGCTTTAGTTTAACAACAAATTACTAGCTGGGTTAAGAAAGGTATCGAATTAGTATAATCTCTTGCTTGAAAATCCTCCACTTTCCCCCCTCCTGAATATGTTCAACACCTACTGAAGTCACTGCCAGTGAGTTTAGACTCACCTGTCTTGTCTGCAGTACAAGTAATCTTTTTACATTTTACAATGCTATTAGAAAGTGTTTGTGCAAGAACGATCCTATGGAAAGATTCAAAAATATTTTTTTCATCATCTAACAATTCTCAGAAATTACTTCTTCTTCAGCCTATTTGTTCTTTATCCTCTGGTTTTCCTCTAATAAGATTCCAAACAGCAGTATGTTATCTGAGAATTCTTTCAGGTTCACTCCACTGATTTTAGGAGATTTTTTGTTCTAAAAAAATTTTCATTTTGTACTTCAGAAGTTAGATTAAACTTCTTTCTCAAGACACTGTTTGCTGGCTTAAGTATGCTGACTTTGAAGAGCATCTGTTGGATGTGGAGCAGTGAAATAGAGATGGATGTGGCACACTACAGCATAGATCTGTGGCTGAGAATCTGCTTCAGGTCCAGACCTGCTCCAGGTTGTAGAAACAGGAAAAACAGCCACAGTGTGAGTAATTGGCAGTCTTATGCTCAGTAGTGACAGTAGAAGCCATAAGCCTAGCATTTTTACCCACAGCTGGAAAGTAATATCATCTGTACATCATGCACTAAATTTACTTTTTATGTTCTTCCTTAATTTTAGGAAGTCATAGAAATAATACCTTGCTGAAAGAAATGAAGCAGTTAGTATATTGAAGACTAGCTCTCTGAAAATATGATGGAGTATTTTATGTCTCACATTTTCAAACTTTTTACTGCCATCATCAAAGCAATAAACAATAATCTCTAAAATCTGAGATTATAATGATTCCAGGCCTTGGATTCCCAAACTGGCAGCAGTAGTCCCACATATAGCACTACAACTCCTATAAATTAATATTGCTGTTGGAGATAATTGCAGTATAGACACTCAAAAAAAAATAAATCTGCATTTATTGAAACTGTCAGGCACATTTTTAGATCAGTGACCATTCTGCCTCTTCTATTACCTTCCTAAAATAATACAATTAAAATATGTCTGAAGTGCTAGACCAAGAACCAGTTCCAGGCTCCCTCATGATGGGATGTGTCCCAAGAGCAATGTACACTTGCTTCTAGTTATGCTAACATGCAACAGGATACTCACTGAAGGGAAATCCTGACAGCACAAAAAGGACTGCTGAAATGTACGCCAGGAACACGTTGCAAAAACTTTTGCTCCATTTGGATACAGCTTTTGGCAGCAAGATCATGTAATCTCTTGACAGTGCTGACGAAATAATAACAAAATTTTTAATACTGAATTTAGTAGAACCTAATTTGAATTCAGAAGCTGTGAATAAATCTCTCAGTGGAAAAAAAAGCTTCAAGGTCAAACAGTAAAGGCTGTTGGCATCCATACTGCATAAGATTTATGTTTGAATGGTCAAGCTGGAGGGGCCCAATTAAGCCAAGTAGGCAGTCAAGCTCCAGAGCTTCTTGTTATTCTTTTATGCAGTCATATGGATGTAGCAATAGTACCTGTTCAGTTTGAGCTATCCTGAAAATTCAAAGCACAGATAAGGTGGAACTATGTTTAAAAAGAGACCTTCTATCAGGAAGGAAAGATGGGAGCGTAGTGCAGTAAAAACTGGATCAGTGTTACTTTGTCTACAGAGTGCATGTCCTGAGGCAAAGTAATTAACTTCTCTAGGTATTAATATACCAATCATAATGAGGGTTAGAAATTACTTTGCAGAGATTTCTAGGAATTTTCTTTTTAGATTAACACAAGGACACTGCTGTATTAATGAGAAGCCCTGACTGTTGCTACTACAACATATCACACCTTTTCACTATTCTGTTAGAATGAGTAAATATATTCTTTGTCTTTTTGTGACTTAACAGCATCAGAAACTCTCAATAAAATTTTACTCAAATAAATTTTACCTCAAAATTAAGCTTAGCAGAAACATGAGCTTGATGCAAGATCATTCATGAAGGAGTAGGCTCTTAGGATGGCTTTAACTTGTCTTCTGTGAATGTCTGCATTCAGCCATAACATGTCAGGTTAACTGTGTAGTTCAGTTACATTAAACTGCAGAGTAATCCTAATCAAACTTCTAATCACTGCAGACAATTTATTTTGGAAACCAAATTCTCCTATCTGAAAAGAATATCCAAAAAATTTGAAAGTTTGTAATATTTTAAGAGGAAAATTTGATGAATTTTTTTAAATGTTTAATAGAATTAATCCTACTTTCACTAAAACATACAGGGAGAAGGATTAAATCCAATGTACTGAACTAAGGCACTGAAATCACTTTTAAATTTTTTGTCTTGGTTGCAGAGAGGGGGAGAAAGTTTAGCACTGTGTGGTGTAACCAGATTGTCATTCTGCACTACTCAGATCATCACTGGGGGTGTTGTTTTGTGCTCTTAGTAAATTGACATCTCAATCCATAGTCAGTGCTTTTGGTCCCTCCCTTACCGTAAGGTATGGCTTATTTGGAGTTTAATTTCCTGCTGGTGTAAAAACCAGTACAATTTTAGGTTCCCTTTTTCCCCCACTGAAGAAGTTTCAGACATGATGAAAGGGTAGAGGGCAGCTGTCTTTGAATCTTTTCTGGGGAAGATTCATTTCAGCAAAGTTTAAGCAAATAGCTGTAGTCCTACTGCTGTTTTTTAGAGTTTTTTAAAGGCATCTGTTTCCAGTGAAATAGACAGCACTACATTGGGCTACCAATGGAAATGGCAGTGGCTTGCTGCTATCCTGTCACTTACTCAACAGCCTACGACATCAGAAAAAGCTGGAGAAGACTGTTTCCAGCTCCTGCCCTAAGAACTACTCTGCTGACATCACAACAACCTGCACATGCCAGGCATTCATAGCTAATCAGCTACTTTGTCACCAGTTACATCACAAGCTGCTACTGAAGACACAAAATTAATAACAGTAGATCTTAAAAAAGAAGAAAATTATATTTGTGTTGATATTAAAAATTGAATAAAAATAGACAAGTTCTTAAAAATACAGTAATTTTGAAGGCAACCTGATATCTGCAAGAAAATGAAATTTTGTGATTTTACTAGCAACTAAAATCTACAGTGAGTGTAGAGTAAATACATTTAGAAAAAAATAGACATGTCTTTTAGGAAAATAAGAAGTTGAAAACAAAAATTGTCAGAACAGTAACTGCACTAGAGAAAACGTGAAAAAATGCATTAAGAAAATTTCCTTTAAATCTGTTTTGTTATGGGAATCAGAGAGTAATATCTCCAAAGCACATTCACTCTGGATAGTAGTAGTTAAAAAGGAGCAGAACCCCTGGAATGGAGTCCAGATGAACAGAAAACAATGCTTCTCATTGCCAATTACAGGAATCATTTTGTGAAAGTGACTTGTCAAGCATATTTCTGCAATCTATAAGAATATAGAGACTTGCCAGAGCAGTAAAGCAGACTCTACATTTCTTCACCTTTTAAACCATACATTTGTGGAAAGAGTTGTTTCCACCCTGCTGCATTGTGTATAACATTAAGTCTGGTTCACACTGTTATATATATATGTACACTTATGGTGTTGTACTCCAAATAAAAAATATTTTGCTGAGGAGGAGAAAAGATTTAGAGAACTGTTATAGTAAATATATGTAAAAAAGAATCTAATTTATTTTGAGAAGAAAGAAAAATTGGGAAAATTTCAACACAATGAAACAAATAGGTAGGAAAACTCAAGTAGCTGAGACACTGGACTGCCTGTACCCAGCACCAAGGTTTGTTTTCTGCTACATCAAAAGAAAAGGCTTCCTCAGCTGCTTCTCCTGAATTTCTCTGGGAATTTGGTGAGGATGTGAGTACATCCAGTCAGGATGTGAATATATGAAAATGATACATTTGTTTCCTCAGATCAGGTACCTATACATCATTGAGTTAAAAGCAATTTGCTGTGTTATACATCAGCTCATGTTATGTTAAATTAGTACTCAAGTGTTACATGAAAAAAGATTTGTCAGTCTCTTTCCCTGAGTGATCACCATTCTGCACTAATCAGTCATCACTTTTTTGAGGACAGTCTTTGTTCACTAAAAGGTGTCTGATATCATTTAAGTCAGTGAAAGAGACTGTTTTCAAACATTTTTCTTCTTAAATTTATGTTAAAATTTCTATTTCCTAAAATATAAATCCAGCAGAATGTATTATAGTCAGCAATCTCAACTAGCTACTGGAAGAAGCCCTGCCTTCATCAGCTCCGTATTAATTTTTTATATGGTTAAAGGTCTTTTGAATGTCAGCTTCTAAATATGGCACTGCTGTTTTAAATCAGTGCATGTCTTTTGCTAATTAAATGTATTGCCAATGTTATGGTGGAAATGCAGTTTCCAACTCCTGCTAGGCCCATTTTTTGTCTTTTTCAGATCACTGATGTTTACAGGTGTGATCATGCAAAGTTAAACCCTTCATTACTAGTTCTTTGCATAGAAAATGAAATGCATTATAAGCCAACACTCAATAAGGATTGTCTCTGCTTCTTTTAAGAAGGTTATAATGCTTTTAAATAATGCTTTGCTAGTGTTCTCTACTTGCATGCTGATTTTTAAGTTGCACATATATGGCTTACTCACACTGCTCCTGTTATTAAAACAGGGTCAGACTTGGTAAAACTTACTTTAATCTGACTCTTTTGCAATTTGATTTTAGTACTGTTTTGTTAACCATGCTTAGTCAATATTTTTTAGAATATTTTTTAGAATACTTTTAGAATATTTTTTTAATCTCTTTTTTTTTTTAGAATTTTACAATACTGTTTTCTCAGCATAACGTAAAGTTTCTTTCTTATGTCCTGTGTGGAATTAAGGAATTGCAGTTTTGTCTTCCAGATGTCATTCAGAATCATACAAATGTATTAAGAGTCAGTTTGTGGAAGCCATTTTGCAACACAGTAATAACAATAATGTGATTTGGAATAGCCAGCATGATTTAATATCATGCACAACATGCCTGATTGCCTTCTGCGATGAAGTGACTAGGTCTTTGCAATAAGAAAGAGCAGCAGAATTTTTCTGCCTAGAATTTCTGAAGGCTTTTCTCATGGGCTCCCACAGCATCCCACAGCACCCAGTTTGAATCATCCAGATGAGTAAAAAACTGCCTGTATGAAGTTCAAAGGATAGAGGTTACTGGGGCTGGTTGCAAATGGAGTTCCTTGGTAATCTATAGTGGCACCTATCCCCTTTAGTTCCTGTTTATGATATAGGAGAAGATAGGAAGCACCATCATCAGATTTGTGGTTGATGACAGTCTGGAAGTGCAGCTGATACAGGACTGCCATCCAGAGGGAAGCAGTCAAAGAAAAGGGCCCTGGGAACATTGTGAAAATCAACAAGAATAAAGGCACATGGACAACATTTCTGCAATTTTCAGATGGGGAACTTGATGTCTGGGACTTGTCTCTGCATTAAAGTGCTTGGGGTCTCCTGGGGACAACAGGCTCAAAGAAGGTCAGCAGTGTGTCCTGAAGCAATGAAAGCAAGCAGCATCGGGTCTTGTATTAACAAGAGTGCAGCCAGTTGATCAGTGATCATCCCCTTCTAGTCAGCACTCATTAGGCTACATCCGTGTCCAGTTCTAGGGTTTACAGCACATGAAAGACCCTGATAAACCGGGCAGCTCCAGAGGAGGCCACTAGGACGGTCAGAACTGGAGCACTTTGTGAGGAGAGTTTGAGACGGGTTTGTTCTGCCAGAGGAAGAGATGGCTTTGGGGGCAGCCAAAATCCACACAGCACATATGGATATATTTTGCATTAATGGACATTCATCTTGATGAGCCAGAAAAGGGAATAGGATAAGGCTGTTGGAGCTGTTAGTATTTGTGCGTCAGCCTGTGGGCAGTGAGGAGAGTAAAGCGGTTTCAGTGAGCTGTACTATGCTGATAAGATGATGGGAGTCCAGTCAAGGGAATTGTTTTTGCCCATTCTTGGAGTTAAACATTAAAGACATTTCAGAAAAGCCACTTCTGTAAAACAGCTTTCAGAGGAAGTTCAACTGACATGAATTAAAGCTGCATCAGGTCAAACTGTCCTTGTACTGCCCTTTTCTAAAACAAAACAACTTTTTGTAATATCGGTGTGTTTGCAAGCACCAATGCCAGACAAAAGCCATTGAGGCCTCTCCATCACTCTGTTCTGCAGCTGTACAGTGAGACTCCAGGTGGGGTCTCACCAGAGCTGAGCAAAGGGGAAGAATCCCATCCCTTGCCCAGCTGGCCACGCTGTTCTTGATGCAGCCCAGAATAAAATTGGTTTGCTGGCTCATGTCCAACCTCTCATCCACCAGCACTCTCAAGTCCTTCTCAGCAGGGCTGTTCCTGATCCATTCATTCCCCAGCCTTTTTTGATCTTGGGGATTGCCCTGACCTAGGTGCAGCGCCTTGCATTTACTCTTGTTAAACCTCATAAGATTCCCCTGTGCCCACTTCTTGTCCATGTCCCTCTGGGTGGCATTCTTGTCCATGTCCCTCTGGGTGGCATTCTGTCCATCAGGTGTTCTTATGGGTTGATATGAAATTCAGAGCATCCAGAATAAAAAAAAAATTCAAAGGACTTATGTGATGTTTCTCACATTTATCCAGCACTCTGTGACTGAGTAAATAGTCTGGTGACATAACTGATTGAACCAAAACTTGCAAAATAATGGAAATATTTTGGAGGTGACTGGCAAAGACTCAAAAAATATCTAGAACACAATTTTACTAAACTTCAGTTCAAGCTGATTCTGGTCTTTGGTTAGTTAGGGACATATTCTCTTTGAGAATTACTGTTAAAATACATATACTTCTATCCTTTTTTTTGTTTAGACCTTTCTAGCATAGCAATACTTGATAATACCAAGATATGATAATATGTACATTTAAAATGGTAAGTTAAGGTGAAATATAGGCATGTCTAATCCTGAATTCTTTCAAAAGATTAAATTAAAAATGCTATAAACAATAGCTTTGCAGAACAAGGATTGTGATTTTAAGATGCCAGAACTACTTTTCTTTTTCACTTTTGATTTTACTTACAAATTCCTGTACTCTCTTTATATAGCACTAATAATAATAGCCATTTATCTATGCAGATATCACATCAATACATGCACTATAATCAGCCCCTCACATTTATTTTTTCTGTTTAAATTCAGCTCAATAGTTATAGAACTCAAAGCATGAAAAGAGATGCAATTTTAGTTCTGTCTTTCTGATAAAGCAAGAATGTTCTCTAGCATATATTTTTTAGAACTTTTTAAAATACTTAGCATTACAGTAAATTTAATTTTTTTCAAAGGTATAAATCTTAAGCTTCTTTGAAAGACTAATCACTGTTTAATTTATCACCCTCTCCCAGACTTTTAATCTGAGTTCTTGTGAAACTGATTTAATCTTTGATTATGCCTTGTGCAGAGTAGCCCTACAGCTCATACAGGACTCAAACTCAGTTCCTGTGGTGAAGCTGTGTCATGTTCCTGCCAGAGGGATTGTAATGACTCCTGCCCTTGCAGCCTACAGAAAGAAAGCACTTCAGCAACCTAAATTGCCAAATGAATTGCACCTTTTATTTGCTCTTAGCTGAGCACAAAATAATTTAAATGACCATGTAGATTGATAATGTTTAAATTCCCAGACTTGCCAGTACAAGAAAAACATACATACACACATACACCCTATACCACCGCCACCACCTCCAAAAAATCCAAAAAAAAAAAAAAGGGGGGCAGTTGTGCCTCATGTCTTACATAGCCCTGAAGTCCACCTACACAACCATTCCATGATGGAGGAGCAGCAGCTCCAGGGGTTTGGTTTTATGTTTGTGTTATGGAATGTTTTCAGGAGGTATTAATCTCTTGATGATTTAAAGAATGTGACATTTGCCTTCTCTTTAACACATAAAAATGTAGCATGCAAGACATTTATGATGTTTTCTCTTCTGCTATGATGCCATCCCTTTATTTAACTCACTCTTTAATTTTTTTGTCTTTGAAATTATTTTCAAAGGCTAAATTAACTTGCTTAAACTCAGATGTTTAGCTCTATTTAAGATATCTTTGAACATATTGTTTGTTTTGCAGTGGATAGTTCATTGGAGCTGAAAACCTGTAGCATTTCTACCAGCTTCAGTATCCAGTCTCAGGTACCCAAGATCATCTTAAACACTGTGAAAAACATATGCTTATGACATTTAATCTAGTCACTGTAAAAATCTTAACCAGAAGGAATCAGTTAAAAATCTCTTTCTTCTTTTGGTAGAAAGAAGAGGCTGTTTTGGATTGTGGTTAGTCTCATCCTACTGTAGGTAACTGAAATCAAATCCGTGGTGCCCTTTAGAAGTCACTTTCCTTCCATTGGTCATAAAGGAGTTTGAATAACCCTCGTATTGCCGTTGTGCTTTTCTTAAATTTGTAGAGAAGATTCTCACAGAAAATGGTTTATTGAATGTGGCTTTCAAGGTTTGCTTACTTCCATCATCTTCCAGAAGTACTTCCAGTACTAATTCATGACCAGCAATATGCATCTGTGTTTGAAAATCTAAGTCAGAATTTAGCTTTAAATTGTTAAATTCTTATTTAGAAGAATATCATTGCAGTTGATCTGATTCCTGATTTTCTGTGCAGAAGCAGATTCTTGCATCTTCTGGAAGCCAAACATATATTTCTTTTCGTGGTCTGTCAGCACTCTACTACAGTAACCTCACATGTACTGGTAGTCAAATTAGACCATCTGACAAATCCAAAGTAGATGTGTGAATTAGAAAGTTTGTATTTCATTAAGTGTTTCTAAGTTAGACTCATCAGCAAGGTAATTAAAATTAGGTGGCAGGCATCCACTGACAATTTGTTTCAAAATCCTGTTAAGAAAATTGATTTCTATAGTTAAAAGGAAATAGGATGCTGAAAATATTTGCTTTGCTAGGTCCTGGGATTTTCTTTGCTTTTGTTGATGCCAATCATCAGTTTTATCCCATCCAAGAAATCACTTACTGAACTCTCCTAAACATTATGCATCAGACACACCAACAAAACTAGAAACACATAGAGCCTGTTTCAGATACACAGTTTGCTTTTCCCATATATCAGCAGTACTTTCAGAAGATTTTTGACCATATTAATTTAGCATCAAAGCTGCAGAATGTTTAAGACAATTATTAAGATATTAAAGTTACTGCTCAGAGTATTCTGCTAAGATTTCATGCATGTCCATAGATCTCAACCTTTAGAATCATCTTTCCCTTATTTTTAGCTTAAAATTCCAAATCATTTTACTTTCAGAACACTTTATCCTTAAATATAATTTGTTTAATAGTTTATGTGAAGAAATGGCAGAGGTCCAAATATGAATCCTTCTAGCACACTGCCAAAAACTCTCATGGCTCAGAAAGATGGAACAAGATTTAGCCTTTTCAATCTATTTGGATTCTCTCATAGGTATGCTTAACTATTTGTAAAGAAAAATCGTCCTGTTTTCCTTTGTAGTTAATTCTGCTAAAAACAAATATGATTTTGTAACATTGATTGCTGTTCTTGTAAATACAATGATTGTTCACCTTGAAAACTTTCATAATATTTCCTTCCTGTTTGAATAAAATTAAGTGTATCTTTCAAATTAAAATTATTCAGCATTACTATTGGCATTTTTATAACAAACTAATAAATAGTTTCAGTATCTTTTATTATACATCTCAAGTGTATCCATAGATGATGTTTTAGGTGTCTCTTCCATCTTTTTTTTTTTCAAGTCAGTTAATGTGTTAAGTTAAAAAATAATACATTTTTAAATTTTATTTTAAGAATTTACCTAGAAATGCTGTCTGGCTTTTATCAATGTAAGTTCTTTGCTGAAAGCTTCTATTATTAAAATAATGTAAAAACAATGTTTTACTGGTTATGTGGACATTAGAGTCCTTAAAAGAGTCTTTTGTACTTTGCAGGACTATTGAATAATGGCTGTTTGTATAGCCATATAGCAGAGAAATGAGCTAGTTAATTTTCTCCAATAAAAAATACTTTCTCTTTTTTCAATCAACATAAAAAACCAGTAGTTTAGACCTTTACAAAAATCTCTTTTAATGCATCTTTTTGTAAAACACAGAAATTACTAACTCAATTATTCACTTCTCCAGCCTGGAATGAGCACTTGGAGGGAACAAAAAATTACCCCTGGTTTGTGTAATTGGTGTAAAGTGGTTTAGAGTTGTAGTTGAGGTCATTTTGCTTCCAATCAAATAGTTAGCTACTGGATTGAATAATACACATTTAGCTCCTTTGTAAAATCTCTTGGTGGGATATTTATTTGATGTACAGGAAAACACTGGAGTAATTATTCAGAGAGATTAAGTGATTTTGCATGTTAAATAAACAAATAAATTTACTTCAATATTTGAATAAAATAAATTTAAAACATTAAAAGAAAATGCTTTCCTCAGAATTTGGATAACTCATGCAGTAAATCAGATGAAAGCAAACAAACAAACCAAAAAATGGTCTAAATGCACAGTGAATTCTGACCACTGTGAGCTGTTTAGCTGATGAAATATAGCTGTAGTTGACATTAAGCTGGTAGCCAGCTTTCTCTGAGCTTTGTGGTGCTGTTACGAAGTGATGAAGAATAATGACTTGAAGTGATACTTTAAAACCTGATTATACCCTTTTAACTCTTCGATATGTAAGTATGTAACATTTTGGTCAGGTTCATTTTTTTGGAGTTGGCAAGTGAAATTTATTTTAATGAAAATGAAGGGAAAAGGCTGCTTCTGCACCAAAATAAAAATCTAGCAGTACTGTAAATAGCTTGTTGTTGTAGTTCTAACATATTAAAGGGTATGGCAATGTTTCCAATCCTGAGCAAAAGAATTCAGGGTGCTGCAGATGTGGCTTCTGTGAGATGACACCAGTAGTTATTCCCATGTCAGATAGGGAAGGGGCACTTTGAGATGACTCCAAGCTGGATCTGACATTGGGCAAAGCTGAACTCATCAGTGCCATGAGTGGCACTTCTGTGATAACATGTTTAAGAAAGGGTAAAACCTGCTGTGCAATAGAAGACTGAAGAGAGGAGTGAGGAAATAGAAAAGAAACAGTCCTGCAGGCACCCAGGTCAGAGAAAAAAACTGGAGGAGGTGCCCCAAGGGAAGAGCCAAGGCTGAGCTGTAATCCTTGGAAATTGCTATGGTGAGACAGATTTTCACACTGCAGCTCATGAGGACCCCATGCCAGAACACATCCATGTGCCCTGAAAGAAGCTGCAGCCTACTGAGAGCCCAAGCAAGAGAATAATGTTAGTAATTTACAATAAAATTAATTTCCCTACATCAAGTTGGTATTGCATATAATGATAATTGGTGAATAATCTTCCTGTCATTACCTTGACCCATGAGATTTCCATTGTATTTTCTCATATTCAGCTGAGGAGGTGAGTGATAGGGTAGCTTTGCTGGCACCCTGCCTCCAGATAGGCTCAACCCACCCCAAAGTTCTTTGTAAAGAACCCATTTAATATTTGCCTCTCAATACTCACTACCAATAAACCAAAACTCTAACTTTAATTGGATGGCTTACTGATGATAGAAATTGAGTTGAAGAATAGCTTTAATGTATTCTCTGAAAATTGCATTAACATTACAATGGTGATCTCTTATTTAGAAACACTTATGTCCAATAATCTAAAACTCAAAAATACCCACCAAACCACACAGGAAGTTTTGTTCCTAGACAAAAAAAGTCTGCTGACATTTAAGAAAAGTCACTACAAAGTACAAACTGCTGGTGTCACAGGCATGCTTAAAGAAGATGATGGAATTGTGCTAATGTTGCACAGTAATACTGACAAACTGTTGCTAAGGGATGCTTGTTAGCATTGTTTGAGACTTTTGTGCAAGACAGCAAGGCAGTTAATTGTGCTTTATGTAAGCTTTTGCTTAGAATATTAATTTATTTTCATTCCATATTTTTGATAGAATTTTACCTATTATGTCCTCTAGATTAATAATAAATACTTTATATTGTTCAGAAAAAAATTGGTATGAGAAGTAAAGATTTGTAAAAAAATGTTTTATGGGAAAAGACTGATTAAAATGAGATACAGAATTAGATCACAGTTCTCTTGACTGTAGAGTTCAAAGGGATGCTTTTAGATCAGTTTGCAAAATGAAAGTTTGCACATGTAAACAATGTGACTGTTTCTTTGCTATTCAGATTTATTACAGTTCATAAGCCTAAAATTAAATTAAACCAAATGTAGTCTGCTGCAAACTCAGGACAGCTTAATGTGACTTTACTTTCCTTTTCTGGAAAAGGCTATAACTCTGCATTTTCTGTAGTTCTTGCTTCTTGTGTGATGAGAAATAGTGCAGTACTTTGTTGTAGGGTTTTGGTTAATTCTTGACTTCAAAATTCTTGACTTGTTTCAACATTGGTTTTGAACTGTCAATATTACAGATTCTTTTGTTGATAAAAGTTTAAGGATCATTTCTGCAATCAAAAGTGGAGAAAGAGAGATAAACCAGTACAAAATTATCATACAATGTAACAATTACTTCTGGAAGTATGAGATGTTTTTAAATCACTTTTGAGGTTATCATATATATTAATGACCAAAACAATGTTATACTTTTTTTTTTTTTACTTCGTGTTAGAATAACACAGGATGGAAAAATAGATAATTTTGTTTCACAGTGGTGATAGAATAGAAAAAAAGGTCTCTCTCCTGGTTCTGTGTTACATATTACACCCTGTGATTCCCAATGGGCTGCCTTGGAGCAAGTAAATGGCAAATAAATAGAGAACAGCTGAGGCAGCAATAACTTTTCTATTACAAAAATGACTGAGGGCACTTCAGGTTGTGCAGCAGTGTGTTCCCAGCACATTAAAAGGCCAGTGTCTGATTCAGCAAGACATATCATGGACATATTTGTAAGTATGGCTTTGATTGTTTAACTGAGTCAAGGTCACATACTTAAGGGCTAAGACCTTCAGATGGATAATGTCTAATTGAGATGCACTGAACTATACAGTCTTTCTTGCTTAAAGCAGACTGGTAGGTTGACAAAACAAGATCAAGAGAGCAATGTTTTAGTATTATTATAATTCTGTATTATTGTGATACAGGGTTTGGCAAAAACAGAAAGCTCCAGCCATTACTGTATCTCTTTTAACTCTCTCCTGGAAAGAAGGAGCTTTTACTCTTCAATGAATAGGAAAGTAACAAAGGTACATGTCTGTGAGGGTGGCTTCTTCTCCAGGATAATTGAAGCTTCCAGGAGCTTTCTCCTCTTGAGTGACTTTGGACCACCCAAAAATGGATTTATGAGTAATGATTACTAGTCTAAGATGACTCTGAAACAGATTTTTTTTTAAGGATTAATCAATAAAAGATGATTAACAGAAAATGGGGTTAATATTCCCTCAAATTCCTCAAACTGCCTTTTTTGTAGGCATATCACTCATATTGTACTTTACAGGATAAGAACTCCAGTACGATGTCTTGCAACCATGTACATATCTCCCTTACAGCAGCATGGGAGAAAGCACTGAATAAATCATCAGACAGGCTGAGCAAGAGCTTAAAATCAGTTCCCATAGCCCTTGGGAATCCATGGGACACTGGAAAACATTAATTTTTAACTGTTCCAGTGTATATCAACAACAGAATTTTTACTGAATTCTTTCCTACTACTTTTGTGTTCCAGTCATATACAAGATGAAATGTATGCTTTTTCTCAGCAGTTATTGCATTTGGAATTCATTATGTTTACCTTAAAAGACCTCAGGCTACCCATTTTGTCCTTATCATTCTCTTAGCTCCCTCTGTCTGTAGCAGAGATGAAAGATAGCTGGGTCTTCCCATGCTTCCTTACTCCCCACTAACAGCCTCTCCCTTGGGATTGTCTCTGATGTGATTTGTCCTAAGATAAGAACACGAGGTGGAAATTTCAGGAGTAACTGACTGGATGCTCACGTCATGAATGCATTCCAGAGATAGGTTACCTGTGATGATTTCAATTCAATTTGGTACACACTGGCCTCCAAAAGGATATAAAATGCTACTGGAGACTGGGCCAACCAGGCAAATTGGTCTCCAGAGGTGGCAGGCAGCTTCTATCTAAGCAGATTGCCTCCTCCCTGACAGAGATGCTTGCAGGATACATCCAGCCCAAAGATGGGGAATACTCACTTTTGGACGTGTGAGTAAAAGCACTAAGATTTGGTTCCATGCACAGATAAAATCTCAAAGTAGCCAGGGAGGTGCTTTGCTGCTTTGTAACCGTGAATGCTAAGCTGAAGACTGAAAAGCTGTATTTTTCTAGTGAAACCTGCTTATAATATATACTGTATTATCAGTATTTAGATATTTTATTGCAAAAGATCTAATCATAATCATCCACATAAACAGAACCATATTTCTCATGCCTGACTGAGAGTTTTAGCTCTGCTACACTGTACTGGGTATGCAAAGGACATTTGCTGGAAGTATTTTCTTTCTACACTGTCTGTGAAAGAAGACTGGCCTAAGTTAAAAAAGCATGTTCCTGTGAACCCATAGGTGCTACACACTTTAATTTTAGTGATTTCTTCGTGGCATTTTCCTTTGTGATCTTAGAACACCAGTATTAGCTCAGTGTGTTAAATTGTACATCAAAGTCTTAATTCCATACCTGGATGTATGACAGTTTTCTTTCTGGTGATATTATGCAACTTGGATATATTTATGGCATCATAAAGAAGATAAATTGTCAGGGTTGAAGATTCTGAAAATCCAAATGACCAACTTACAATCCATAACAATCTACTTGGGACATTACTTCAAAGTCTAATATATATATATTAAGAAGATAAACTGAGAAATGTACCTCAGATACATAATTTTTGATAACTTAAAAAAATATACATAAATACTTTATAGACAATATATTTTCTTTTTGTATGTAAAAGTTTCTATTTTTATCACATTTTATAAAAGGGTAGAGTAGAAATATTTAATAAAAACTAGTGAAGATATTACATGCTATTAAATCATGCCCTTGTGTTGGTGTGGCTAAGGTAACAAGGTGCTAATAAAACGATCTAAAACAGAGGATATATACACAACTGACAATTTTAATGATCCTTAACGACTGGAGAGAAATATCTGCATCTTTATTAGAGGGTGGTCTATTGATCAAGTTTATCCTGATCAAAACTGCAGATCTAAATAGAAAACACTGACTAAATTTGCCAAGCTTACTGAGAAAGAAATATTTCATAGGAGAATTATCTATTAATCAATTAATTAATTAATTTTAATTTTTTTTAAGTCTTTCTGCTAAATTACAGTAGTTCTTTCCTAGACTTTTTCTTCTGTGGCTGTCAGCCAAAGTGTTAATGTGTATTCATCACATAAATACAGGGAAAAGTAAGTATCAGGTACCTTTTCCAACCTATCCATCAATGGTCTAATATTATCTTTATTTGAAACTTACAAAGAGTAAGTCTGCAGCAATCAGGCAAAGAATTACTTCCCAAAGGCCCCTTTTCTTTGGGTGAAATTAATTCTACACAAAGTACCAAGGTCTTACTTAATTCCTGAAACAAGACCTAAATTGGACAATTGTGTAAATTGGGATTGGATCTGATTAACTAAAGATTACTGAGTTATCTCATTGACAGCTTTTAAGATATGCTTTCTTTCCCCTTTGGCCTTGCACTTGTTAGTGTAAAAGCATAAATAAGGGGGGGCTTGGTTTGTTTATTTGTTTTACAGAAAAAGCCTAAGCAATAGCAAGAGTATTAGAATTACACCATCACCTAAATTGCATTTAGGTTTCACAGCTTCTAAAACCTGTGATTGTTGGTGGTGCTAATACTGTGCACTCATTTAAAATCCCATAAAAATAAAAATTTTAAAGCAGAAGTTACTGATCATCCCTAGATTTTTTATTGTCTTGTCTTTCCTCCATCTCACGTTTTATCCTTGAAAGTATCTAGGGCAGGAATTGCTTCATACAGCTCCTAACACAAATGGTGGATCTATGCTTTGAGGTGTGAGTAAGATGAAGATGCAGTTCTTTTGTGTTGATAGTTGGGAGACAGTGAGGAAAGAATTTCCTGCATTTTTCCTCATGTTTCTTAATTTATGATAATCTCTAGGTATGACTGAACTATAAAGAGACAAATTGCCACTCTACATATCTTATGAATCCAAGGCACCGTAGGACCCGTTTTCCCAGAAGCTGAGGATGAAATGGATCTTTAAATCAGATTTTTTTTCATATGTATCCCTCTGTTTTATATTTTTCCCCAAGAAAGGTTGATACAGATTACTCTTTTTCTTCCCAGTGGAATTATTTAAATGCCTTCCCACGTGTTATAAATTATCTTCTAGAGCTATACATTAAATATTTCTACAGCCTCTAAACTCACATTTAAATTGCCTTTGTCTTACTTGCCTAAAATATATAAGCTAGTCATATTTACATGTTATTATTTTTATTTTACTAGTATATTCTATAGGAGATTTCTGGATAAAATATTTGAATCTACCAGCATGATTTAAAAGTATGTTCAATTTTGAGTTCGCAAGCGTTGTTTACTTTTCAACATATAGCCTGTGGAAAATCCAGTCTTAAAGACAAAATAGATTGCTACTGAAACAGAAGACCACATTTTTCTTTCAGTCTCTTTGTTTTTTTCTTTATCACAAACTCAAATTTCTTGTTTAAATCATCTATCCTTTAGTTTATGTTTATTATCTAACAAGGAAAATCTCATGGATTAAAAAAAAAACAAATCAGGAAATTAATAACTATTTTACTATATTAACTGAATAGCATTTGAGTATAATATACTGAAGACCTTCAAAAGCCTTTGCACACCTCATTTTTCTTTCTCAGAGTGGATATGTCATATATTTTCTGTGAGTATCTGGTTTTTCTTCCATAAGAGTTTCATTTTCTTTGGAAGCTTGGCTTAGTTTTCCCTGGTTTGCCTTACTTCACAGTTTTTAGCTGGTTCAGCAATCTCATATGTTCCCTCTCTCATGTAAGGAAAGCCTAAAAATATTGGGGTTTTTCAGACTGAGAAGTCTTATTGTTACATCTCATAATTAACTATAGCACATAAGCCTGGTGTAGATTTTACATAAGCCTATTGCAGAGAGCTAGCTGTTTGAGGATGGGAATACATTTTAGGTTCATGTTAATGATACTAATGTAGGTAGATCAATAGACCTCTACACAGAGCTCCCTGGTTTTGTTTTGGTTTGATACATAACATCTTATCAGTGACAGATAAAAACAATTCTTTGTACTCTACCAAATGTATTCTTTCTTCTACATGGACATTCTTATTTTCTACCTAATTCAGTACTATCACTGCTATTAAATTCCAGGGTTTAGTTCTTAGCAGCTTACTTTTAGCCAAATAGTAACAATTAAAAAAAAATCTCCTCCTTCATCTTGGGCATTAGATGTTTACCCATTTCTTCATCTTCCTATGGGAAAACAAAATCATGATTACAGGAATATTACAATAAGTTAATTTAAAACAATAAAGACTTAAAACAGTGGGAGAAGGAAAATAAAGAGCTCATTTGTCAGCATGCTGATTTAAGATTTGAGTAAACTCAAGCAGGATGTTAGGAAATGAAGATCAGTTAAGCATATTATAGCATTAAGCAATAAGATCAATAATGTGTGTTTGAAACACATAGCAATGGCAGAACTTCATGAAACAGAAAAGATTTCCTTGAATTTAAGTTGCATTAAATGAAATTTTGGAAATCAAGAGAAGAATTACAATAATGAAAAAAAACCAAGATAAATTATTTTAGGAGCTATGTGGCCATTAGATCTGTTTCTTGACATTAGACTTTGAATATTAGGAAGAATTTAATGAAATGTTGGAACAGACTTTCTGGAAAGGTGGTTGATGTCCCAGGCCTGTCAGTGTTTAAAAGGCATTTGGACAACATCCTTAATAACATGATTTAAATTGACCAGCCTAGAATTGGTCAGGAAGTTGGACTTGAGAGTCAGTTTTGGTTCCTTTCAACCAAAATAGTTCTATTCTATTCTATTCTATTCTATTCTATTTGGAATCAGGGGGGGAGAATTCTGAAAACACACAAGAGTTCCTTTCAGAATATATAAACTGACTATTTTAAAATAACTTCAATGTCAATCAGCAACTTTCTGCAGATATATCTCAGCACTATAGGTATTTGTTTCTGGGTTAGAGATATTGTGGCCCTCTTTTGAGAAAATATTTAAAGCTGAGATGAGTTGAGGGGGTTTATCAGATTGTTGAAGCACGAGGTTTTATCAGAAAATAGGTTGTTTAGGGAACAATGTGAGAAACATGGGTTTTAGAAATGTTTTAGTAAAAGAAGATACTAGAAGTAAGTATTAGAAATCTATTAGAATAATAGAAGTAATTCTAATAATAGAAATTGCTATTGAGTCATCATTTCCCTGTGACATGATGAACCAAGAGATACAGTCTAATTCTTCTCTCCTAGAGAACTGGCTCAGTGGCTCACAGCAGCTATTCCTGATTTATACAGATATCAATAAATTATGAATCAAATCATGACACAAAATAATGTGTGAAATAGTTGGGAAAAGATCATTTGCAACACTCTATTCTTACAAATGAAAGACAGCATTCCCGAGAGAAACTAAATACATGTGGTAATTTTGGAAATTTGGTCAGAAAAGAAGGATGCTATCATTTAAATTTTCCCCTCTGCTTTAGGAGCCTTATGGCAGCAGGTCTGTTGTTTCTGATGCCTGATATCCACACATGTCAGACAGAAGTAGCATGATAGCTCTGGATCTATTCTCTTGTTCACAGGCTGATATGAGAAACTGCAGGGAAAAAAAAAAAGAAAAAGAAAAACTGAATGTGTCATTTTCCTCCTTGACCAGATTTAAAAGTCTGTGAAAGAGCCCAAGAGCTGGCATATGTTGTTAAGAAACATTTCTTCTTCTTTTTCTTTTTATAAGTATTCAATTGCTATCCAAATATTGTTTCCAAAACTTTCACAGTGTCATAACTTCTAATTTCCATGGAAAGTATCAGTCAAGCACTTTCTAATCTTGTATCAAGGAAGGATATCAAATTCATAATGGAAACTGATGACACTTGACATAAACCTGCATTCAACGTAAGTGAAATTTCAATTATTTTAATAATTTTTGAAGAATATTCACATACTTTTCTAGTATCTGTCCCTCCTGTGTGAAAAAGCCCTTTTCTTGACAACTGTAATTTTAAAAAGACCCTTTTTTTACTATCCATGCTTCTCAAGAGAAAGGTTCTTTCTTGACATAAGTATGTCTTGCATTAAAAAGCCCTTTTCCTGGTAACTACCCTTGTCAGTAAAGAGAAGGCTAAAAAATTCAGTGAAACAGTAGCACCAACAGAACACCTGAGTGAAGTCACATTCATCTCACACTTTTAGACGGATAATTCCATATTTTAAAAATTTCATGCATTACCGAGGCAAATATTAATTGATTCAACCAACATCTCCACTGTGCATTCATCCTCAAAGAGGCAGATTGAAAAATGATTGAGATTAATTCCCTGGAAGATTACAGAATCTAGCAACTCAACTTTCTATCTCCCAAGGAACAAGCCTTACATTTAGACAGTTGCTGGAAGTCAGTCTGTGTGACTAAACTATGTTTGAGTAATAAAAATGTTTAAAAAACTAACAGACAACCCAAAGGAAAACAAAAATGAAAGACACACTAGAAAAAAACCCCATCAAAACAAAACAAAAGATCCTCTCCCCCCACCGACATTTTGATTACTTTTCAGATGGAAATAATACTCAAGAATTATATGGATGGGAGGTTTCTGAGATTGCTAGAGGAAAGAGAATTTAGCCTTTAATACCAGTAAATCTTATAGATGAATTATTGATTTGAATCTAAAATAATGAATCCTACAGTCTTCAGCAGGCATAGTCCCATTTCACTGGAAAAGATTACATAAGAACTGATCACAAAATTGTAAGAATTAGAGGTTTTTAAGATATAACTAAATTAATCTTTCCCAGTCACTTCAAAATAATTCTATATTCTTCTCTAGAAAAATCTTTCCAGTGTTTCCTACTCTTTTAGAAAATAATAACATGTTCCTGATTCTAATAACCACACTTCCACTGTCAAGGAAAAAATTACTAGAATACATCCAGTATTTACAACAGGTTGTTAGAACTATGTACATTTCTCTTAGCGTACACACACTATTAAAAATGTGTCCTATTACTACTGATTATATTAGAATTTCAGAGTGGTTTTAATTAGAGTATTTTTTCTTAATGAGAACTTCTGTTTCCTCTTTTCTGCTAAATATCGGTGCAACAACTTTAGAGATATTTCTACTGCCATAGTAATTTTACATTTCAAGACTTCCTGACAGATTGTCTTGCTACTTTGAGTTTGTTTTATTTACCTTTTTTTCTTTTTGTAATTCAAGATTATCAGGGCAGCCAGTCATTTTTTGCTATTCAATTTACCAATGCTTTTAGCATAATTAAATTACTATTTGATTGATGTGTGCTTTGAACATTAGACAATTAAGTGCTCTGGAAAGTAAACAGATACCACTGATTAAAAGGTGGAATTTTGTTTAGATAAAACCCTCAATAGTACAGGAAATAGATCAGCAAGTTGCACAGGGGGACATCTTAAATGTCAGCATTCTGAAATTAGATCTAAGAAACTATCTGAAATAGTCGTGCCATATCACAGTGAAATGTTTCACAGTGTTCCCTTATTGCCCAGAAGTTTCTCAAAAAAGATCATAAATATTTTAAGACATCATTTTGGATGAGGGAGCTTAAATGTACATCAGGTGGTGGCATTTGATAGCAGCACCAAGGCACATTGTTACAGAGAGTTTATCAACAGAACAGTCAACTGAAAAATCAAAAGTTCAATCAAAAGATTTCTGATTATAATAACACTTCAAAATTGCTCCTTATTTAGTTGAGATAGACATGCTACCATTAAAGAAAGATGTACTTCAAATAGAGTTAAAAATATTCAGACTTTTTTCCTCCAATAACTTCATGGTTTTAGCAGTCTTTCCATATGACAGTGTCCGGGGTTGTAGAAATAAATAATAATTTTTTTTAAAAGCTGGCTTGTAGTATTTTTGGGCAGCTGATATAGTTATTCATGTTTGTTTGGTTGGTTTGGTTTTTGTTGTTTTGTTTTGGGTTTTGGTTTTTTTGTTTTTTAAAAAACATTAATAGATTGTATGAAACAGCAGAAATAGCATACCTTTTTTTTTGTTTTGTTTTGGGAATGTGGGTATGTTTGTGCATGCATGTGTGTGCAAGTGTGGGAGAAAAGTGGGAGAAAGATGTGACAAGTTGTATCACCAGGGGGCTTTTTCTTCTCCAATCTCCATAGTGACTGACAGCTAGTTATTTCAACAGATCCAAAGGAGCACTGGTCTTCACACGTTTAATAAATCTCACACATCAGGGAAGGCATTTTACTGTGTGTATGGCAGTTCTGACAATTCCTTGAGATACTATTCTGTAGAGAACAGACCACTTTTAATGCATGCAACGTCACACAAGAATAGCTCTGTAGCCCAGTTTTTAATATACTTGATTCTTAGACAACAAAAATAATCCCCAATATACTGGCTACTATGTGAAAACCAGATTGTGATTTCCACAAGTGTTTCATTGGTTTAAAATTGAAAACTTAGAAAGAAAAAACACTTCCTATTTATTGACTGAAGATGTTTTGTTACTGAAAAAACCCACCTTGAACTTTTTGTGTGGTACTTAGAGTTATTCAGAGCTGTTACAGTCCTGAAGTCTCTAAGAATGGTGTCTTTATTTATATTCACATCTATATGCTATTCTGTGATTTGAATAAAAGCAATAGAATTAAAAAGGAAACTAATCATTCTTCTCCTGAAAGAAATTTAAGACCCCTTCACGCCTTTAGTTGAAAGTTAAATGTTCAGGTTCAATTAAAAAAATAATTTTATTTGCAGAATGAATTGACTGAGAACAGTCTATTCTACTTAATATGATTTTATGCACTGAACTACTCTAGTTTGAAGTAAGAAGGAAGTGAACTCATGCATTAAGTTTAGACCATCACTACATGAAGTGAATTATCTCATAAAGACTCAAAAAAGTCATTCTGGATTTATGACTGAGCAGATCACACAGATCTGAACAAAGAATTTACACTGTGATTAGTATAAAGCACACTTCTCATTTACAATGAAATATAGTGAATAAAAATCTATAATCACAAAACCCCACACAGCTCATGGTACACAGATATGAAAGTTTCAGAATGTAGTAAGAATTCACAAACCACTTTTACTTTGGAGCAGTTTCAATTTTAACTGTACATTGCCTACAGTACCACTGCTTAGAACACTGGGAAAGCCTGAGTCACTATGGGTCTGCAATTTTAATTGGATCAGATTTTATTTTCCTTTTGCAACGGCTGACTTGCAAAGGGACTGTGAAGAAGAATGTTTTAGGACAGCCAGGAAAAAAAGCAAAATGCTATATTCATCTAAGAGAGAAAGAGAGAAAGAGCATATTTTCTGGGGCTTTTTTAGAACCTCTATTCGAAACAACTCAGCATTCATTAATCCATACAATGCAACAGGCTCAACTGACATAGAAGAACAGAAAGCTCAAACTATATGTGATATGTCAATCAACTATAAAGTGTAGAGTTAAGAGGAAAATCACTTTCTTAATTAAAATTAATTAGATAGTCAAATCTATAAATAAAGCAGCTTTTATAAAGGAAATAATGTGATAACTGTAAAGAAAAATTTTCCAATGTAATGATAATGAAAAGTTTGGATGGGTGATACAATTTGAAATACTTTGAAACACATATGCAATTCCTGTTACAGATGGAAATCTTTATAATCATCAAAAGTGTCATAGAAAGATGCAATATGCAGTGAATCCTTTATGTTCTATTAATCTCAGAAAAGATGTAGAAAAGTATTTTTCAGCATACTGTTAGCACTTCCTAATAATGATCAGAATTGTAATACCACATTTTCCAAATGCCCTGAATCATCCTGCTGGCTGGGTCAATTTTCC
The DNA here is from genome assembly GCA_025504685.1 of Leucosticte australis. Classification (NCBI taxonomy): domain Eukaryota; kingdom Metazoa; phylum Chordata; class Aves; order Passeriformes; family Fringillidae; genus Leucosticte; species Leucosticte australis. The sequence continues at coordinate 71,204,142 of JANIJU010000001.1, read as the reverse complement.
TACATAAGCTGCTGTATGTGTAATACTAAAAGATGGATACAAATCTCTGGGTGTAATTGTATATACAATTTTTGTTTGTTTATGTAAACTTTGACATCTGAAATTGTACATAATTTGTATATACAAAAGTTGGCATATAGGTTGTATAACCAAAAATATGAGCACAAAATTGTCAACACTTTTTTTTCTTCTCATCCAAATTATCATCCATACGCCTAATATATTTTCCTTTTATCTTCCTCCAGGCTTCAGGCTAAATTTGGTTCTGCTTGGCAGATACCAATAAATGTGTGAAAGCAATAGAAATATTGTGTAATAACGACAAGAGAACAAAGCTATTGAAATAGCTATCTAGAGCATTCTTCCAGAGAATAAAGGATCCTTAATTAGCAACTATCAGGATATTGCTTTGCTAGAGATCATATATTTTGTCTTTAAATGCAGGTCATCATGGAATAATTTTGACATTCAGTGCTAAAATATCTTAATAGATGTATTTACATTAAAAAAGCAAACCAAATCAAAAAGCTCTTCTTATAAGACAGATCTGACCCTGGCAGAATGAAAAGCTCAGAAACCCCTTCACATTTGACTACAACTAAAAATACTAAAAATAATTGCATTCCCTCAGCATGATAATGTAGGTATTGTTTTCTAAAGAATCTGTAGTAGTGAAAACATTATGATGAAGCATCATCTCTGGTGTTTAATTACTAATATCTGCTTAGATGAGGTAAACCTATGAGAGAATATTAATCCTCACAGTATTATTATTATTATTATTATATGGCTGTTGGGTTTTGGGGTCATTCTGCATTATATGCAGCTATACTGAAAAAAGGCCCTTCAGAATCTGAACTCCATTATGCTTTGACATTTTATGTCTGCTGTATGTGACCTCTGTGTCAGTTGTTTTGAACCATGTTTTATGCTAAATAAGTGACAATAGCCCCAGTGAGGTTTCTCAGATGTAGAACATGAACTTAATTTAAAAGTATTTTGTCACTACTCTGAAGTGCCTTACCTCAAGAAGCAGACTAATGCACCCTGGACACATCCTTTGCACACCCTTTACTTAGTCTGATCTAAATCAGGAGCAGACAGAAACATCAACGGAATTCACCAGTGTAAGACAAGTGGAGAAATCAAGGCCACAGCTTGCATACAAATCTTCACAGGAAATGATTATGCAAATCATTTGTAGATTACACAACCTAGACATTAAGGGGTTTTTATCATAAAAAGTTTAGACCACTATTTTGTTACAATCCTAGAAGAAAAAACAGTGTGGAAACCTATACATGGATGTTTTTTTTTGACTGCGTGTATATATACATATATGTATATATATATGTATACATATATATATTCATATTTTATATGTACAGACAGAAGTTAAAACATACTTATGGCTAATCACATTTTGATTTAAGTAAAATAAGTTACTAAAGTTACAGGTGTTACATGTACAGGACTAACACTTCGTTTAATAAGAATAGTCAGTGTTACTGCTAATTCACTTTCTTCTTGGTGACGTCCATCCTCTCATCCATCCTTGAAAACCAGTGGCCATTGTGTCTAAACTTAATAATCATATAGTTTATAATTGCACTAAGTTGAAGATATCTCTAACATCACTAGCCATACAATTATAAATGCATTTCCCATTTCAGCCATTTCGGTAGGTCTTCGGCATGCCTGCTTGTCATCTCTTTAATCCTACCTGAAGTGTTTTCCTAAGCATGAGAGCTTGTCCCTGATGCTGTGATGCCCAGTCCCACCTAATCTTTAACTGAGGGCAAAGGAGTGGGCAACAAGCAGCAGAACCCTTGTGATTCAGTGCATGCCATGATGAAAGGTACCTGAAGTAGCAAACTTCCTTTGAGAGGGAGAAGGACAGACAGCAGGGAGAGGAAGATAGAAGGAAATGCCATCTCAGGCTTCTGAAACCTTGAAAGAAATGAACACCCTGCTGATGTCTTTAATAGTTCATAACAACAGCTGTCTTCCACTTGTGAATGTTTCCTATGATGTGGCGCCTCCTCATATGACATTCTTCAGCTCCAGCTACCTCTTGTATTGCTTCACGCCTCACTGCACCACAGGAGGCATCATATTGCAAAAAATTCTTCTCCTGTGAAGTGCCTAAGCACCACAGGAATAGTTTTTCTCTGTCAGAATGAAAAGAGTCTTCATTGCATATTGCACGTTGGGGATTTTTTTGGTTGTTTGTTTTTGCTGGTTTTTTTTCCTTTGTTTAGTTTGTTTGGTTTTGCCCAAAAATATACCAGGAACCATGAAAACTATCTGACATTAGTAAACATAAACTAACACTGTAACAGAAATCAGTTAAATTGCCACATGTATTATGATGGCACTTTGCTGCATAATTTAGATCTAATGTGCTTTTAAGTACCTGAGACTTTTATATATGAGCATACATAGATATCATGTACACCAATGATGCTGTGTAAATGAAAATGAAAAGTATAAACAGAAATATATGTGTCTATAATTATAAAGTTATGTATCTATGACGTTAGCTGATGTTTCTAATGCTGTGTTTAATACTGCAAATACAAATATTATCAATCTAAAGACAGTCTTTGGATTACTCTGTTAGGTATCTCACTGCATTTCAGAGGTATTTCTTGATATTTGCTTTCTTTACTGTTCATTGAAGGATAACGTACAAAGTGTTAGACAGAAATACATGAACCAATTTTATGATCTTGAAAGCTCCAGTGACTACTGAGTAGATATTTTTCCCATTTGATCAAACAATCAAAAATTGAAAGCTCAGTCCTGCAAAAGCTTAGACATATGAAGAATTTTACATCCATAAGTAGGTCCCGGTGATATTAAGTTTCTAGAAGTTAAATTTTTCAGAGCATGCAAATATAAATATGAGCAATATATTAACTATTAAAATTATTATTTTTGCTATAAATATGTCCTTTAATTATGCTTTCTATTTGACAATAACCCATTTAAAAACATTCTATTAAAAAAACTGCTTGGCCTTTTCTAAGTATGGTGTTTAAAAGATTTATTAAAACAAATCTTAAAGGATTATTTAATTATTAATTATATAAATTATTTTGAACTCTCAAAAACATAATGCATTGGTAAAAAATCATTGCTATTGGTTGCAATTATGAGATGACTGTGCATAGTGTATTTTAGAATCCTTTATAATTTGATAATTACTCTGGTATATTAATTAAACTTTAGAGTATAAAGCAGGGCATTATGTAAGATAGCATTCATCTGTTTCCAACAGTTTAGATCAACCATTTATTTATGACAGATTTTGTTGAGGGTTTTTTTGATTGTTTTTTTTCAAAACTGGTGATACATGTTCAAATTTTGAGGTTTTTGACAAAGGTTTTAGTAAAACTAGATCAGTTGAATGGCTTTCTTTTTATTTTAGTCAAACTCATGTTTTGTTTGTCAGGAATACTTTTATTTAACAAATTCTAAAAGATATTTGAAAAATAGTACTTTCCCAGGAAATTGATGTGGGCTTATTTTTATATTGAGCATGTCCAGAAAAAAAAAAAAAGAAAGAAAAAAAAGAAGAGGTATATTCACCTCACTTTCTAATACAAAGTTGGTATTTCCTATAATGGTTACAGATATGCCAATGAAAACATGTTAATGGAAATTAATGAAAAGTATTGTAGCACCCAGTAAAGTCTTATAAAATATTTATTAGTGAAGAAATACAATACAAAAGATTTTAAAGGTCGGATCCTACAATGCTTTGCTGAGCAAGGTGGAAGTCAGAAAAGAATGCAGAATCTGACACTTGCTAATTTATTTCTGTTATGAGATGGATGTGTGATCTCTGTATTGCATTAGTCATTTAGGCCCAGATACTTAACAGCATAGAATTTCATCATAAATTTTCTTTTTAGTAACTGTCATCGAGCCCTTTACTTATTTTACATACATGTATTAAATAATTTGAAGTTTTCAGAAGACATTGAAAACTCCTTTGCTTAGCAAAAGTGCAGATTTCTTTGGGTGTTTGGCCTGCCTAAGGACTGCAAAAACAGGCCCTAGGGAAGATCTATTAGGAAACCTATTAAGTGACCATGAGATCACACACTAATCCTAGCCTTAGGATAAAATCTAATCCTATCTTTTGACTGAAGTGCTAAATTCCTCCTGGCCTGTCATCAGCACTTGCATAATTACTTCTTTCTTGGTTTTTTAAATGTCTAAAAGAGTTTAATATATCAACAGCTCCAAGTCCAGGCACCAGATTCCTCATCCTTAACTGTTTCATTGGTTTTTTTCCTTACATGCATCAGTGACTCATTCTTTGTGAAGATGATTTAACCCCTAATTTAACTCATTATGTCAAATTATTACACTGTAACCTATGATTATGACATAATAATGACTTAATTAAAGTATTAAATATGCAATACTTTTATTGAAAACACATACAAAAGAAAACAAAACTAATTGGCTGTTAACTTCAGTGGTTCCTTTCCTATCTGTCTGTAGCTTTCTGAAACTGTTCTGCCAATTTTTTTTTACTTATGTCAAATTCTCATTGGAGAAGATGTGAGATTTCTAGCCAGAAAGGTAAGTAAGAAAACATGGCACTTGCTCACTCCGCATAGATTCAGTAATTTGCATACTTCAAGGTTATAACTGTGAGAAAATTTGTAAAATTCTGTGTTTCTAGTAGAAGACGACATTTAGATCTACTGATGAATTACTTCTAAGAGTGCCTTCTTCCATGTATTCAAAACTACTTGAAAGCCACATCTATGTAACAGATGCACACAATATGCTGTTACTTCTTTGGAAACCCCTTTTATGAACTACCTTATAAACTTTTTGTTCAGAGATGATCGAGGGTACACTCTAAATATTTTATGCAGGTACAGCATGAAAAGGAGAATATTATTTTAAAAAGTGGTATTACAAATGTTTTGGATTTTTGTTTTGTGGGTTTTGTTTTGGGGCCTTTTTGGTGTCTGTTGTTTGGGCTTTTTGTTGGATTTTTTTTTTTTTTTTTTTTTTTTTTTTTTGGTTGTTGTTTTAATAAGGTAAATATATTATCCAAATAAGCGATACAGAGAATTTCTGCCTGGTCAATAAGGCAAAGCTTCATCTTCTGTAATTTCTCTGGCAGATTTAGTAAATATTTACCGAATAAGACTAGAAGGATTCAATAAGAATAGATTTGAATTTATTTAGCCCTGTAGTCTCAAACCTTTTTTTTTTGAATGTACAGCATGTGTACTCATCTGATTCAGGGACTTCAGCAGCTACATATTCTACTAGATAATTTCTGATGGTTAGTTTTTCTTTGAGCTGCTTCTTTTTCAGTCCCATCTGAAAGTCTGTAACTAGAGACAAACAAAACAGTCCAAGAGCTAATTTTTCCTCTTTGTGAAATAGCAATAATTTTTAAGATGTTAAAGAATAGAATTATTTTCTCATTCACCAATATAAATGACTGAGAAGAAAGTGCTGAATGAAAAACAATTCAGGCCTTTTCATGGTATTACAAATATCTGCATCAGTTCTCATATTTTGGGGGTTTTTTTGGATCTATGTATGCTCTTTAATGTTTTCGTAGCTAAAAAAATTTATATGAAAGGTCCCTATATTAAAAATAAAGAAAAATATCAGAGTATGTGGTATAATGCTTAATTTCAACTGGAATTTCAGGTATACAAACATCAAATCCCATCTTCCACATATCACAATCAGCTCAATATATAAATTGAACAAATACAGAAACATACAGAAAACACTGATAGTAATATCAGGCTTTCTCAGGTAGAAATTAAAAACTAATCAGGAAAAGGATAAAATAACTACATATGTCTATGTTATATTTTTCTGAATTTTTTTAAATTACTGCACCAAAACCATCTGAGCTCCCAAATATGTTTACACAATATATTAATAACGAAAGTGATATCAGTGATTAGATTTACTAGAACTAATGTTCACATCCTCAGAAAGAAAAAAAAAATGGAAAAATCTGTTTGGCTGAAGACTCAAACAGAAATCTTTACCCAAATCTGTATTATTAACACTAATATTAATTTGGACTACGTACCCCTTTAAAATAATATTTTCTTTTTCAGATTTGCAATCTGTATATGATAATATTCACTTCCTGTCTTAAACCACTGGGAGTATTGCTGTGTAAGTTGAACAGTTACACATTTCAGTGGCAGAAGTGATGGTTGAATGCAGCTTTTATTAGCTTCCTAAGTGCCCAGTGCTGTTCCCATTGGCAGTGCTCCCATTGACTTCAATCAGGGCAGGAACGGGCCCTAATTTTGTAAGGCACTTTAGGATCCTTTGGGAAGAAAGGTGTTAGAAGAATACAAGCCATAATTATCAAATAGTTGTCAACAAAGTACTCTCACAATTATCTCCCATGGTCACAGAACATCATATTTTAATTTCATGTTTCAGTTTGCTGTAGCAATTTTTATTCTGCTACTGGATTATTATCTGTCCAGGCTCTGGGACACCTTGTGACACTATAATTTCTAAATGTGACAAGAAGAATTTTGATGCCTGTGTATCGGGGGGAAAAAAAAAAGCCAAGAAAAGCGATTATTCTAAGATTAGATAAAATAAGATAGACCAAAATACCTGTCTCTCCTCTGCCTGTGCTGTCCAAACTACAGCTAAAACATCCTTTCTACATAAGAATCTGACATCAAGGGTTGAAAGGCTGTACATATCTAAAAGGATGCTTACAAGTTTAAGTTTTAGTGATATTCTCAGTACTAAATACTTTATGTTCTGTATGTTACTACTTTTGAATCTCTTCATTTAGACAGTTAAATTGAAATCTTTGATTTAACTTCTGGTAACAAAAATACTGGCTTTAAGAGACTCTGCCCTGATAATAATTGCTTTCTTCTCAGTATTAATAACAATTTTGACAATGTTAATCTTTTCAATATTTAAAATGCAGAGATAAATATAAATTGACCATATTCTCAAATCATGAACTCACTAAAATGAGCTCCTTTTTATTCAGTCGTCATTTAACTTGCTTTAACATGGAGAGGTCCAAGGCCTCTTAGCAATTGCTCACTCACCTCCTAAAAACCCTGTGAGTCCTAAATATAGACATGACCTGATTTTTTTCTGAGCTAAATGAAAACAACAACAATAATAAAAACAACGATTCTTATTGAAGTGTTTGAATGACAGCTATTTAACATCTCTATAATTCATTCAAATCCTTCAATCTGTATTAAAATTAAAAAACCCCACCCTGTTTTAGAAGACAAGACAAAATAAAGTCATTCAGAACCTATAACTACTTATATTCTATATACAGCTTGACAGCTCAAATATCTGAATAAATAAAAGAAATTCATTAACCCTCCTAGTACCTTTCTGCCATTAGACTTAAACATTATGATCAGTAACCTTTTCAAGCCAGCAACATTCAACTGAAACCAAAAAGCAGGCATTTCAGAAACTGAACTAGTTTTAGCTTTGAAGGTCCCCAGGCCTTTTCAAACATATCAAAATGCTCTCTGATACACACACCTAATTGTATATTTTCTACATGAGAAAATCCAGAAAAGACCTTTTCATAGGAAGAAAATACTTTTGTAACAGTAATCATAAACCTAACACGTTCAGAAACACTTCTTTCTCCATTAGACAAACCAGAACTCAGATTAAGTATTGGCATAAGTCTGTATGTGTCAGACATATATTCAAATTCCAAATTTCAAACATAATAGTATGTAACACAAAAAATTCTGATGGAAGCCAATGGGACAACTCACATAAATAAAATTTTCATATGTGGAAGTAGTCACAGAATCAAAATCTACTTTAGAAATTTTGTCTTCGTTGCTGTGTTAAATGATTTTGTTTGGGTTGTGAAGTAATACTGAGTTTTGATTAAGTGAGGCCTTACATCGACACACTGACTTGGAGATAAGGGTACCTAAGACTAAGACAAACATAAAATAAAACAGTTTCACTAAGTAACTGTAAATTGAAGTTACATAGTATTGATCAGACCAAAGATGGGAATTTTTTGATATTTCACCACAGATGATTATATAGAGCAGTAAGTAATTCACAAACTTTTCAACAGCAAGTGAGGCAAAAATATCACATAATTTAACATTAAAGAAAAACAAATCTGAGTTATTTGGACAATTGCTCATACGATAAAGATAGACTGATGAGATGGGAGTTTTCTTCCACCAAAATTAAAGCTCTGATCCTAACAAAATCTAACAAAAACTTCTTAGTAATCCAAGAAGTCTTAAGAAATATTTAATTACAGATAACACTTGGTATATAAAGTATACTGAAAATTATAGAACACATTCATTGTATAAAATTATGCATGGATGAAAAAATATTACCCATCATAAACACATTCAATTATATCTCCAAAAACCGGTGAATTTAGAATCATTATCTTAACTACTTCTCATATTTTTAGAAAAAACTTTTTGCAAGAGAGTAGTAACTTATTCTTTAAGAAAAAGTATTCTTAAGGAAAAATTAATGGACTTGTTAGTACAATATGCATTAGTAGACTCTTACCATTAAAAATTTATTCAGTAATATATTGCACGATAAAACTAATAGATTCTACTGTTCAACATGATAATATGGCACATTGCCACTTACTTGTTGGAAGTTATTACTTGTCAGGCCAAAAAGTTAAAAATAAACATTTCAAACCAATCAGAAATTGTCAATAAAAAGATGAAGATCACTTTATGACTTAAATTACTCTGCTGGAAAGCTTCATTATATAAGCAGCGTCTAATTATATGACGAATCCTGTCTTTGAGACAAAGTGCATTTAAAAAAATTAACTGAAAACAAACAAACAAACAAATCTGAACTGGGTGGTGGCCCAGACACGCACATACATATAAATGCATGTTTATGCAGGTATGTATTTGTGTTACAACTTTACACCAATGATGCTGTAGGTAGATTTTTTTTAAAATTCCTACCTAAAACATACTTTTCTTTGACAACCATGAGGATTTTGCTTAAGGTGTTACACCTGTAACAAAAATGCTACAAAACCAAACACACTTCATCACTGCCTCACAATGTAAGAATGGAGAGAGGAGAATTGTAGACCATGTGATTATCCTTAGAAAATCAATAGCTATTTAGAAGAGTACAATATTTTTCTTTTAAAAAAATAAACACACTGAAGAACAATAGCTTTGATCCCTTAGCACACAACCGTGCTCTGTACTTAAAATAAAAAGCAGCCTTCAAAGCAAAGGCAGGCAGTTTGATTCAGTAATGTGTAGGGAAAAAAGAATGACAGGGAAACATAAAATTAAAATAAAAAAATGTGTAACTGTTAACTCTCTTTCAAAGAGTTAGAATGTTTTTAAACATTAATGTTATAAATTTGAAGAACCCATCAATATACAGTGTTTAAAATAATTTCCACCACCAGTATTGACTACATTGCATGATATGTTTGGATGGATGTAAAGCAAAAAAAATCCACCCTTAAAAGACCAAGCATAATTTAATCACTATAAAAATAAAACAACCTTAGGAAACAGCCAAAGCTGTTACTGATAGAGATGATCCAATCAGCTGAGATTTGAAACACCTTTGTAGCGGGGATTTTTCTTATGCATGGTAGGCCAACAAACAGTCTCTAACAGGAAAAGAAAAAAAATACAGCGTAAAGACATTACATGCTTCCAAAAAAGTAAAATCAATGGGAGAATTTTCATTCACTTCAAAACCATCAAATATACTGATTAGGCAATTTTTCCTTTGATGCACTTTTCATCATCACTAAAAGAAGATATTTATACTTGGGAATAAATGATTCAGCATAATATTCATTCTTTGAAAGTGGTTCAAGTTCTTTGATGTTAGCATAGGCATTTCTTACAAATTTGAAAACAGAAAAATGTACATATTCTTGAATTTTGAGCTTAATGTGAAGAATGTTGTAATCTAGATATTTTGGTTTGTTATAAATTACCAGATGCCATCTAACCAGATGTGCAGCGCTGTACACAACTACAAATAAACTCATGTGACCACATCATTACATCACTTATAAAGAATTGAATGTATGGCTTAAAAAAAAAAAAAAGAGAAAATTACTTAAAATTGGATAAATAATAAATATTAGATAAACTTAATGACATATTATATTCAACTTAGCAAACTTCCAACCTGAAAATGCTTTTAAAATGTTTAATTTTCCATATTTTAAAAAAGAATTTACAATGGTAAAATTGTATCATGGCTGAAGAGAACCAATGCTGAGAACAACCCTGTTATAATTTTCAGCAGAAAGCAACTGCCTCTGGGACTAACAGCTTTATTATACTCATAACGAAAAAACTGATTAGCTCACCTAAGTTCAGCTTTAGAAAGCAAACAAATCTTTGTCATTTTTTGTAATAAGTAATTGCATAATTAAATTATGAATTCAGTATTTTAAAACTCAATTCAGATATCTAAAAGAAAGACCTTTCTAAGAACTCTTGCCTTTGTCAAAAATGCATTTGTTATGTGTCTATTTATCCATTTGACTGGACAAATTAATTGCTAGTAGTAAAGTTACAGAAAGTCAATTTCAAGCCAGTTTTGCCATGTGATATTATGCCAAATGTAAAAGGTAGAGGCTTAAAATACTGGAATATTAATGTCCCTCAATCCATATTCAGCCACTTAAAAACTGGATTTGAGCCCAAACTTTTGTTCCTAGGAACTCCAACCCAAAATTGATATTACTATATTAGAAAAGCTGAAGCATTGTATGACTGCACTGATTTTCTGGTGATTACGTGGATATAGCATTTACCTCCTACATATGCTCTATGAAGAACTTTCCTTCATTCTAAGCCTAAAAGCTCTCTCAACTTACATGGAAATACATCATTTTAATAAAGAAATAAAGGTAGATATAAGTGTAGATGTACATATATATGTATATATGCATACGTATATATATGTACACATACACTTTCATATATATATACACACACACACACACATGTATATTTGTTTTTTTAAAATACAAATGGTAAAAATATACAGATATTTAAAATAAAAATCTAGTTGGCAATTAAACACTGTTTTCAGAAATTCATAATCGGACTTGATTTTTACCTTTCAAGTTTGAAGAATTTAACTCAGTGCTTTTTCTTTAAGCATTTTTGAATAAAGTTGATATGACGTCTGACAAAAGCAATCTCATACTTCTTCCCCTTCCTCAAATATAAACATCAACTTTTTGCCACAGAAATTGTACAAAATTACCGAACGTTTTAATAATCTAGTGTTCACAAAATCAGATATACTGTTGAAATCATGAGAAAAAAATATTTTATTACATTAAATATTGAACTACACAATTATTATTTTAACCTTTTATCTTATCCCAGTCTGGACATTTTTTGGAAGATCACTGAGAACCATGTCATGATACACAAATAGTAATCTTGTGTCCAGCCAGGCAAAAAAAGCATTTATGTTTGACGTGGGCCAAAGTTTTCTGCAAAATTTAAAAATACTGTAAATATAAGCCAGCAAAATTGCAGCAAAAGTAGTTGAATCTTCCATGGCAAAAACACCACAAAGGGAACAATTTTTAGCAATAGGTATTTAATTGAATTCCAGGTTTCGGGAGCAAGTCCACAGAATTAAATAGAGGTATATTGTCTGTTCATATGGTTCATCATTCTGAAGAGCCACATGTGTATCTGTGGATGTAAACTGTACTTCCCATAATCAGGACAATATGAGTCCAAGATAAACTTTACAGTGCAATATTATTGAACACATCAGTGTTCAGTTAATTTGTCAGCAGATTGGAAATAGATGCGATTCATTTTGGAGATAAATAGCAGAACTACTAACGTTTCTAATTACTGTATTCAAATTTTTACTGTACAAAACAAAAATACTAAGACAATGGCTTATTTCAATGACAAAAAGCCAGACTTACAGGAGCAAGGTAAATATTTCGCAAGTTCCTCAAGTCAATGGAATCCAGTTGTGTACTTACACAACTAGAAGCAAAATGTGGCCTATTAGCTGTAAGTTAAATAGTTAATTTGATAACCATTTAATTACAAACTTCATTGCACTTTATTTCTTTGTATATTCAATTAACTAGATGCCTCTTGTTCCTAGGACCTAAATATGCTTTTTTTTCTGCCCCATCTCTGTTCTGCTCAGTGTTTTAAGAATAAACAATTATTCTAAAGTGTAACAGTGCTTAGCATTTCTGGAGTATCATTATCCTGCTAGAAATTCTGAAATGTAGCTGAATAATAAAAAGGAAAAAAAACCTGCAAAAATTGCAATATTAGGATACTATTTATACATAAATGGAAAAAAACACAGTATTGCTGGACTGCAAGGAGATCTGTGTGCTCCCTTTTCAGCAAAACACATTGCAAAGCTTCTTAGAAGGGTTGGGAAAGACAAATAGTGTGGCTGCCCCATTCAGATTGCTGCTATCCTGCCCACTTCTCTCACAGAAACGCCTCACTCATCTACTCCTCCATCCTCTTGTCATTCCTTAGCTTGAGGTCCTGCATTTTCCAGGGTAAGTGGATGCTGCAGAATAGAGGTGCGAGTTCCCTACAATCAAATAATCAATAGAAATGTGACAACTGTTTGAAGGCTGACAGCTATGGCATCGTGTCTGCCATTCACTTCCTCTGCTCTCCCCATTTTTCTTGTTTAATGCCAGTAGTGCCAATAGCATTCTCAGTTCTGCATAAGACAGCAAAAGATTTCAGCCTCCTTCTCTGGTTTGGAGACGCTGTAATTCAGTATGCCACTCTGTAACCTAATGAAAGGCTATTCAGGTTCCCTGGAGACACTGAGCAATATAAAGAACCTGCCCTCTAAAAATGAAGGAGTTCTTGTTTACCCTGTCCTTCAGGATGTAGTGCCTTAATGGACTTGGCCCCCTGAGAGGGAACCATATGCATTAAACAGACTCTTAAGTTTCTGTAAGAAACAACATGCTGGTCAGACATTTTAGCTCCAGCTAAACAGAGATCTAAACAACCTACAAAACCAGGATCTTGCCTTCCTATTTTCTAACAACCACAATTAGCTATTCTTGCCTTTCCAGATATATCTTTTACATTGTTTTTACCACAGGTCATAAGCTCATTTTTATGCTCTTTAACCATTTTAAAAAATTACTTTAATAACTAAATAATAACTAAATTATGATGTGATATGAGAAAAGGTACCACTGTATCTGTTCTCCTAAAATGAATTCCTCTAAGAAATACCTATAGTTTTATAAAAAAGTTAAAACATAAGAAAACATTAAGAAATTAAATATTACAGTATGCAGAATCAACTAAAGATGTTTTCACAACCTTAAGTGACCATTAAAATACTGGATGGTAAAGATATATGTATTAAAAATAAAGGTGTGAGAATGTGGGCTCTATAACTACTGAAGTGGAAGCTGCATTTTTGTCAGACTTCTAACTGATGAGAGGACTGACATAACATCTGGTGTTTCAAACAGTGTGTAGGAATGTCTAGAAATTCCAGGCTATATCTTCTGGGATTAACCATTTGAAATTCAGCTCATTTTGTTAAAGATGAGAGTAAAATATGAAATATAGGAGGGAAGGGAAGGGAAGGGAAGGGAAGGGAAGGGAAGGGAAGGGAAGGGAAGGGAAGGGAAGGGAAGGGAAGGGAAGGGAAGGGACTGCCCAGGTTTTGTTTCCAATAATTACATTGAGAAAACAGGATTCTCTTCCACTTTTTTTTTTTTTGGTTCATCACAGAATTTCATGCACTTATGAACTTTTGAAGTAAAATGTGAGACCACATGAGTGATTCAGTAAGCTCAATATTACTTGTCAAAACACACACACAAAAAAAAAAGAGGGGAATATCACTTTAATAACCAACCTAAACCAGTCTGATAACCAACCTAAAATAATATTCAGAATTCTCAAAATAGGGTGGATTTTTCTTCAAACAAATTATTTTATCTCTTATTCTCTTTTTGAATGAGAGGCACATCTCCCTTTGCCAATTTCTATTCCCATCTACTTTTCCTTACAATAATTATTCACGGAAGACATATCATTTTAGCCATTGAGTGGGAACTCCTACTTCCATTGAAGTCCTCATTCACAAATAGCCCTTTCAGATATGTCTCAGGATGATTACTGACTAAAGAATATTATTTTTCATTCTGTATTATTTTTCAATGATTTATCTTCAGGAATGCACTTTCTGTAGGTAATTGATGCAATTTAATCTTTTTCTCCAGTAATGCAAGCGGTAACATGTTTTTTTTCTACTGAAGGTGAGTTGTCGAAAAGATTTAAATTAATTGTTCTGGTTGTAGTGTAGACCATTAGAAAAATCCTTCATTAGCAGATATTAAATGCATGTAGAACACATGGAAGCAGCAGTACTACCGACCTCAGAAATGGCAGTGTCAGAATGCAAACATAAACAGAATGTCAAGGGATTTCTTTCAGCTATTTCTTACAAATCCAAGCAATTCCTGCTCATTTACTCATTTGCGGATGCTGCCTCTTTGTGGCAGAATGCCATGCAAAATGTACCTTTCACACTAAGGACCTCATCCTATGCTTGTACTGACACCTATGCAAACTCATAAACATGAGTTTAGAACCACACAGGAAAGATATATATACACATGAACAGACACAAAGCTTGCAGGAGCTTCTCCTTCAATCTTCTCTGAGCAAGCCTTTCTCTGGCAAAGTCAGTGAGGCTGAAAATTTTCTTACTTATACCCATTTAACAACAGCAGGCCTCTACTGAGCTTAAATGGAAGAAGAACCAGGCCACTGATTTCAGCAATAGTTATAAAGACAGCAATTCAAAGTTAGGGCTCCAAAACTGCACCTCAGGCAGCCACACACACATCTCTCACTGGTGTCAATGGGAAGTCTGCAGGAGACGGTGAGCAGTGAACAGAATAGCCATTTGTTATGTCTCTTGTGACAAAAGAACACTCCTCAACTCTGCATTTCAAACTGAAATAACACTCCACTTACTAAACTGTCCAAGCTAAATACAGTCATGCTTGTTTTTTGATTTTTTTTTTTTTTGCTTTTGCTCAGTGTGGGTGGCATAGAGGGAAGAACACACGCCAAGAAAACATTTTTCTTGAATTCCAACAGACCAGTTATACAGCTTTGTTTTTGTAGAAAGTGACAGATTGTACATGGGTAGGAAATTCAGAATAGAACAGAGCCCTTTTGCAATAAAAGATGTACCAGTGAGCAACTCTGGAAACAATATTAAATATAAATAACCTAATGAAGAAAGAAAACATGTGAAATATCACTTACCCTGCTCCATATATTAAAGAACACCTCAGTAAGGAAAGCAAATACAAATATAAAACTATCCCGTTTAATATGCTGTTGAAACATACACCCCTGTGTTGCTTTCTGACCCATGTTATATATGCTGGTAATTACCACATGTCGTGTTTCAAAAACAGAGAACACATTATGTTTTGCCTAGAAACATTAGATCTTTTTGATGAGCCTTAACTGCTAGGAAAGATAATCCAATGTACAAACAGATTATTTTGGCCAGAAATTTTAAAGTTCAGATACTCATTACTTCAGGATCTTACATTTGAAATATTTACCAAGTGTTTATTCAGAAACTATTAAAAAAATCACATGTGCTGGGATACATATGAGACATCAGTTGTCCCATCTTACAGTGATGCTGTGTTTATGAATATCCTTGCCATTGCCTGCTGCCCAAAGGGGTAAAGACATTTTATAGAGATGTGTACAGTCCATCATTTGGTCTTTCAGGATGCCAGTAAACATGTGGATCTGTACAAGTGCAATTGTACTTGACTAAACAATCATAAACTGGCTACAACAGTTGCAAAATCATTATATTTTGGTTAACTAATACAAAACTTTCTAAAAAAAGAAAAAAAATTAAACCGACAAATCAAAAATGAACCTTTTTTTACTGATAAAATGAATGCCTTCTACATGTCCCTCACTAGTTTGCCCAACAAGACTCCTGAGCAGGAGGTTGCTAAAAGACACATTTTTTCAATAGAGAAACATGATTTTTTTTCCTATTGTGATCAGATTTTATGTCTCCGATTGTCTGCTGAGATTTGGTCATAACTGGCATTATCTATAGAGATTTAAAAGGTCTTTCTGATACTATATCAGATTTGGGAAAAAAGCTCTCACTGTAGTGCAATACTTTAAAGCAATCCACAACCTTTGGACCCCATCCTAAAAAAAAAAAAAAAAAAAAAAACAAAAACCCAGTCAAACATTCCAATATTTTTACTTGTAAGAAGAATTCTGCATCCTCTTTCCTAATTTTTTGGGCTTTTGACAAACTTTGCCCAATGAGTGAGTCTCCAGAACTACACGCATTGGTAAAGTTGTTCATGTGCTTAAGTGCCTGCAGGATGAAGGCCTAAGCTGGGACTTCTTTCACAAATAGAGATACTCAAGTGAGTTAAAAATTTGCAAGATTAGGCCCTAAAATAGTGAAGGAAAGAGAAATGCTAATGTGCATATAAAAATAGGTGCTACAATAAAATATTTTTTTTATATTTCATCAATAAGTTATTTTCACTAACCAGTTATGGATCATATATCTCTGCACTCTTTAATGATTTGTCCACATCTACAGTGATCCCTTTAAAGATCATAATATATATTTTTTTTAATTCAAAAGTCCAGAAAGTATACAAACACATCCTTAAAAAAAGGAAACCTTGTATTAAAGTCGGGGTGTGCTAATCTCTCCATAAAAGCCATTTAGACTCACCCATGGCTAAAAGGGGAAAATGTGCGCTGTACTCTTTAACCAGAGAGAAAACTAAAATAAAGAATGCCTGTAAAAGAAAAAAAAAAAAAAAAGCAAAAGATAAAAAAGACAAAAAAAAAAAAAAAAGCACGATCTGAATGTGACCTGACAAGAAACCATGAAACCTCCTGCCACCTTCCCCAAACGCACGTGGACACCCGCACAATGCCAGCGTTGTGCCCATTTTACACAATAGGTGGTTTCCGACTTCCAAATGCAGTAACAGAGGAAAAAAAAAACCCAAAACCAAACCAAAGCGAACAGCACACCCTTTCAGAATCATTCCCCGAAGCTGAAAAGTCCTGTGCCAAGGCACTTCACCCTACAATAAAATGATTAAAGGGGGAAAAAGAGGAGGGCGGCGAGGTGTGTGTGTGTAGGGAGGTCAGCATTTACGTTTTTTTGTTTTGCGTGTGGTTGTTAAATACAAATACTCTAGAGAAGGAGCTGCTGAGACTGGCGAGGGGACGGGGGGCGGGGGGGCTGTTTCTCAGAACTGGCTGAATGTGGTCTGTTTTTCCAGCACTTCGAGGTAGTCCGGCTCTGCGTTTAGTTTTGCTTTTAGCTCCAGATACTCGTTCCTGTTGGGCTCTACATAGACAGTACTCGGGGGGCTGTAGAGCACCGTCTCCCGGAGCCTGGCGTCCCCCGGCCCCGGGTGCAAGTACTGGTGGGCACGCCTAAGGTCATAGTTGGGGGAGTACGTGTAGGCGGCGGGGAGCTTGGGGTAGTCGGGGAGGGTGGAGCCGGGTGTACCCAGCGTGGAGGGGGAGTGTTTGTCGGGCTCCAAAATGCCCCTGTAAAAGCGATCGGCGTCTTGCACCGGCGAGAGCAGCTCCTCCCGCGGCTCGATGGTGCTCACGCTGTACGCGGGGCTGCGCGCCGGCGCATCCTCCCCGCCGGGCGCCGGAGGCGGCGGGGGCGGCGGCGCGCCCCCCCCGGGTGGCAGGGGGTGGCTGCTGTAGGTGACCTTGAGCTCGTGAAGGTCTTTGTAATCCTCGCCCGAGTTGCCTTCCCGGGAGCGGTAGATGGGGTTCTTGCACATGTGGCCCAGGGGGTGCGGGATGTACTCGTAGACGTGGCCGGCGGGGGTCTTCACCTTGGGCAGCGCCGCGCCCCCGCCGCCGCCGCTGCCGCCGCCGCGGTGGGGCGGGTGCTGCTGGAGGTGGGGGTGGTGGTGGTGGCCGCCGCCGCTGTAGACGCTGTACTGCATGTTGAAGGAGCTCACGTCGGAGTTGTTGGCGCTGGCGTGGTCGCCCTGGCCCTTCTTGCGCCGCTTCATCACCAGGACGAAGAGCCCCGCCGCCACGAAGACGGACATGATGAAGACGAGCAGCAGGCTGAGGATCAGCACCGAGAGCGGCACCGAGGAGCTGCCGCCGCCGGCGCCGCCCGCGGGCGCGGAGCCGCCCGCCGCCGCCGCCGTGCCATTGAGGCGCACGGTGGAGGAGGAGGGGGTGGTCCTGGCTGGCAGCTGGCCCGGGGACGGCGTGGGCGTGGAGACGACGATGTCCGAGTAGTCGGGGCACAGCAGCTCCGCCCGCACGGCCCGCATGTCGCTCTGGGCAAACTTCTTAGGGGACTCGCAGATAACCTGGTCCACCAGGACACCGGTGTTGAGCTGTTCCAGCCACAGCTTCATGCCCACCACGTCGCAGGTGCAGTCCCAGGGGTTCTCGTGCAGGTCGATCTGCAGCAGGGATTTCAGCTGGTCCAGCACCCCGCTCACCGGCAGGTAGGAGAAGTGGTTGCTCCGCAGGCTCAGCCTGTAGAGAGACAGACCAGAAAAAATGTTCCCTGGCAAAGACCTCAGCAGATTGTTGTTCAAAAACAAGAGCTGAAGGTTGGGGACAGATTCAAAGGTGCCTGCCTCTATCTCCCGAATGACGTTGTACTGCAGGAAGAGGTACTGCAGGCTTTGCAGCCCATAGAACAGCTCTGGGCTCAGCCGCTCGATCCGGTTCCCATTCAGGTACAGCCTTCGCAAATTAGTTAAATCCCCAAAAGCCCGGTCCTGAATGACCGAGATCCGATTATTGCCCAGATGCAGCAAATCCAGCCCAGTGGCATCCACAAAATCTGCCCTGCGTACCAGCGCAATGTAGTTTTCCGTCAAATACATCTTCTTGGGATTATAGGGTTTGGGCTGCAGTTCAGAAATGCTCTCAATCTTCCTCTCCTGACAATTGACATTGAGGCCCAGGTCAGAAATCTGCAAGTTGCAAGTGCAGGCAGTGGGGCACTCCAAAGGCACCGGGGATTTGGTCTGGTAGGCAATGCTGGGGCCATAGTTGCTGTATCCCAGGTCTTTTGAGGGCAGGCGAGAGGTGGGGCGCACCCTTGTCTTGTTGGGTTGGCGGGTCCCTTTGGGGGGCTTCAAGGGAGATTTGTAAACAGCTGAAGAAGAAGTGGCCACAGAGTTGACTGAGGCCGGGGTAGTGTGGAAATACCCTGTAGTGCTCAATGGTGTCTGAGGTCTCATTTCATAATCAGAGATGAGCCTCCTGGGGCAAAGCTCCTGCTTAGAGACTTCATCCAAGTCTCGACCATGTAAGCGGAAAGGGGTCTCGCAAACCACATCTCCCACCAGCGCGGAGTATGAGATACTGTCCAGCCAATCCTTTAGAGCAATCAACTCACAAGAGCAATTCCAGGGGTTTTCCTCCAGCTGCAGCTCAACCACTTTATCCATGTGCTGCAGGAGGCCCACATAGGGCAACAGCTTCAGCCGGTTACCCCTCAGGTCCAGGTGAGTTAAGGGCACAAAACGGAAAAGGTTGTTGGGCAAACTGGAGAGGAGGTTATCATTGAGAATCAGCACCTGCAACAGATGCAGTTTGCTGAAGGCATTGGGTTCAATGACGCTAATATAATTATAATCAACCTGTAGGTATTCCAAACTCTCTAGCCCAAGGAAAGTGTCATCCCGTAAAAGTTCCAACTTGTTATTGTTCAAGTGCAGCCTCCTTAAACCTCTCAGACCATGGAAGGCCCCAGTTTCGATGTCTTGTATGTCATTGCTCCCCAGATGCAAAATCGAAGCCCCCGTGTAATTGACAAACTGGTTTGGATACAGCCTGTTCAAAAGGTTCCCAGACAACAAGAGGTGGTAAACAGGGAACTTTGGTGGACTGATCTCAAAAAGGCTGATGATCCCTCTGTTTTCACAGCTCACTGTTAAGATGCTGTCCTTCTCCTCACAAGGACACGCATTATCACAGATTTCCCCATAATACTCGATGCTTTCTGCCCAGGAAAGGACTAGAGATGTTAAAGCAAATGCGATCGTCTGCAGCATCCAGATATGCATTTTTTTGTTGAGGTCCTGTTCCAAAGTTACTGTAGAGCAGCAAGCATACATTTTATTTCCTGTAAGGATAAGGAGAAAAAAAAAAAAGCAGCGTAATAGGGTGGCCCCATAACATTTGAAATGGAAGCAAAGTTTATATATGTCTTCAGTAGGGTAGAGAATGGACTGTTCACCAGTCAAAAAACCCCCCTCCTGTCACTTCTAATTCCCACACTTTTGGAAACTGGATGACATGCCTTGATTAAAGGGTTGATAGGCAACTCCTTGTGAGTCAAATGCCTGCGGTGTCTAAAAAGGTGAGGTCACAGTAGGAATTGCTCTGGTTCTGTTAGTGTGGGGTCAATGTCAATGCTTCTTTGGATTTCCTTTCCACAACCAGCCCCATAAATATACATAAAATGGCTGTCAGTTCAGTTTCACGTTTCTAATTTAAGAGAAAAGAAACACCATTTTACCGGGTTTCCCACCTCCCCTATTACCCAGCTCCCTCTTCCCTTCAGAACCTCCCTGCTGAACTAGTGCGCCAAGGTCTTCCCCTCCTTTTACCTTGATTTTAAACTGGTGATGGAAATACCATGGTAGGAATCCAAAGAAAAAAATGCTCAGTGCTGAAAATGGCATCTTAATTCAACAGAGGGAACACTGACACATTCTCCACATCACACATTTTTTAAAACTCCTTTATGCTGGTGGTTTTTTCCCTAGCTATACATTTACAAAGCACACACCCACCCACACAGACATGCACACACGCACACACACACACACACATGCACACACGCGCGCACCCCCAGATGACTTTTGTGCAGGAATTCTTCTGTAATGAGATTAAATACATTAACCTCCTACTTCAGTGCACTTAACAGCTCTCTTCAATTACGGAAATTGTGCATCTTTACAAAAGCAAGTAATATTAATTGATATGTGATCCCCTCCCAAGTTATACACAATGTAACAGAGCTCATTTCAAGCAGAAATCTCCTGTTCTCTCTCACACACACACACATACATACTCTCAAAAGAAATGTTTTAACCACTCACCCAAAATTTGTGAAAAATGTAAAACATGCAGGTCATCTTCGGAGTCTCATCCATATCTGACATAGCGCTTATTCCCAATGTTCTGCAAAACTAGCCTGGTAGAAGTGGAGAGATCTAAATAGGTCTCATGAAAATATCTCATTGCCAACACTCCAAACATCAGAGTTACTGATTATAAGCAGCGATGGCTGTCAGTGCTCTTCATCCTTTAGGGAAGAAGACACCCAGGCTGATTAAAAGCCAAGGAGGGTAGAAGGGAAACCCTACCATTGACCTACGTCAGTAATTTAATGTCCGAATTCCACCTAGCTGGAAACAAATCCTTTCCTTTTTTGACGTCTTTCTGACTCCTCGTGGCTTTCTTCTACTTCTACTAGTCTAGAGGCAATATGAATAGGGAAAATAAATGCATTTTGTGTGTCGGTAGGGGAAGACTAATAAATCATCAGGTTTAAATGCTGGGATCTTGGACCAAGCTTGCATTTTCTATCGTCCACCTCAGAGCTCCAATCCTCATGACACAACTCTGGTTTGGAGGAACGCATCCTAAAAAACGAGAAGTCTCAGTACTGCAAGACATCTCCTGTGGCATCAGGTTCAAGGCTGCAAAACTAGCACTTGCAGCAAAGGCAATCATGCAGCAAGAAATCGGAAGTCTCCGTGAATCTCTCTAATTCTGACCAGACGTCAACTGGATTGGAATTACTCAAAGCAAAAAGGCTTCACTGCATAAAGGCAGCAGAAATCTTACTCAAAGGCATGTATCTAGCATATTTTTTCTCAGTTCGATCAGATCCATTCATCCATTAACCAACAGTTCTTCGGAGAAGAAAAAGAAAAACCCCACAATGACAACCTATTGAAAACCTGCCCGGTCAGTGTTAAACTCCCAGGCATTTTACAACTTTAATTCAATTATGGTTAGCAAAAGAGGCAAATACAATTTTCCCTCCCTCTCCCTTTCCCCTTTCTCTGAAAAAAAAAAAAAAAAGGCGGGGGATGGGAGGTAAAGAAAATAAAGTTGTAGCTGGCTATATGCAAGGTTGCAATCCCGCCCTGGAAACCCCTCTGTGATGACTGTGTGCTGCTGTTCGCCAGCTCCCTACAGAGGTTCAGATTGAGGGGGGGGCAGGGGGTGGGGGCGACGGGGGGGAGGGGAGAAGAGGAAAGGGGTTGCATCGGGATTTTTCTTGCGTGTGTGTGTGGGTTTTTTTTTTTTTCCCCCGAAGAGTTCAACCCTTAGATTACCGCACTGCATATCCGGCTGGAAGCAGCTTTCAGTACCGCCGACAGCAGCAGCGAGCGAGCAGCTCCAGCCGGACACTGCCACCCAACTGAGCAGCACCCCGAGTTGGGAGAAATGGCTTTCGCGGAAGGGGGGCAAACGGCGGGGAACCGGGGGTGGAAAGCAACAGCAAGGAAAGACCCGGCGGGGAAGGGGCGGGGGGGGGGGGGGGGGGGGGGGACGAGGAAGGGAGGAAGAAAGGAGGGAAAGAGAGCGAGAGAAAAGTCAAGCCCGGTACTTACTTCGCCCGAAACCTCCAGGGCCCAAGCATGGTGGCAGCCCATGAAGATGCCGACCCGCTGCGCGGGCGCTGCGCGGAGCCGCCGGGGCGGCGGAGGCGAGGACGGCAGCGCCGGGGAGCTCGGTGCGGAGCGCGCACGGGCACCCCCCGCACGCAGGCGGCGCCGAGGCACAGCGCGCGCTCAGGGGCGCGCACACGCGGCCACACGCGCCGCACACTCACACTCACACACACGCGCGCGCGCGCGCCCCGGGAGCCGCGGGGG
>JANIJU010000001.1:70996805-71180728 GCA_025504685.1 Leucosticte australis | reverse complement strand
GCGCGGGGCGGCCGCGGGCGCTGCCCCCGGCTCGGGCGGCGCGGCGGGAGCGGCCGCGGCGGGCACGGAGGAGGCGACGCCACGGCGAGAGCGTTCCCTTTGTTCCCGAGGGAATAACTGCCGTTATTAGCTGTGCATGCGGGGCCATAGAGGAGTGCCGAGGCTGGCTGTAGCTCTGGGTGTAGGCTTTTTTCCGATTAAACTTAGGGTTTTATTTTCGGCAAAATTGCGCGTTTGGCTGATCTTAAAAAAAAAAAAAAAATTGAAGGCGGTAGAATTGCGTACTTGCAAAAATGTGCACGTTTTCACATTTGCGTATTAATTGCTGCTATGTGCTGTCTAGATTGTTGTATGTAACCTAGTAGTACATAGTACATAAATGTAGTAAATCTAATGGTGTTATGCGCACAGGAACACAGGGAGTACACCCCATGTGCACAGCACAGAGGTTGGAATCCAGCTTTAACTCAAAGGTAATGCTAGATGTATGTGTCCCTCTGTTTTTCCTGTTCTAGTGTCAGCATTGAACAATACTCTTGTCTGTGGTATGTGATTTCTGCACATCTGTATCTTCAGCAGACCTCTGTTAAGTCATAGCTTAACATCCCAACATGCTAAACCCAAAAGTTAGTGCTAAAAAGTAGTCTTTTTTGTAATGCTCAGCCTTCCCTAAAAGGCATATTCATCTTCTCTGCAAACATAAAAGGAGTGTGACTCAAATCTTGTTTCCCTAGGCCTGAAATAAGCAAGATCTCTTTTTTGGATGGAAGACAAATTTCTTACATGAACCAGGTAATTTTCCTGGCCTTGTAGAAGCTCTTGGAAATCTTCTCTGTGGGACAAAGTACTTACTTACATTCTTAAAGGATCACTGACTTTCCTGTTTTGATGCAAACCCAGTTAATTCCGTGGTTTTGAATGGCTTTAGATTGTTTTCCAAAGTGCTACTTTCAGTTAGGAAAAAATACCAAACCACACCCCATACACTTTTTTTTTCCACCTACATGCATTCTTTTAAGCTTTTCTAATATGCAACATGGAATTTATGATAGTAGAACAAAAAAAAATCACAGATACTGAACAGATCAGTCTTACAGGATATGTTTTACAGGAGTTTCTTATGGCTTCACTAATTTGAAAAAATTCTTCCTTTTGAATTAATAATTCTGCATTTTGAATATATGGGATTCTATGCATATATGCTTGCATTTTTTAGGCCTGTCATATTTATAGCATCTGCCTGTGATCCTATGCTATTTTTCTCTCTGACACAGAAAATTAGACACACATAAATACTTTGTTAGTCATAACGGAGAAGGATATTTTACATAACCTTGTCAGCTAGGCTGACCTTAACTCCTTCCTGAAACTGTTTTGGAGAAGTTGACATTTCATAACTCTGAAATCATGTTAAAAGCTATCATGTTAAAGTCAACACTGTAGATATATTTCAGTTTAATTTTTAAATTTTCAGGTCTACCCTCTTTTTGTAGTACTTCAATTTATAACATTGGCAGGAACAGTTGATCTAGCGTGTGGAATCAGACATGGGAAAGCAGGAATTTGGAGGTTCCAAACTTGTTGAATGAAATATATTGGAACAGAAGGATAGACACTCTTTATCTCCATATGAAAGACAAAGTGTTGAAATAATTTAATGGTAATGCACTAAAACATGTTAGGAAATGAACACTGTTACCAATAATGCAATAAAAATGTTGAATTTGAGGGTGAAGATGAGATAGTGTCCACTTGAATTAAAATCATTGAGCAAAGGGTAGGAAGAATACTAGGGATGCAATCTATTATGAATCTGCTGGTCCATATTGGAGTTGGAAAATAATGCCTACAAATATGGGGGGGGGAATTAAAGCTAAAGCTGAGATTGTGTGATCATGCAGATTTATGTTATTTCTTATAGGCAAGCATCAGCAAAAAGTTCAGCCAATGTTGCTGGGGATGACATGAATTTGATCATGATAGTGGATAGCTTCTTTTATGGAGCAGATATTAAACAAGCTAGAGACAAGGATAATTTAGATTAAATTGTAGTAAAATATAGGATCTGCAGGATAAACTAATTATAGAAAATAAATATAATGGTTTTGAGCTTTTTTACTTCATGTGAAGTTTCAAGACCGAAGAATGTGAAGGATCTGTAACTGCAGTCCAGTGTTTAAAAAAGGCAAACTCAGAAATAAAAAAAAAACTTTAGTGAGTACTGGAAGAAGAATCCAGATAAGAAACATGCTACTTTATGTAAAAAGAGAGCAAATATTATTGAATTTTTACAGTGGAGGAGAAGGGGAGAAACAAAACAGTCCACCTAAACTGAAATGAAAAAGAATTCCCAGGAGGTAGAAGCCTTAAGCAAATTATTAAGAGTAAGCACAAAACCTAAAGAGAATGGGAAAGAGATACTGATTAGCAAGGAGAAATCTGCATCAATAATTAGAAGGCATAAAACCAAACTGAGAATTGTCAGAAACCTTGTTAAACCAAAACTTGCACAGAAAGCTGAAATAGAGTAAAAACTTGTTAAGCAATGTAAATAAAATGAGAACTTAAGAAGTGGGATGGTTGTTAATGCATAGGGTGGACATTAAGAATAAAGTAGGCCCAGACCAAATAGGTAAAAAGAAGAGTTGCCTCTGTTTCTGGTAAGAAGATGTGTAAATTTCATTGTCTAGTGAAAGTAGGAATAGGGTCAGTGTATCATGGCACAAGCATTTGGTCCAGCAGTTTTATGTCCTAAAACACTGAAAGGATCAGCTCCTTTGTAATACACATAGTACTCAGTGAAGGGTATAAGGTAAGTGGGTCTAGACAGAATTTTTAGAAAAAATTAGAGGTCTTTCTGAGAAACAGATGTGTTGAGATACATACAAGTGCAAATATATATATATCTGTCTATATACACATATATATATACTATGTAAATATTTTACAATTTTAGTCTTATTGTCTATATTTTAACGTCAGTATTTCTAAATTCAATAATGTCTGTCTATATATTGCTTTTCCTTTGGTCTAGGCTGATAGAAATAGTGTGAAATTGAATAATGCATTCTGCAAACTCATGAATTAAAACTTTTTCTATAAACTGGGAAAATCCAAGCCTATAAAAAAATTCAGAAATTTAAAGCCAGTAGTCAATCAGCAAGGGGTTATAGGTTGCTATTATGAGTACTTACATAAAAGGAAAAAAAAAGTGATTTTATGATGTATTAGACAGGATGTCATAATAGGTAAGAAGGCATTATTAGTATTGTAAAGGATGTGCTTTTTCATGAGTTCCTGGTGTATTTTGCGTGGTTCTAGTTGTATATTCAAAGATGCTAAAAGGAAGTCTAAAGTTCAGGAAGAAACTATGGTAATTGGGGCATGGAAAATGTGTCTACAGAAGAGAGATTAAAAAAAAAAAAAAAGGAATACATAGCCAAATAGATATTGAAAGGACATATGAGTCCTTGAAAATTCATTTTTAGTTAAATGCTAAAAACCCCCAAAAAACTAAATGAAATAGAATGTATTTGAACTGAAAAGGGATGATGGCATGCCATCAAATGCATATGTGTTGATTATAAAACCTAGGAAAGGGAAGAAGTTCACTGACTGTCTGAGACTGGAAAGGTCTTCCAAATAGGTAATCAGGCCAACAAAGTTTTTTTAAATAGAACTTGAAAAGAAAAAACTTTGTAATTGAATGGGACAGTTTGTGTTAGAAAAGGTACCTTTGTGGCAAGTTGGAAAGGAAAGGGCTTTTTGAAGAAGTTGGAATATGTTTTTTCTGCACTTATACTGTATCTCTTCTCTGCCTGAGGGCTTACTGCAGGCTCTCAGGTCAGGTAGGATGTTTTCTCCCTTTATTGTATAATTTAGATTCTGAGTTATGTTAATTTCTTTCTTTCTTGTGTTCTGCTTTGTATAGTGGGACATGTATCTCCTAGAACATTCTGCAAAGAAGTTCTACCATATTTCCTCCTGTTGAGGGGGTCTCCACAGACCATTGGCAGTGCCCTTTTTTCTCTTCTTCCTCCCTTTTTTCATTTTCCCCAAGGAAGATTTGAGGTTTGGCTTTTGTTCTTTACTGCAAATTAAAGAATTAAAGGTTTTGAGTCAGTGGGTTGTACCATCTGGACCAAAAGTTCTGTAGATCTTTTTTTTTTTAACTAAACATTTAGTATATTGTAACTCTCAATTGTGACAATGTAGAAATGTAGATAGTCCCTTTCAGCAATATGCTTCTATTACTACTTGTAAAAATCAAATTCAACTCACTTCCATTATCTCAAAAATACTAGCTAGATTTTCAGCATCTTCAGTCGGACATGGCATGGATTAAGTGGCATACTGCAAAAAATCTCTCTGAAATTTCCTAAACTATTCTGTCATTATACAATAGTTCTGGTTTTTCATTTCTCCTATCTCCTTGCTATGCTTAGGATTATCAAATAATTAAAATTATTTTATGTCAAATATGTCTAATCTAAGGTACCTAATCTATCCATAATAACTGAAATAAAAGGATTTTGATTTCTTCTGGATCTGAACACTTCCTCTGGGATAGCTTCTTAGTTTTTCTGGGGGAAGTTGTAGAGTAGGAAAAGAGGTTTATTAATATTCTTGCATACAGGGGTAACCTTAAGGAACAAATCTATTAGGCTATTATTTTCTTTATGGTTTAATTTTCTTACACTAAACAAAACATATTTACCAAGAGAAACTCAGAGAAATACCAGGTGTTTTCTGCCTTAATGGTTAAAACACTCAAGAGAAGGAGCAGGCTTAAAATTTCTACACCACATTAGTTAGCAAAAATATGAATAGGATTGGTATACTCTCCCTCAAACACAGAGCCTGACCTGTCCCATCCTTGTTCACTTTGGAGAAGTTAAGCATCCCATGAGAATTTCTAATGATCTGTTCCTCACAAGTGACAAAACCAGGGGAAGTCAGAAATTGAAAATCGGGGATTATGTGTAAATTAGACTTCCAAGTGATTCAGTAGTATTAATGTTATTCCTGATGTCTTTGAAAAAGATTGCTGCAAGACATACAGCAAGAAATGTTGATCCTTGAGGCACACGAATGTGCCCAGCAAGAACTTCATCAGTCTTAATGGGTTCTGAATACTGGATTAGGCTCTGTAAATGATAGGTAAGACTACATATATATAGATACATGTACATAGATATATATATATGTAAAGTTCACCCTGCATAACTTTAGGGGATACAGGTGCTTAGCTTTATGTTTTGCCATTTAAGTAATTTTTTTTGAACCTATTTGAACACACACTAATTAGTACAATAAAAAGATAAATCCTTTATCTGACTTTTTAAAGAAAACATTGCTGCTCCTATGCATTTCTACATCATATGTTTTAACACATATTTACAAAATGTAAGCATAGAACATGTGTCAGTTTCACATAATTATGTATATACGTTCACAGGCAGATTTTACCAGCTTTGTCCTTACTTAAAATAAATATGAAAATTTATTTTAAAAGTGATATACAGAAATCAATCTATTATTTTATGATTCTATCCAAGAGGCACTATAACTGTGTTGTGATATACTAAAGGAAAGTGAGGAGTGTTTTGTTGAGGTTTTTTTGTATTTTTAAATAAGTAGACTCACTCACTGGAGCACGAAAAAAAAGGTGCAAAAGCCTCAGAGTGAACTGAATTTGCATGTTTTGGCTACTTGGCGTGACCTGAATTTCATAGCACTGGTGGCTCCTCCAGGTCTTCCTAGAGGGGAGTTTTCATCAGTTTTCTGCCACTAGGTGTCCCTATATGTGTGCAGGAAAATCCTGATGGAAGCATTAATTGAAGGAGGAGGAGAAATTGAGCGGGAGGAGTTGAAAAGATGATAGTAAACTTCCTTCATGATTTTGAGTTCTGTTTGACAACTGTCTTGCATATTACTGAAGAGAAAATATGAGTGGATTCATGACTGAGCAATTATATTTCAGAACAAACTTTTTTAAAAAGAAAAGTGGATAATAATGTGCTCTTAGATATTACATAGTCTTTTTGATGTTACGTAGTCTTTTTGATATTATGGATTTATATTGATATTATATATATATAAGAATTGGAAAAAGTCTTTGGAAAGCATTTCAGTCTGGTTTATGTTTGGTAAATTTATTATCATTTTAAAATTATTCATACCATTTGGTATTAAAAAAAGGATTTTAATGTAGTAAACACAATTAATTATGTATGTCAGAGAGTGATGAAAAAATGTGTACTGTGATTAGCTTCTCTAGGACATCTTGATAAATGGGATGTTTCAAGAATTAAGAGCCTTTGATGGATTGTACAACCCTCTAACCCTTACAATTAATGTTTAAATAGATCACTAGTAATGGAAGAGAATGTGGTCTAGACCCCAATTCTTTTCATAATCAAGTGGCTATTAAATGTCATGCAAACATTCTTCTAGTGGGACAGTTGTTTAATCAAAGTCAGCAGCTATTATGACATGAAAGCTTTTAAAATTATTATTATTGCCTAATAATAATAATAACAAAAAACCCAATAAAAGTAAAAGTTAAAAGAGATGTTTTCTTTCTGTTGATACTTGAACAGACACCTCAGAGTATTAAATAATTGTTTTCTCTGACATCAAAAGGCTGCATGTACAATGAGAGCAGGATTATACTGATATTGTCCAGAAAACAGGGTTGTTGAGTAGTGTGTTCTCTTTTTCAAAATATAGACCTTTACTTAAAAGACAAGCAAGCAAACAAACAAGCTTTCATCCTTCTCAATACCATTCAAAACATTACTAGAGAAAAGCTTTTCTGAACCCATAATTTCGAGCTTACTTCTCTTGAACTTGTAGGGAACAATAGCTCTTTTTTGGATATGTCAGCACTGTTAAACACTTTACTTTTGGACTTCTGTATCACACACAGTCTAAGAATTTGGAATTATGGAAAGAGGTTTTATTTTAAAGGTATTTACTATCAGCATAATTTTGTTGGAATGTCTCTACTAGTTTTAAGGGAGCGATGGTCTTGGTTTAAAATTTGAGCCCATAGTCTTCTAACACAAGAGTGAGAGTGTTGCAAGTCCACTTCACTGAAAATTTATGCATTGGTGAATGCATTAATTAATCATAGTTTATTATTCCTCATTAACCTCGTGTACTTCAGCACCAATACAATAATCTGGTATTTGTTTTGGATTTCCATTTGTCTGTTATACATTAAGTTAAATTTAAGGATATCTCCTCAGTTGTCAAGATTGAGTTTTGACAGACCAAAAAAGCTATGAGACAAATTTATTGAAAAAATTAAAATCTGTGTTTAAAGATACTTTGGTGGGTTCCCATAGTCTTCATACCACAGGCTGGGATTAGGCTACTTTGAGTATCTATGGTTTACAACATTTTTACCGTAGGCAATGGAAGAAGAAGAACTGGTGCTTTATCATTCAATATGAACAAATAGAACATGAGATTTGTTAGCAAGGGATATTAAACGTTATTGTAGACAAGTGGAAAACACAAATAAGAATCTGTGTTTTATAATCACTAAAATAACTCAGTAATACAAGTGTTTTATTAGTTTACCAGTGAAGCTATGAGTTTCAGTGAAAAATGGTAGTGATATATGTCATAAAACTTCTATATTGTGTATAGTCCCTATATAAAGCATAAAGATATCTTGCAAGACACTAAAAATACATTATATTGAATAAAAAGAAAACAAAGTTGTCATAACTATATGATGTACCTTAGTTAAGAATATAAAAATTCCCTGCAAGCATTGTTTATATGACACAAGCTATACAAGTTATAATACACCAAGAACCTTCTCACACCCTTTGGTAAAGATCAGTGTAGAGTTAGAATCTTCAGAGGAAAAAATTCTGAAGAGCAGTTTATCTCTGCATAGAGGTGGTGTGAAAGTTATTTCTTAATTTGATTTCACCTCTAGATTTCTACACATATCCCTGTGGAACATAAACATCCTACAAAGCTTAAATAGAAAGCCACATGGGGTTTTACTGTGTTTATTTCTCTTATGGTGGTACCCAGGAGCTGCAAATGACATTCTCCACTAGACATATCTGATAAAGTAGCATCAATCCATAGAGCTGTTCTATAACCTGTGACTTAGAGAAAATAATTTGGAGTGAGAATGTCAGTCTTACTGACATCCAGTGGTAACTGAATACTGGGAAATTACTTAACTGTACTTGGCTACCTGTAGATTTGAGGTCACGGTAGAAAAAGCAGATCAAAGAGAGTTGAAAGGGAATATTATCCCCGGTCTTTATTTCAGGAATGGAAGGAAAATGAGATCTGCTAACTGAAATGTTGCATATGGAATGTCGAATACCTTATTAAATTAATTAATTTCTCAGAGCTCCCTTTCCCCTATCTCATCCAGAATATGAAACAGACTCCTAATATAATAAAATGTTGGAAATATTTTATGTCCTTTTATGTCTTCATTCAGTCTTTTTTTTTGTTTTAATGCAAATTTATTACTGAAAATTGTGGCAACAAAGAATTTTAGTAAATAAGAGTATCATGCCTAAATTATGAAGTCTGCCTTGCCTAGGATGAGCTTTAGCATTTGAAGTCTATATAAGTTCTTCTGAAAGCTTCAAGATTTGTTAAGAAGCTGTCTACATTTACACAATGTTACCTACTTCTGAAATGCATCTATGCAGTACTAAATTAAATAAATTTAATAACTTCTTCCACTTGAACAATTTCCCAACTATTGTAAGAAAAGCGAGAAATATTTACGTAGCTTTTTAAAATGAAACTTACTTTTTAGAAGGCAGATGAGCACCATGTTTTGAAATGGTCTTACTAGGTAACCATGCATGGTGTCTAAATCAGAGTAAATTCATCTTAAATACTGTTCTGTGGATAGTGATATGAGATGGGCATCTCTCAAGGGTTATTCTCATTACCTGAAGTCTTCTGTAAAATACATGTCCCTGTCTATTGATCGAGGGGATGTAATGCATTTAGTTTAGTTCCTGTTGCCTAAGGTCAAGTGGGCTTAATACATCCTTGGTGAATGTTCAGTCAATGTATAAAACTGGAGATACCTGAATATAATTATAAAGAGATAAAAACGTATTTAAACTTTATATCATCTGTAGTCTTACTGACATAGATAGGACTTTATGGGAAATACAGTCCTGCTAATCATGAACTGGATTTTGTTTCAGAATTCAGACTTGCATTAGCAAATTTCTTTTTTAAAAACTTAATATTACAGAAAAAAAACATAAGTTCTCTTTCAAAAATTATTTCATATTGTTGCTAGCAAGTGTTCATGAAAGTTTCTATACAACCAAGTTTAGTTTATCTAGTTGCATCTGTAATAATATATATTTCCTGTTTGTTTTTCTGTTAGATTTACATGACTGAATATATGGATTATGGAACAGCTTTCAGGATTGATGTGATAGCAGACCTTTGTATCAGAAAGGGGTTTTTCTCTGTTTCTTTTTTTGCTGTTATGCATTGATTAAAATCACATGTAGATGCTGTACTAGGAAATCAATTTCCTTGCTTTGTGCTTACATTTTCTTATAAAAGAAATTTCTGTTTATTCGACAAATTACATTTAATTAAATGAGCAGATTAAATTTGTATTTTATTTCCTCTCATTACATATTTCTTTTTTCTTAATAATATTTTTAGCCAGCATTTTTTTTGTTTGCACACACTTTATAGAGCTCAGTGGTTGACCTTCACACCCAAGATGAAATGGAATAAGTATCTTTGTGATGCTGAAGGCAAAGTGTAAAAAACATACAAGAAAGTGTTGTCATCCCTTGCCTATTAAATTTGCAGATGTGACAAGATATTCAGAACAATAACTGCATGTGATTTATCAATACTGACTGCTGACTGCCACCGTTTAATCTGCTACACTAACACCCAAAATGCTACTGTAAAATATAAACCTTTTGTTTTGCATTCCTCCCTTTGACAAAAACTGATTTAATTGACTTGTGTGTCCCATGTGTTATCTTCATTCCAAATTCCTAGCTGGAAAAATGTAGTACAAACATGAAAAACCTTCTGACCCTTCTAAATACGACAAGTATAGAATCTCTAGCCATTTAGCATATACTGCTGCTTTCAGCATACTTTCCCAAATACCGTATTTCTGAATATCAAATATATTAGTTCTGTAGTGTAAAAAGTAACAAATCTTCTCACTTTGCAGAAAAACCTCACCTATTATCCAAATTACTTTATCATTATTTAATATATAATTTTGTCTTTCTTTTTTGCAAGTAGGAATAAGATTTACATGCCAGAAATATACCCTTATATATTATCCTATATAAGAAATAGCTCTGATAATGCCATATAATTTTTCTTCATCTTTTGCACACCTTAAAAACTTATTTATTGCCTTGAGTACTTGCCTTGAATACTCTTCCACTAAGGATAGGATTCTTTCAATTGTTTTCATGAGTGAAGCTGTTAGTTAAAGCTGCTAGTTTACAGACTGCCAAAGCTTGGAAGAGTTTGCTTAAAGATCCAACATGTATGTGAGATAAATTAGCACCTAAGAAAATGCATCATGTGTTGTTTATTGTTGTCATTGTCATTGTTATTTATTCTCTCTTTTTTAACATAACTTCCAGTAGAAGTTTGTTGATAACAAGAGATTCGAAAGTTAGAGCATCAGTGAACTCATATATTAAATAATATCCCGAGATAAACTTGAGGATAAGTTCAGGGACTTGCATGCTTAAAGGGGGCTGAAGTGGACTTCAGATATCTGGGAACATGAATGAAGGCAATTCCACCCAGAAGAGCCTTCTGTGAGACCTAATCCTGAAGAGGCAAGAAACTGTTCCTGTGGGAGATGAGCTGTTCTTACTGGAAAAATTCAAGCACGGCAAATAGGTACTGGAGCATAATTTAAAGGAGGCTTTTCTGCTCGAGGCTGTCCCTGAGCTTAATGGTAAACAGGTGTTAAAAGCCTCCTTAAGATCTGAATCACCCTCTCAAGAAAGCTGTTTCTTTCAGTTGACTATGTCCCTTTATCCCTCAGGGAAAGTAAGTCTCTCAAATAATGGACAGGCTCATTTAAGGGTTGAAAGCTAGATGGGAAAGAGTCAGGTTCAGGTATCTATTTTTGGCTATGCCAGAGCTCACTAAAAATGAGTAAGCTTCCATGCTGCTAACCTCAGTTCTGGAAATTAAAAGAAGCAGCTTACATGAAAGTTCTGCACTATGATGTTATGTTCTTTAAAGGTTTGTAATAAAAAAATAAGAGTTTGAGATTTTGTCTGTGGGAAGTCTTTAATCATAAACCAGATGAATTAACAACTCTGAGGGACAAAAGATTCTGACACAGACAAAAATTATGTTCGACTGAGTCAATCTGCTAAAAGAATTTTTTTTCTTAACCCATATAAATATTCCATGATATATTATAATTCAGAACAAGCCCATTTAAGAGTAAATTAGCCTTACATTGCTCCTTCACATCTCCCAAAGGAAGTACAATGCATGTGAGAAATTCACATTTTGTTGCTGAGAAGTTGTATGTCTTAAAAGCAGCTCTTGGCTTCCAATCTCTTCGTTGTTCTGCTGAGATTTTTCCCAATGCTGTTTTTGACCTACTAACTTCTCTGCAGTCAATTTCTTTTTGGGGCATGGAGAGTCAGAAACTGTTTTGTGTCAAATATTTAACTCTTTAGCATGAGTGATGTGCCATACGTTCATGTAATATCTACAGCCTAATATATACCACAGAAAGATCTTGTAAGAGGTATTTTCTTGTCATGTCCTTCAACATATACGGTCCAGCCAGAAAGTAATTGACATTATGATGCTTATACCAATTCAGAGAGTGAGGAATATCTGCTCTTCACAGCCTTAACATTATGATTCATTACATCTAACTTGTCCTGATCTCATTCCTTTACATCTTAACCAGATAATGGCATTACACTAATCTTGAGGAGAGTGGCAACAGCTAATGTAAGGTTAGCCTTGTGCTTTTATCAGTTATAAAACTGATTATTGAAAAGCAATTGTATAAAAAGGCACTGACTATAATAATGGCCCAAAGCATATTCAGTCAAAATGCTTTGAATTAATATCAAGGAACTTTGGCCTGGAGCATTGTAGCTTTTTTTTTTTTTTTTGATACTTAAAATATTCTGAAAACTGCTGACAGGAATTTTACTTTGTTTCTTCTTAATGTTCTGTTGTTGCTTGTCAGTAGATTGTGCCATTATTCTGTTTTCTTCGTAAAGCATCTAATAAGACTTGATTCTGTCATAAATCATATATTTATTTTATTAACTAAAACATAATTTATATGCTTAAGTTAATATCTTGGGGCTTTTCTTTTTTTGGTTTTTTGTTTTTGTTTTTCTCCAACTCTGTGCTTCTGAGTTCCTCTGTAATTTGATACTAAATTACTGGGTTTACAGGTCATTAAAACAGAGTATTTAGCTCATCTGTGACATATCTCTCATTCAAGGAATATTCCAGGAAAGGTATGCCACTCACATCATCCTAGTTTGTTGTAAAATGTGTTGAGACTACTCCTTTCATACAGAAGTTCAGTGTTAAGAAATTATGATCTAGGAACTTGATAACATGACTTTAACTATCCCTTCAAATTGACAGGTTTCAAAATCATACTTATTCTTACTTAGGGAAAGCACTGTGTGTAGCAGGCTAGGCTTTTATATTCTATAAAGCCAATTATGGATCTAAACATTTAAAAGTTTTCCTCTCTTTTGTTTGGCTTTTTTCCATTTATAGTAGTCAGTTAACAATCTTTCAAATGATCTTAGCAGCCTTAACCCAGAATTCCACTCCAGGAAAGCCTTTTTACTCTTGAGTGTTTGCAGCATTCAATTTGGTTTTAAGTAGTTCTGTGCAACCTTTACAAACCCTAAACAAGAGCAAGGTTACTTTTTCAGTTATATAAATTAACAATATAAAAAGAGCTGTATGCTGTTGTGAAGCTTGGCATAGTGTTACAAATGTTGGACAGATCCTTCACAGACTGACAGCACTGATCAACAAGGTTATAGTTTCCTTTGGTGACCCTTTTACCAAAGATGTGAAATTCCCCAGTAACTGAAGGTAAATGATTGCAGTTATATCTTCAGGTTAAAAAGTACATTTTTAAAGAGCACAGAGTTTGCAGAGATCTTGAAATGACAGTTTTGCAATCAAGAGGAAAATCCTCTTTGGTTCTATCAGAATAGAGAGAGTAGATATTATTTCCTTTCCTTCCACTCCACATGCCTATCTTACATTTTCAGTTGAGAATAAGTGATCATAATTATCAGACTCTTGAATATTCTCATGTAAATAAGAACCAGTTCCAGAGACTCTGAAGATTAATGTGAGATGAACTTTGAGATCCAGATGAATTCTACTGTGTGGCATTATATATTTCCAGCTGATCACTTGTTATGCAAGCTGCTCACCATTAAAATGTCAGGATTTGTAAATGTACCAGACTATAATTGCCAAAACTTTTAACTGAGTAAGACTTTAAGATTCTGTTTCACAGCATGGAGCTTCTCTGGAAGAGAAGCTTTGCTACTTCTCTGGAATTAACTTTGTGATGAGGATAATTTAGATTTTTAAAATCACCCAGTAAATATCTGAATCTGAATAAATAAAAAAATCTGAATACATTCTAAAATACCTACTGCACTGTGAAAAATACTAAAAAATGGTATTTCCTTAATAAATTTTACTAAAGCAGGACAATTTTAATTCTTAAATGCATTTTTTTTCCTGGGGTATACCCTTCTATTGTATTTCATTCTTGTCTATATTGCAGATAGAGGTTGTACCAATACAAAGGCAAATACATACACTTGCCTGTGCTTTATATAGCCTATGGTCACATCATATTTCAAAGGCAGTATGGTGTCTGCTCCTCTCAAAGATTTTTGGGGTCAGCCTGACCCTTGAATAAGGTTCTTCTCCACAGAAAATGGATAGCTTTGTGATTAGAGAAGAAGATGCTTGCACCATAAGCTCAAGACAAACAGCAAGAGGGTGTCTCTGCAGATGGCAGAGTGTGAAGGAAAGTCCTAGAGGTGTAACTCTTCTATATGGATAAATTTATATGTGTGCATGTGTATGTATAGGAGAGCATATAAATATATATCTCCTATGTATGTCTCTCCTAGATTGTATTTGCAAGCATAACTTTTGGGGGGTGGGGAAGTGTCTGCCCTGCTGCCCAGTACTAATGCATCATTCCTCATTCATCTGCCTTCTTTAGGATACTGCACAACTAGAGAGGAAAAATGATCATACAGCTGCCAAGACACTGTGGCTGCATTTTTTCTTTGCCTACAAGCAGGGTATGTAAATGTAAGGGCAATTTCTCTACACTCCCCTGTGGACATTATGGGACAGAGAGAGAGAAAGGGCAAGCGGTTCTCACAGTGGCTTGTGAGAATTTTTAGGGAGTTGTAAGAATATGATAACTTGTTAGTATAAGCAATCTGCAGGTGGTGTTTTTCTGCTTCATCTTTCTGTTCTTCTCAAAGACTGTGTATGAGAAAGGTGTTTTTGTTAACTAGCCAATCAAATAGAATGTATCATATCACTCTCTATAAACTGCACGATTCTCTTGAATAAAACCTTCTTTACTCTTTCTACAATACTGCCTCCCAACTGTTCCTGTGTCATTCTCAACTCAAGAGTGACACTCCCCATTACTAATTTGACCCCAGAACAGTAAAGAAGAACCTGCTCTTCTAGATGAGATTTTTGCACACACCTGAAGTGTGTCATTCCCATGGTCGGAAAAAATAAATCAAGAATACGATCAATAGGCTTCCTAAACTGCAAGGCTGTGGGGTTAAAAAAGGAAAATTCATGATAAAAGATAATTTTAAAAATTACATTCCTTACCAAGAACTCACAAATTTTAATGGAGTTAACACTGAAAAGATGATGTTGAAACAAATCCTGTTTCATCTGTATTGATCATGCTGTTAAAAAATTATTTTTTTGTTTCTACCATCATTCAACATTTCGAGTTATTTTTCTGATGCAGTGCTTGAGTCCTTGAAACCTAGGTTACCGTTTACATTACCTCAATAGCCGTCTGTTGTCACGTGTTTTGACCCTGCATTTCTATGGCACTCCTTCTGCCTACTGATGTTCCCTAGATTTAAGTATACAGGAAGTGCAAAACAGACAACTTGCAATCCTGATATGGGGAAAGAAAAATAGAGCATCAGCAGATTTTACACACATTTAGATGTGTCTAGTCTGCCATGCCGTCTCCTAGCATGCAACTGGAGCATTTTTCAGCCGCACAAGAGTAGCTGTTTTGGAGCTTTTCCAGAAGCTCAGCTTTGAGTCAAAGAGAGAAGTCTACATTTACAAAGAACCATTCACAGCTGTCAGAAGTTAGCTGTCTGTGGGACTCAAAGTACAGCTGCAGTTTTTCCAGAATACTGACAACTTCTGTGGCAACCAGAGTCTTTCACTAGTACTGGGATTTCTGAGGCTTTATCAGTAAAATTGTCAATGCCCTATGCTTGCATATTCCATTTCTGTGAGGTTTTTTTGCTTTTATTGTTTTGTATTCCACGACTTACTGAATTATTTTTCTAAAGTTAGGAAATTATAAGATATGAACTTATGAAATTATGTGCTTATTATCTCCAGGGGTTCAGAGTTTTAAGCTTCCAGAATGAACAGAAAGCATTAAAGTCTTTATTTCTGTTTTTCTGAAACATGTACAATTGTATTTGTAGCCTTTATGAAGAGACAGCAGCAATATTTAAACTAAATAGGAGTCATGGGAATGTATCCTCCCAATTTTGCTACAGTCAGAAGTATATCCTCCTCTTTTTACTTCTGTAAGGATGCTATCTACAGCTCCATTTCTCCTGCAGATACCCTTAAGTGTTCTTCATTTTCAGTTCATATTGAATATTCAGAGAAACAAACATATTGTGATATAATGCAGTATAAAGTGCAAGTGCATTTCTCAGAAATGCAATAACCAGAAACAAAATGTTTGAGTCATACAACATTTTCTGAAGCCTTTTTCTAATCCCCTTCTCTTTTTGCCTCCTTAAAAAGTTTGCATAATTATAGCAAGGAAATGAAAAGCAATTGTGAACTGAAACCATACATTCTTATTTCTTCCATGAAGTACATAGTACACATTAGAGTAAGATAAAACAGTATAGGGTGAACACTAACATTTTTTCGAATTATATAACAGAATTTCATCCTACAGAATATTTTAAATATGAAAACACAGAGGAAAAAACCTACAACAAAGCCAGAGATTCAATCATAGGTTTGACATGGGTCAAGAATTAAAATCAGGCTAGAATTTATGGCATGTCTTTTACATCTAAAGCAGCTTCAACATTCCATATTTTGCTAAGGTTTTTTTTTTTTATTATTATTTTCTTTTCCCTATGAGTAAATGTCATTGTTCTCAAGCTTTCATTTTATATCTGAAAATTTTAGATGTCAATGCAGAGGGGGCTTATAAACCTAGCCAAGGAACCTTGCCCCAACTCTTTTTTTTTTTACTTTGTGTTACTTAGAAATAGCTGAAAGTGTTTGCCAATTCATCCAGGGAATCACTGTTAAAAGGAAGAAGGGGACTAAAAAGGAGGAGATGACATTTTAGGAATCATGGCTTCTCTTTTTTGTGTTATTCCTGACCCTGATCCACCTCCCTTGGGTGTTTTGTATCACTTCTAACTTTATTACCTTATTGAGGCTGACCATGTAGTGTAGGAATGTAAAAAACTCCTGAGGAGCTGCAGTGAAAATCTCTCTGCAATCAGGGCTGGGTGTATCAGTCTGTCAAGCTGCTGTCCTGTATAGAGCAGAGAAACTGACTGTTTTTCTGTGGGAGCATTTCTATCTATCCAGTTCCTCTGAATACATTGATTTTATCTTTAAAATCTCCTGATTTTTTTTTTTTAATTTACAGGGGAAAAAAAAGAAAAGAAAAGAAAAAAAACAACTATATTCATGGAAAATGAAATGGCCTGTAAATTCATGCTGTCATTAATTTTGATCTTAAAGAAACTTTTTTTTTTAGATCATTTTTCTTCTGGGGGAATACGCAGATGACACAGGCCAGTGATTTCAAATGTCTCTGTGAGTCTGATGCACAAGATTTCTTCAGGAAGAGTATATTTTGGATTTGAATATGTTGCCATATTTTGAGTAGTGCTGCCTTGCTGTATTTAACTATGCATCAGGATGCCACTCAGTGAAAATTCCTTTCCCTCTGTGTTGCCATTCCTTGTTCATTTATAAAATAGGTTTGGTGGTTTGGTTAGTTTTATACTTTTACTATGGCTTTTTCTCTTTAATATTTTTTGAAGCCAGATCCAGATCGCCATATTTTAATTGTTCACCATTATCAAATCTCTCTAAACATTGTGACACACACATATATATATATATATATATATATAAATGGGTGAAACAACCTCCATGATGTTTAAAGAAATATTCAAAAAAAGCACCGTTTAAAAAAGGCAATGAAAATAAGCATCCAAAGAGAATCAAAAACTATTTTTTAATTTTATTTCAAAAGGTATCTTAGTAAGTACATTTTATTCACATCCCTGAAAGATGGAGAGAAAATCTGTTGACAGATGTGTTCATAGCTCTACCCTGTGGAGCCCAAGACAATCTTTAAACTAAATAGCAAATTATTATTGTATTGCCGTCATGTTGCCACAGGTTTCTAAGCAGCCTTGAGGCATTCACTTCCTAAGCCATTGGGAGCTCTTTATCTCATGAAATTTGACATGCCCATTTTGGATAGAAAATACTCAAATGGAGTCACCTTTCATCATCTCAGGACATGCAAGTTGCCAAAAGACTTGGCTTCCAAGGGGGTTATGAAAGAGCAGATATTTTTTGGTTGTTTGGATTCTGTATTTCACTTTGGCCTCTGTTTATACAATAAAAGTGAAATGCTCAGGAAAAAACCATAAATCTTTACATGTTATTGCTCTTTCTCTGTGAAACCCACCCTTGTACTCTGTTTTTTCTAGCGCAATAATAAACTGTCACTCAGTTGTGGTTAGCAGCAGAAAACTTGGTAGTGGAAACATTTTTTATTAATGTCAGATTACTGTAGGGAACTTGTTATAATTTTTTAGTTCTTGACAAATATTTTTATCAAGTTTCAAGAGTTAAATTTTATATGCATAAAGCAAAAATTTGGAGTTGAACTGTTAAAACAGCCAAGACTTTTAGAATGGATATGATAAGTGGGATGAGGGGGAGAATTAGAAGGACAAAAAGTGACAAAAACTCATCAGCCAAAACAAAAACAATTTCATATGTGAAGAGAAACAAAACAAAGTAAAACAAATAACACAGAGGCAATTAATCACCGCCTCCTCCTACCAGACTGATGTCCAGCCAATTTCTAATGCAATTCCTGCCTTCAAAAAACTATCCCTGCTTTAGACCTTTCCTCCTTTCTACTTTTTATTGCCTAGCATCGTGTTATATGGTATTGAGTATCCCTTTCATCCATTTGAATAAACTTCATGGCTGTGTTGCCCACCCCTAGCCAGCTACCTGGAGGGATACAGAGAGTAAGAAACAGAGAAGATCTTAGTACTGTGCAGATGCTGTTCAGCAGTTAAGACACAGGTGTGCTATCAACACCGTTTAGATCACTAATCTGAAATGGCACCATGTGGGCTGCTGTGAAAAATATTTACTCCATCCCAGTCAGACTCATTACAATGCATCAATTTTTTTTTTAACATCAAGGTTTAACTTCTTGAACTATTTTTGTAAAAGAGTTTATTGTAACTACTGTCAAGGACATGACACTAGACTAGGTGTATTCTCCTGAATCGATATTGTATGACAATTGTTCCTTTCCTAACTCACAATTCCACAGAACTATTTGTGGGAAAGCAGTCTGGATGTTTAGATCGTAAACTCTTTTAAGAAAATAAAACTCCAGGGAAAGAGTAAAAATCAGCTACATTGTTCAAAGTCAGTTGTAAAAAAAGTTTTAAATGATCTTCTTTTGAAAGCAGGGAGTCATAAGAGTTTCACCAAAATTTGCATAAGATTTGCTGAAGTGCAGGCATAATAAATGCATTCAGAGAATCATAATCAAGGACTGAAATTAGAAAAAAATAATCAAAACATATACTCAGAAAGTTTTGTCTTTATTTCAATATACTCCTTTGGAAACTGGAAGATGGTGACTTCCAGTAATTTATACAGTATGTTTTAGTAAGTATGTCCCTAAACAGATGAACAAATATGTATGAATATATTAATATCTATATATAATCACACACATTTGAGCACCAATATATCACAAAATCACAGCATGGCTGAGGTTGGCAGGAGCCTCAAGAGGTCGCCTTGTCCAGCTCCTCTGCTCAAGCAGGGCTACCTAGATAGTCCAAGAACATGTTCAGATGGCTTTTGAAAATGTCCAAGGGTGGAGACTCCACAACCTCTCTGTGCAACACATCTGTGCCTATAGTACGCATCTATAATTCTCTTACAAATTTGTATCAAATAAAAAACTGGGAACTCTGGAAAACAGCCAAAAAAAAGATTATAAATTGTTTTTAAGTGTAAAATACCTGATTATCTCCACTGGATATATATATATATATATATATATATATATATTTATATATATATGTGTAATATATATATATATTATGTCTTCAGTTTTTTAAGTCAGTAGGAGGTTGTTTCATCAAATGCTATTTAAATAATTATGAGATAGTAAAAATAATATAAAATTAGGAATATTTTTACTCAGTGTTGGAGTGTCTTTATGTATTGACAATGTTTTGTCTTTTCAGGGCCACCTATAATATTGTGTAATATTTTGACTAATCATTTTTTTTTAACCCGTCACAAAGCAACTTTTATACCCCTTTTCTCTCTTTGAAGATAAATATTAAGACTGATTTACACCTTTTATTTTGTAATTCTACAAGGATACTGTTTAATTAAAAATGCTGTTTATTAATTTTTGTAAGTTTATTGGTTATGATCATGAAAAGCATTTATGAGGCCATTTACTTATCTTCCTACTGATCTAATTTTCAGATCATCTGTTAGGATGGGACTAAAGACTAAAAT
Source organism: Leucosticte australis (assembly GCA_025504685.1). Classification (NCBI taxonomy): domain Eukaryota; kingdom Metazoa; phylum Chordata; class Aves; order Passeriformes; family Fringillidae; genus Leucosticte; species Leucosticte australis. The sequence goes on along the minus strand of JANIJU010000001.1, from coordinate 71,160,586 downwards.
GAATAAATAGTATTTTTCCATTGTGAAATTTAGGCTGATTTTGGAGGTTAGGGGTTTATTCAATGAAAGTTCTTTTCAGAAATATTTTATCAGAGAATACTATTCTCATTCCAATCTTAGTTTTCACATGGCATTTGGAAAGACTGTATTGAGTTAGTGATGATGTTAAAATCATAGAAACATAGACTCATAAAGTAGGTTAAGTTAAAAGGGACCTTTGGAGGTCATTTCTTTCAACTCACTGCTCAGGCCCAGCTTCTAACTATCAGATCTTATCAGTATTTTTGCAAATGTTGCTCTTGACACAATTATCAGGGGAGTAACTGAGAGTTTATTTATATCTATGAAGGAATTTATGTTGACTTGGCTTTCAATTAGCCTGGAGTAATTGATAAGAAATGTCTTTTGAGGTCCTTTGAAAATCAGCTTGTACTAGCTTTGAATAATTGAGAATTTTATATAGGTGGAGTGGGCTGAATTTGGCTGGACACAAAGTGCAAACTAGAACTGCTCTATCATCTCCATCAGGACAGGGGAGGAAAAACTATAACAAAAGGCTCATGGGTCAAGTTATGGACAGGGAGACTTCTCTCATCACTACTAACATGGGCAAAAGAGACTTGCTTCAGGAAAATCAATTCAATTGCTTATCAATAAAATCAGAGTAGGGGAATGAGAAACAAAACCAAACCTTAAAATGTATTCCTTCCACCTTTCTCTTCTTATTGGGTTCAATTTCACCTTTAAATTCTCTACCTCTTCTCCAGCTGCAGCTCAGGGGGATGGGAAACAGAGGATTGGAGTTGATTCATCCTGTGTTGTCTCTGCTGCTCCTTCCTCCTCAATGTCTTCCCCTGCTGTATTGTGCAGTCCCACTCACAGGAGACAGTCCTTCACAAATGTCTCCAGCATGTATCCTTCCCCTAAGCTCCAGTTCTTCAGGAATGACTCTAGCATGGCTCCTTTCCCTAAGGTGCCATTCTTCAGGACCGGACTGCTCCAGCAAGGGTTCCCCTCAGGGTCACATGTCCCACCAGAAGCCTGGTCCTGTATGGGCTTCCCATAGGATCACAGCCTCCTTCAGGCATATGCTTGCTTCAGGATGGGGTCCTTCAGAGACCGCAGGTTCCATGGAAACTCCATGGATTACAGTGCTCTATCAGGGTCTTCACCACCGGCTGCTCCAGCATCTCCCTCAGTTTGGTGTCTGCAGAATTGCTGGGCTCAAATATTCTCACTCCTCTCTCTGGCATCTGTTGCACAGATGTTTTTTTTTCCCCTTCATAACCATGTAATAACAGAGGTGCTACCATCATTGCTGACTGGCTTGGCTTTGGACAGTGACAAGTCCATCTTGGAGCTGGCTGGCACTGGCTTTATCTGACATGGTGTAAGCTTCTGGCATCTTCACCCCCCTTATTCTCAAAACCTTGCCGTACAAATCTCATACAATGCATAATGTATTCCAAGTACAATATGCAGAGGGGCTTTGGGACAAATATATTTCTTAGCCTGGAATGCACCACTTCTGTAAGACCCAGTTCTATCTTCTCTGGAAACACCTGTACCAGAACTGTAATTAAGTCGAATGAAAGAGGCTTTTATTTCCAGCACTCCCCTTTCTGCTCTGTGAAAAAAATGTCATTTGTTTTAGGGTTTGTTTAGACAACAGAAAATTGCTTTTCCTGTCTCATGAAGTTCCTGCAATAATTCTCCGATTCTCCAATCTCCAATTGTGTGAATTCACTTACTGGTGATAGAGAAGAACAGACAGTTCTTAAATGTTGTTCACTTCATCGTAAAATACATTAGATAAGGTGTTAACACCCTATTTTCCAATGAAGAGAAAACATTCTTCTTTGTATTAACAAGAAATGTAACCAAGGTGGACCATATGACAAAGCCTGAATATATACTGAAGACACATAAATTTCGCTGAGATGATTCTTATCCCCATTTTCTTTATTTTTCTGAAGAATGTCAGGTTTGGGATCAAGGACACTGCTGCGTTGTAACACCTCCAGGTTCTTTGAATTCTCTGTGTTGTAGCAGTGGTATTGACCCTTCTCTTGCAGTCTCTTTGTCTTCTTGTTGACAATAGATTTAGTACATCATGCTTTAGCCACATATTTTTCACTTCCTATAAAATACATTTAAAGGGCAATATCAAGCTATTCCAGGTTCTCTGTTCTTCAATGAGTTCTAAAAAAAGAGGTAAAATTTGCATGAGCTATTTCTTCTTTTTTTTTACTACGTAAAGCATTTTTCTCTGTTGTAAACAATATAAGTAAATGTTTTCCTCTGCTTGTGAGCATTAAAACTTTTAGGAAAGTGCTTATATTGCTTATATTTTGGATTCTACTCTTCATTTAACTACTTTATGTGTTTATTCTTTTGTGAAGGGTATTTGTCACGTCTGATAATATCTGATAATATAATATAAAATCTATCTAATAGATACTAGTTTAATAATTAATTTTCTTTGTTAAAAGAAGAAAAACCCAATGTTTTTATGTCCCTAGTTTTCTACAATACTTTCTTTCCAAGTGACTAATATTGAAAAAGAACAAAATTATGTCTTTTGGCCTACTGACTTATAAAATTAGCTTGATTTGTGAGAAAGAAAAAACATGATCTCCATCTTAATGGTAGAATCTTAATGATGAATTCTTTCAGGAGTTGCAGGCTGTAAAATGAACCACTATAATGAGTAACCTGTTTGAACTAAGACAATATAAACTAACAGTATAGTTAGCAATTTGTAAAAAATAACATAATATAAATTAATAGTAACTGTTTTATAAATAGTTAAACAGTAAAATTCAAACACTGAACAGTTGTTATTCTATTCTTCAGCCTTAGTAGTTCTTTGCTTCGTTCTATTGCTTTGAAATTGTTTCATGTAGGAAGGTAAAATGCCTACTATATTTATCAACATTTGGCCTTGTATTTAAAGCATGTCCTGAGATTTATTTTAATGTGTATATATAGAATGTGTGGTGTATGGTTTGCCAGTGTTATTTGCCTTGGTGTGTCTTATCTTGATGTGATATTTCATGGTTTGTTTATTTCAGGAACACTGTAAAATATCTAGGCTGTCCTTTCTTTTAATTCTGAAATCCTTATATAACTTCATTCTGATCTACCTTCTTTAACATTTGGTGTGTTGGTAGCACTTTTATTTTTCTTAAGCTGTGTTAGTAAGGAACATCCTACAACAAATTTAACATTTTTAACATCTACTGAGTGGAATTCATACTAGTGCCAATACTGAAGCTTTTCCCCATTTGAAGGACTCTTTAAATAAAATACAAACAAAACCCTGACAGTCTTAAAAGGCATATCTGTGTGTAAAGTACTGTAAGAATATTTGCTCTCGTTTGTAGTCATATATAATTTCAATCAGAGAATTGGCATAAGTTATAGTAGCAGAAGCACTTTGAACAAAAATTGCTGTGTTCATAATCAAATAGGTCATCCAAAAAAATTAGCTCAACCATATAATTATTCCATTAAAAGTACATGAATTATCTGAGGTCAAATCTTTATAGATGCAAGAAAATCTGTAGAGGCAGTTGCCAAAAGATCTTAAGCACTGGAAAGTTGTAGTGAGTTAACAACCATAGACAGCTAATGCTGCTTACCCACTGCACCACAGAGGAATTGGGCGAGAACTGAAAGGGTTAAAATGATAGTTTTGGATAATGTCACATGGACTATTTTTTGTTGGTATTTGGCAGTGGGGACAGATCTTGAAGGACAGAGTGTGAGCAAAGTTCCTTCACTCTTAATGTCTTTGAAATGGAAAATAAAGTAGTTAACAATGTAATGAGTTTTAAATAATGATGATAATAATTGTAAGAAGAAGAACAGTTATGGGTGGTAACATGTAATATGTAGCCTAGGTGAAATCCAGCTGCATATTGAAAACAAACAAAAAAGTAAAGAAAAAAGCCCTGACACCAAAACCAAGCCAAACAAAAAAGCAAAGTTGATATAGCAGTCATGGTCCAAAAGTAAATATCTCCATGAATAAAATTATTTTTTGTTATATTTTGTGACATTTTATGTAATATAAGAAGAAATCAATAAATTTGTGTTTTTCTAGATATCACTAGACAATGATGGCATGTTTTCATACAACCATTTTTGAAGAATAAAATAAAACATTTAAGAACAGTGCACATGAGAATGCTATTAAAAAGATTGCTGCTATAATTAGAGAAGATTCTGAGAATAAGGAAAATCAAATACCTGAAATAGAATTGTAAATATTTTAGAGTTCTGATTCATCTTGTATACCGGTAGAATCAAAATTCCTGATTAATGGCAAACTGCAAAAATGTCAGGATCACAGAAAACAATATTCTTTGCTAAGTAAGATAACGGTCCTTCTTTGTTGCCATGGCAAACACTGGCACTCACCATTATACCCTTCTGTATTATCACCCTCTAACTAGAGTGCTCCTTTCAGGACCTGCATCTGAGACTTTTTTTGATGGAGTCTGCTGCCTTGTACATTGGATAGTGACATTGCAAGAGATACAGCTGATAAAGGCTGAAACCGGGATGGAATAATTTCCTTTCCCTAGCCATCAAGCTGAACAACTGCTTAGCCAGGAATTGGTTTAGCTGAGAAAAAGCAAGTCAGATTTATCTGTAGTTTAGTGCTACATTAGGACAAGAGAGTCTCAGATTCATGTCTTTGGACATTTTTTTTTGGTCTTTCATTTAACTCACAGGGAAACTGCATGAATAACATTTTTTGAAGTGGCCAGAACTCTGTGGCTTTTACAGGGCCACAGGTTTTGCCTTTTACAGGGCCAAGACAAAATGTTAACTAGTCTGATTCCAACCTGAATGTTCAAAGAATCTTTTTTACCATGTATGAAAAACAATGTAAACAAACATGTCTACCCATATGAAAAATAAATCACTGCAGTCTAGGAAAAAAATCTGCTAACATTGTTCAGTTTGTACAGAAAGGACTCTAAAATATGCTATTGGAAATAGACTTTTTTTTTTTCTGATCCTTCTGTGTCAACAGTGCTGCTCGGTAAACAGAAGTTTTAATTAAGAATTAAATGTAGGTTGAGCCTGAGGGAAAATATAATTTAAAAATGATTATATCTTTTCTAGATTAGTTAAAGAATAATTGGGAAATTCCTCTATGATTCTGTACTTTAGATAATTATTTATTTCACAAAAAATCAGTGCCAACTGCTCCAGTACATATGCTTGATGCTATTTGGCAACCATCCATCCTGCTTTCATAGTGATAGAGTTCTGAAATTTTGATCCAGCATCACCAATGCTTATTGTAGATTGAAGTATACCCTAGTAAATTGAAATCTCACAGATGTGAGACTGTTTTTAAGCCACTGAAAACTGTGTTTTAACCTCTATACCTCTATCTAACCTCTATACCCACTATAAATTTTATTTGTACAGTAACGCCTATTACATTCTTTATAAATTAAAGATTTTCAAGGTATGTATTAACCAGTGATTCTTATCTCCCTTTGTGCTTTCTGAAGAAATTTAATTTTTCCTGAATTAAGCTCGGGAACTTCACAGTAAGATCTAATTACTCTGGATTTGTTTATTTCTGTTATGTTTTTTTTCTCTTTTTTTCCTGAATTGTAAGATTAAAATGATGCATCCAGTACCTTAAAACAATTTATATTTAATTTCAGTAATTTAAATGTAAAGCACATATGATCACAGATGATTACATTACTGCATCTTTTCCCTTCACAATTATCTTATTTAGAAATTATGTTTGAAAAATAATTCTACATGAAACTTATGGTCATGATTGATCATGAGTAAGATCCAAATTGGAAAAAAAATTAAGACAATGCAGGCAGCTTTTCTTAATACCAACAATAAGTTTGTATTCTATACCTCACTGAAAGAGCAATAGTTTATGTGTTTAGGAGTTTGCATGATTCACATTACTTTTATTGACATGTGGAACTCTGATGGGAAGATGTAGCTGGTTTATGTTAAATAAGTGTGCAGGAAGGTGAAGCAACAGGTGAAGAATTGACTGCAGCTCCCACTCCCTTCTTCCCTGTGCCATTGGGGGAAAGAAATAGACAATTGGTAATAAAATTAAGCCTAAGAACAGGGAGGAGGGTGTTTGCAGATTTGAGTTTATTTCTCATTAGCGTACTCTGATTCTGTTGGCAATAAATTAAACTCATTTTCCCAAGCTGAGTCTGTTTTGCCTATTACAGTAATTGATGAGTGGTCTTTTCCTGCTCTTGTCTTGACCCACAAACTTTTCAGTATCTTCTCTCTTCCCTGTGCAGCTCAGGATAGAAGTGATAGGACAGTTTTGGTGGGCACCTAGCATCAAGCCAAGGTCAAACCACCAGACTTCCCCATTTATCTTCTTGGACAGTCCATTCTGTAGTGAAATTGTGAAGATGTAGGCTAAAATAAATTATTATATATGACAAGAACTTGTGAGGTTTCCCCCCTCTTTTTTTCCTATTTTAGGAAAGTTACCCACTGGATTTATGGGTCCTATTAAAATAAATCAATAAAATGATGCAGTAAAAGATGAAAACATCTAGATGTGGCACTCCATGACCACCCATATATCCTCTTAACTTTCAATGTGATTTATAGTATGCAAAGAATTCAAGACAGAGTCAAAAGGCAATTGATCAATACCACCAATAGTTACATGACCTAATTAAAGTACATCAAAGAACACAGAAATCTGAGCTGGGAGAATAATTCCTAATACTTTGTTAATCAAGTCTTTCACAAAATTTAAAGAATTTACCCCGTAGACATTTTAATCTGCAGAAACTGATCAAATTAATGGGATAGCCTGAAATTACTTCTGAACAACTCCTTTATATTTAAAAATTGCAATCTGCCAAATATACTAGGTAATGCCGACTGTGTTCCTTTGTTTTTCAACTCAGCTAACAAGTTAGCAACAGATGCATTGTGATCTCAAAATCCTATTCACTGGGTTTGTATGCAGTTCTACAAACTCTTCCTATCAGTCTTTCTTTACCCAGCATCAACATTTTCCATCCATTTTTGTGCTCTGTATTGCTAGTGAAGTTACTTTGTTAAAATATTCAAAGCAAGTGAAGCAAATACATTGAAAACATAGTTAGAATTAATGAATTACTTTTTACATGCACAGTTTCACTCTTTCTCATTGTACTTCTTTTTACTGGATGTATTTTATTTCATAAGATCATGTATAATAAATATGAAAGCATTCAGCTGTCTTCAGGCAATATAATGGACAGTCTCTGAAATAAAATCTCCATCTAATTATAAATAAGTATTCTCAAAAATCCTTTTGTTTTAATAGAGCCTATCAGAGATTTTCACATACCACATAGGATGCCAGATAATTTCTCTATTTTTCACTTACATCCTACATTTTGGCCTAGTGCCTAATCTGAGCTCTTTATGGTCTCTTTTCAGAATTAGCATGTGCCAAACACTGATTGCTTCATAGTCACTTGTGTCTGTCTTTCATTTCCTCTCAGATTTTAGAAAAGGATACGCATTTCAATGTCATCTGTGAAACCAAGACATGTCCATGTCATTCAGCTTATGGGTTTGCGGCATTTCATAGTATTTTAACAGGTTTAGCATTAAAATTAAATATATATGTTCTTAGCATTGTGTATAATGTAGAAATCATAGAATGAAGAGCTATGTGTGTGATGGAGTAAATTTTAACCTTCACTTTATCCCCTCACATCCAACTTTCCAGCTGCAGCACTGATGCTACTCATGCTCTCTGAGCAGCAACTCAGCTGCTAATTCATGCCTTGATTTTGAGAGTGCTGTTCAATTAATTAAATATTTGAAAGGATCTAGGTTATCTGAGACAACTACATGGCACTTGCATATATGAGATCTGATTCATAGGAGACCCTTGCCTTTCTAGACAGGAAGAACTATTCTTCAAGTGCAGATGCCTGTGTAAGGCAAACAAAGTACAGTTTGTGTCAAAGATGCTTCATGTGTCTGAAAGAAAGGGACAAGAAAGAAAGAAATAGAGAGGAAATTTGTTTCCCTATTTAAAAGCAAAAAACCACCAACCAACCAACCAACTAGCCAAGAATCCCGGGTTGTTGTCCTCCTGTTTTTTCAAAGTTTTCACAGAAAAGAGGAGGCAGACTGATGGGTGAAATGTTATGAAGTAAAGGAGTTTCAGCTGTCCTGCCACTCCCTATTTGCATCACAGACACCTTTTCCTTGTCTTATAAGTTGAAGAATAAACAACCTTGTTTTATTAATAAAATAAAGAATTAAATATATAGCTCCAAACAAATTGCTGTTCAGTTTAGTTGCACCAGCTACTGAAAGTGCATGAGCATTTTTTTTTTCCATGATGCCATTTTGCAGTTTTGGTGGAAGTAGTCACACAAAATTAGATTTGCAATATTCAGTGGCAAGAGTATCTACCAGAGTTGCGAGACATTGCTCATTGATCTATAAATTATATACCTTCCTTTCCACTGAAGAATGCTGTAGTTGTGGTTTGTGGAGAGAAAATTTCTATGTAAGAATGTAAGATCCCTTTACAAATCCCTCATTAGTCAGACTATTGGGCTGCTCTCATGGAAGAACTCAGAGATTCTCTCTTTCCATTATGCAAATCTCAGAGGAGTTTTACAGAAAGTGCTCTGCATGAAGACTTTGTTTCCAAGTTGTCTTTTGAACCATTTTTTCTCAATCTCTTGGCTACTTTGCAGCTGTTCTATTAGCAGCTTCCTAACCAGAACTTACCAGAGAGTTTTAAATTATATTTTCTGTAGAATTCCAATAGTGCAAGTCTATAAAAAAACCCCAAATAAGTGTTATATAACCACAGTACCTATAGAGATTAAAGGTAAGCACAAAGACTTGGAGTCAAAGAAAGAAAAGAACAGATCATGGCATAGGGAACAAACAAATAGATCTTTCAGAAGGCATACATTTTTAAATATTTCAACTTGTTATTTAATCTAAAATTAACAATCTAAAACTTCAGCCTCAAACAATTCCTAGAAGGAAAGTTTAAAAAAAAAGGAGAATAAGAAATTTTAGTGCAAATCCTGGAATAATATCACAGATTACGAATCAGGCTATGGATATTCATTTTGAAACATACTGTTATTACAATTTAGTGATTTGGTGAGTTTGGAAACATAATTTCATGTTTGTAAATATAATTTCATAATGTAATTTAGTATATGGTAAATGTAATTTACTAATTTAGATATGTATCATAATTTATCCAGCATTAAATGTGAAATGATACTGGGTTATAATGACAGAAATTAAAAGAAACAAGGAAAAAAGAACCTGCTATTGATTAATGAATTCCAGATAGTCAGAGATGAAGAAGCAGAGACTAGGAAAACAGCACATCTCTTTGACCTCTTGGATCTTCATAAATTGATAAGAAATAATATTAATAAAAAGAGAGAGAAAAGGTGTTTGAAGACAGCAATTTATGAATTTTATGAATTTGCAGTTGTATTTAAAATGTTTCTCTCATGGTGTTCTTGTTCATTTGTTATGATGCAATCTAGATCCACAGAGTATCCAGCCATATTAAAATTTAGCAAAGTTATAAGAAAACAATAGATTTTAAATTGATTGGTGTTCTGAGCAATGAAATCAAACAAATAAACAAGGAATAACAATGATTTTAGAAAGAGCAAAGATCTAAAGATTGAAAGGGATTAATGTTTCCTCAAAGGGATATAATGTCCTATCAGGCTTCTGTTATGAAAGATTTATTCAATTATATTACTCTGTGCCAGGGACAGGGTAAATAAAATTTAATAAAAATATTATTGTTCTTCCTTCCTTTCACCTACTGCACTTAACAAAGGTAATAATATCTAACTTACAAAGTTCAGTCAAACTCACCTTTGCTATTGGGTGGAATTTATTGTGTCTCGCCATGACTCCTGTGCCTGTACAAATGTCACTGATTCCCTAGGGTTGTGGAGTGGTTCAGATCATGCATCACATTTTATTGAAATCCTTGCTGGGTAGGAAACAACTGCTTGAATTCACAATTTCATTTTAAAGCAGCTAAACATTCAGTAATTTTAGTTTATGGTGGGATTGCCTTGAAAGAGAAGTCACTCAAAAATTGTCTGACACGCCATAGCTCTTTTGGTAAAAAATCCAGCAAGGGCTCATTGAGCTCTTTTCAAGCAAGAGAGTCATGGAAATACCATGAGCCTAAGCTGACATAACTCAGCTTTGCACCTGCACTACTCACTGTAAACACTCTCAATCCGTTGATTATTTTCAATAGAGATTTATTAATATCTAAAGAGTACATTCATCAGTTAGCCAGCTAAACTTTTCTAACTTGAAGTCATCATAAATTGAAATTTCTAATGTTGATTAGTTTAAAAAAAATTGACACACCTTTTAACATAATTTGTTTGCAAAAAGTCAATTTGAATGGACTAAACTGTGAACCAGCTTTTTATATGTAACTGTCTGATCTATTCTCTGTTAATGTCACTGAGACGTTTGATCTGCCTATTTTATATATCTCCTCTCTTCTGTGCACTTATCCATAAAAGAGTGCATAAAATACAATTATATTGGAATGTTACCTCTGAAAATGAGGGCAGGCTTGAACTCCAAAAAGGTAATAAATTCTCAGAATTATTGGGCTCTGTCTTATCAAATTAGCTATCTCCTTTCTTTCATACATCTTAAACCACACCCCCCCCTCAAAAAATGAGAAAGCCCAGATATTCTAAAATATATTTAATATAAAACAACTGTATTTTGCAGTAATTTCATCACAGAATTGTTAAGATTTTTTAATTTTCCAAATACAACGTTTAGAGATGCCATATTCAGATGTTTAAGTGCTAAAGCTGTGCAATATATGGCAAAGATGACATGATGTTTCAAGTACACTAGACAGTAATATAAGCAATTGCTATAATATAGTTCTGTAGCCAAAGATAGCCTCTCTGTGTATCTAATGAGACTTTAATTAGCTTCATAATCAAGCCTTGTTTTTGATGAAGCTTGTCATATGAATTAAACAGCATGATATTTTTGAAAGAATATGCATAATTTAATTTAATAATTTTCTTTATTAGGGGAATAGTAACCAAAAGTGCATCAGTAACTGGAAAATACTGTTCTGTGATAGTTGAACTTCTTTAATTCAGTTGGCATCAATTAATATATGCCATGTTAGTAGCAGCTTTAAATAAAGGATCTGGCTGTTACAGCTGTCACCAAACTGCACAGACCACCTTATGGGACAGAAGGTAGTCTTGCCTTTACTACTCTACAGGTACTAAGTTATTCTACATTTTTGGTCAATCCTACTACCTGGCAAGGATGAGGTTGCTTATATCTTACCTTGGCTTTTAAAAGGAACTCAAAAGTTCATGCTGCATTTTCACTCCATAGGAAAAAAGCTTTTCCACAGAGAGGTTTCTAAGATTGCTCAGGAAGTGAAGTGACAGGATTTTTCTTTTCTATTGATTATAAAGGAAAGACATATGTGTTATTGCTGTATTTTCAGAAGGTAGAAGAATTAAAGTAATGCACCATCTGTGGTTAATTCTATTTGGAATAACATTTCAGTTTCAAGGGGAAAAATCATAACTTCTAATTCAAAACATTATAAACATCCTGGGTGACCCAAAATGACTGTGGGGCTGGGTTGTACAAATGTTTTTTAAGGCTGGGACACTCAAGGCAGAGTCTCTGTTTCCTCTTGGCTCTTGCTATTTCCCTTTTATTCTGCAGGGAGAGAACGCTGAGCCAGTGTTGGTAGAGGCTTTGTCTTTGGTTTTTTGCTGGTTTGGTGTTTTTTTGGTTTTTTTTTCTTTTCAGGTGGTTTCCTTGGGCAGGTTTTTTCTGAGAGGTTGCGTTTTGCAGTCCTGGACTGCTACAAAACAAATTCAGCAAGTACCTTTCTGCAGCCGCTCCACACGGTATCCCCATCCCGCCAGCAGCGCCCAGTGGCACAGGAAAGGCAGAGTCCGAGTCATCCCAGCTGGCTGCCTGCTGCTTCTGCTAGCCACACGATGAAGTCCCCCCCATGCATTTCAGCTGTTTACTGAATTTCAGCCACTGGAATGTGCCAGCTGCCTTCGCCATTCCAGCTGCCGCTGCTGGAGGGTAAGAGGGAGGAAGGCTTCCACCCTCTCTGTCTCCCCACACACTGCTGTCTCAGGGGGCACCATCATGGGTGAGGAGTTTCTCTGCCATTTTGAGTTTCTCTTTGTTCTTTTTAACTTATGATTATTACTGTTACTTTCCTGTCCTGTTGCTATTTCAGGTATTTTTAGTAAACTGTTAATCTTTTAATTTATATCTACTCATATTTTTTTCTCATTATTGGTGGAAAGGGATTGATTAAAACTAAGGGGGAAGTAACTAATTTTGGAGTGTCCATCCCTTAACTTGTCTTAAACCAAGACAATAAAGAAAAGATTTTGTGACACATTTACTTTACTATCTTTTAGACAAGCAAAGGAACATTTAATTCTAGGCTCTTATTCATCTGTAGTGGTTCTTTTTGCTCTCCTTGCCTCTCTTTGAGATTTCGAAAGTACAAGTTTCTTTTAATATGGTTACAAGAACAGTTTGGTTCAACTATTCTTTGCTGCAGCAAAATAGTAGTTATAGATTAATGTGATTACTCCAACTTTACTTCCCTCTACCCTCTGCAGTCCTCTCCACTCCTCTGGCAGACTTTGCAACCTTAAACATTCCTACACACTTTTATGCTGTGTTCCATGGCTACTCCTTGTCCTCTAAGAATCATTCTGCTGAGCTGTTACACCGCTGGAGGTTATTCCAGGTGCAGAACTACAGAAAAAGATAAAGAAAGGAAGGAAGAAAGTAGAAAAAAAGGAAGAAAGGAAGAAAGAAAGAGTATTAAAATTGAGATCTCAGAGTCACCAGAAGGTCTACAGAGGAGATTAAGAAATTTATTTGTCTACGATTCAACAGGAAATTAAAATAATTGTTTTCAAATATTTAAACTCTCTATCAAATGATGGAACTTGTAAACAGCTGACTGTTTTCTTTGGCATCTCATAAAAATTCATTCTTTCGGGGGATCAGAATACATCTTTTTCAACTCTTCAGCAGGTAATAAAATAATAAAAGTAAGGTAGCAAGTAATACCAAGTAGTATTCACTGGATTTCAAAATATTATTATTTCCCCTTTAAAGCTTCAGACCATTTAAGCCTATTTTGTTCTTAAATAACAAGCCATAGCTTATAGGTTTTGTCTCCTGTGTTTATAAAATACAAAAATATGTTACATATTTATATAGTACTGTATGTGTGTGAACACTGTATGTAACTCTCTCTATGTAGACTATAACTGGCAATAGTAACATAGAAACCTTAACTTATTTGACAGCACTTCTTTCCTATACATTCACATTCACACTTGAAAACAGTGCTGGGAATAACTCTGTACATTGTAAATACCTTAACCTGCAATTTTAACACAGAGCTGGCTGCTAATAATTACAGCTCTGTCTCCATTCGTGTTCTTCTTGACCTCCTGCTCATTCCTTCTGTGAAGCAGAAAATGAGAAAAAAAAGGGGATACAGTCTGTGCTCAAGGTCTATGGCAATCCATGAGAGCTCTAGCAACAATTGTTACTGACAGAAGATTTGTTAGAAACTTTTTTGAACAGAGTATGTACATATGGCTGCCTTAGAGGGAATTTATGAGTCAGTCATATGTCAGTTTCTGTAGAATCCTCCTGAGTACCTGATCATCTATGGAACAGAAAGGAAGAAGGTTATTGAAGTAATAGATATACAAGGACCTTATTTAAATTATTCTCTGTTGTCAGACTTTCAATATAAAGTTTTATGGTCCAGCTGTCACACAAAAGCACCTCTCTAGACCATTATTCCAAATACAATTCATCCAACATAACTGTTTCTGTGAAAACTTCCACTTAGAATACAGGCCTGCCAGCTCAGTGGGATCTTGACTTCAGTTGAGAAGTCTTCTTGTACAGGCAACATGAGGTCTGCCTGGGGATGATGCCTGAAGACAACTAGTCTTCAGCAGAATTCCAGAAGCACTATTGAGAAAGGCAGCACTGCTCTTTTCCTTGTTGAAAGAGCAGGGAATGAAAGTGCAGAAGCAGTACTATCCTCAAAACGGATTGAATAAAGCACTGAGCATCATTGAAGGCAAAATTTTTGCTCTGAAAATTTGAGGACAGCAATAGCTTTGACAAATAATAATTGTGTTGGAAGACTGAGTTTCTGCCAGGTCTGAAAATGAATGGAAGAGTTTTCAAAAGGACCCAAGGCCAATAGGAATGTTACACATGAACATTAACAATTACCAGCATTTCAGAGGGAAGAATGGACTGTCTTGAGTTCCAGAATCCCAGAATCATAGAATGGTTGATGTTGGAAAGGACCTCTGGAGATAATAATTTCCAACCCCCTGAAGCAGAGCTGCTTACAACCAGTTTCCCAGGACCATGTCTATACAGCTTTTGGATAGCTCCAAGAATGGAGACTCAACAATCTCTCTGACAACCTGCACTAGTTAGTGTTGTCACCCTCAAAGTGAAAAAGTGTTTCCTGATGTTCAGAGGGAACCTCTTCTATTTCAGTTTATTCCCATTACCGGTGATCCTATAATTAACCATCAGACACTGGCTCCATCTTTGGGATCAGTACAGTTTAATACCTTTATCAACAGTATAGATGGGATAGACACTGGGATCTATGCATCCTCAGCAAGTTTTCAGATGACATCAAGCTGATTTGTGTCATTGACACACCTGAGGGAAAGAATGCCATCCAGGGGGATCTGGATAAGCTTGAGAAGTTGGCTTATGTGAACCTCATGAGGCCCAAAAAAACCAAGTGCAAGGTCCTGCACCTAGGTCTGGGCAATCCCTGGTATCAATAGAGTGCAGGGAATGAAGGGATTCAGAGTAGTCCTGTGGAGAAAGATTTGAGGCTACTTGTGGATGAAAAGCTGGACACGAGTCAGCAATGTGTGCTTTCATCTCAAAATGCCAACCATATTGTGAACTGCAGCAAAAGCTTGGCCAAGATGTCAGGGGAGGTGATTCTCCCACTCTGTGTTTCTCCATGACATCCCACCTGGAGTACTGCATCCAACTCTGGAGCCCTCAGTACGAGCAAGACATGGACCTATTGGAGCAGATCCAGAGGAGAGACACAAAAATGATCAGAGAGATGGAAAGTGTCTTCTATGAAGAAAGACTGAGTTGGGGTTGGTCTTAACTGGATCCTGGATCCAGAAGAAGAGAAGGCTCTGGGATGACCTTGCTGTAGCCTTTCAATGCTTGAAGGGGGCTTCAACTGGAAAGCGTGGGACAGATTTTTAATGGCACCTGTAGCAGTAAGACAAAGGATAATGGTTTTAAACTAAATAAGAGTAGACATGGAGATGAATGTCTTTACAATGAGCGTGGTGAGTCACTGAAACAGGCTGACGAGAGAGACAGTAGATGTCCTGTCCCTGGAAACATTAAACATCAGGTTGCGTGGGGTTCTGAGCAAATTGATCCAGTTGAAGATGTCCCTGCTCGTTACAGGATATTTGAACTAGATGACCTTCAAAATCCCTTCCAACCAAAACTAATCTGTGATTCCATGATCTTCTTTGCAACCTCCCTTTAGGTATTTATATACATTCATGGATGAGATCTCCCTGAGCCTTTCCTTTTCTAGTCTGAAGAGTCTCAGCTCTTTCAGCCTTCCTTCACTTCTTCATAATCTTTGTGGCCCTTTGTTGGACTCTTTTGGGTATGTCCTTGTCTGTCTTGTTCTGAGGAGCTCAGACCTGGATACAGTACTCCAGGCATGGTCTCAACTATCTGCTTCATAAATATAAGATAACTCAGGAAAAAGTTTTATGTTTATAAGAGAGTTTTAGGTCTAGATAAGCATAAAAAAAAAAAAAAAGGTAAAATGAAAAGAAGACTTTGGTTGTTGTAACTCTCTTAGTGATACAAAAGATCTCTAGAAAAATCATTTGCAGTTCATGCAGTACCTCTGATGTTAAACATCAGAAACAGTTCTATCTGCTGAGAAAAATATTATCACTTAATGGGTGAAGAAGAAACAAAAACCCCCAGGAATTAATTTGGCATAGGAAATTAAAAGTGTGAAAAAATCACAGAGAAACCTTCCTAAGCAGCTGCATGCTCCTCAGCTGTTAAAAGTTGAGTACCACTTCCCTAAATGAAACTCAAGAATGATCTCCTTTGAATAGCTTCACTTATCATCAATTTCAGTTAGTACAAAAAGTCTGTAACCTCATCAAAATGTGATACTCTTATTAATGGACAAATTCAGTACTCCAGATGATTGATTTTTCAAATATCCTCTACTCTTCTCAAAGGCAAACCAGTAATATGATATCCACTGATGCAGACCAGCTGATTAGTTTATGAGCCTATTAGTTAGAAGTGAGATTAAATTATTATTTTCAAAGAATTGCACTTGCTAAGTGGTATATCTAGTAAAATACCTTAAGTTCCTAAATACTGCACTGATTTGTGGATTCTACCGGAAAAGCTAAGAGGAATGCTCTTCATTTAAGTCATTTTACAAAGAACTGTAATGGGCAAACAAGGAAATTATTAATGCTAAATTCATAGTTTCTCACTTAGGCAAAATTGCATTACAACAGTCAGGAGTTTTGCCTACCCCCACCCCAAACTTGTGGGGCATGTGACCTTATTTCTCTTTTCTTTCCACACAGTACCTGTGTAAGAATATTCCCACTGGATTCAGAAAAAAATTTATTGCTACTTTAAAAAAAAAAAAAAATCTGAACAAAAAAATCAGACAGGATGTGCTCGAAGTCTGGAGCAGCTGAGCTACATGGTGCAAAGCTGTCATTTCCTACACTTCTACCATTCACATTTCAAGTGATCTGTATGCTGAGGCAACTGTTCTAAGCAAATTATATTGATTCAGCTTCAAGGATGACATGAAAACATCCAGATGGCATGCATGCTTTACATTAGAAACATTGGATAAATCATAACTTAAATATTCAGAAAGGTGGTCACAGTATCTTCTATGTCAGTAAATAGGAAAAAATAGATTGGCAATGGGTTTTCAAAATAGTCATATTCCTTCCTTGTTTGAGAGACATGGCTGTGCATGGTCTATAATTAAGATTTGAAACCTGTTTGAGTTCAGCTGAACTAATTATTGCCCCTTTCTGAATCTAATGTTATTGAAATTAAATAAGAAGGAATCGGGAGGGGACTTTTTAATCAGCTGTCATACACATCTCCTGAACAAAGATCCTATGTAATGAATGAACTGAAAGTAATTTAGAAAAAAATTCTCTGAGGAGGAATTCTTTTATCATCTACAATTCATGGTAGTAAAAGGGATGTATTATCTTATGCTACCTACCCATCTAGTAATTACATTCAAAGGACACTGAAGACTTGTCGTTCTGTGCAAAAGTCAAAACTTTTAAGTTCATTCAAATACAAAACCAGACATTTTGGAGAAGGCAGGGGAAACAGCCTGAAAATAAGTTGTTTGTAAAGAAACTGATGCTTAAGAGTAAACTCCTGTAGTAGGAAAACAACACAGGATGGTAGCAACTAAGGAAAAATGAGTAATCTACCACAATTCTTGAGGTGTGAGAACTGCAAAGAAATAAAAAAAAAGCTAAATGTGTCTCAATGTATATTTAATGTCTATTAAATAGTGATAGTGATATTTTAATGACAAAATTTGATTATTGGATACCCCAGTTAGTGATAGTATAACCCATGCCCTTTTGTAAGCTGAATAAGCCTTGCTCTTCTAAAGGCAAGATTGTTTAAACTTGACTGGAACACTTAAAAATATTCTTCTGCTAACTCTTTTTTATGTAATTGTCATTAAAATGATTAATAGTCTTTTGTTTCCAGAGATTATTCAGTAATTTAAGATTAGTTTCAATGCAAAATAATATATTGCAGTGGACAGACTTTTAGAGTTCAATTTTCCATCAGTCTTGTGAAATGGAACAATTTCCTATTTTTGACAACCATTTGGCTAAGGAGATTACTGTGACTACTTTTAAGTGCATAGCGGATGTTCAAATAAATTATTTATTTCCTCAAACACTCAATACATTTTGAAGCAATATTTATTATGCACAGCATTAGGAAGACAGTTTAAGAAATTTTACTCATTTTGGATAAGCAGATTAATAGAATAAAATTTGATGGGATCTTTTGTGTCTATATGGAGCATAAACCAAAAGGATGTTCTGTCATAAGAGTTCTTACCCTTCCTGGTTCAATGTTTGAAAAATACTATTATAACAAACACTTGAGAGCAGAAAGATAAAATCATAGAATTGTTAAAGCTGGAAAAAACCTTACTTAGTACACAAAGTTCATGGAGTCCAGCCTTTAGCCTCCCACTGCCATGTTTACCACTAAGCCATGTTCCCAGGTGACAACAGAACTAAACAGTAGCATTCAAAATTTGAAAACCTCCCTCCTCTCTTCCCAACCCCTCCCAAAAGATACATATATGCTAAATCTGGATAACAAATTTGCAGCTATTTGTTCATTAATGACTAAGTATGATGAGTCACTGAAAGGTGAGTGTTCAAACAAGACGTGGGAAGATGTTGCAGTGATGATCTTGTTTCCTTCTTCAACACAGGGAGAGAATCCTTCATTGATAGTCTGGGTAGTGATACAAATCTACCTTCTCCTTGGCTGCAGTCTAATTTTATGCAGCTAAACCAGATATTGAACGACTGGTCTTTGAATTTTGTCCTCTTCTTCTCAGTGTCCCTCACAATATTTTGTTAAATCTGGCCAAAGAATATAGATTACAAGAGTGTTTATAGAATCAAGGACAAATAGGGCATTTCTTGGTTCGCCTTCTCCTCGAGTAACATTAGCTGATAAAAATGAATTGTTAAAAAAACCCCATAATTTTTGCATTTTCTTAGCAACACCACCAGAATTTTCCTGCTCTGGGAATTGAAAGCTGCATTACATTACGTGTTCAGATCAAAGTATTTTACCAGGAGAAACAGATTTTCTTACCTCTGGCTATAACCCATGGATTTACCCATTATAAAAGTGCAATTAAGGATTATAAATGCATCAGCATTCTTCAGCTGAAGAGTGAATGAATCTCATGGGTGGAAGGAAGCTTACTTTTTTTAACTCAGGAGAAGAAAATCATGATAGTATTCCATAAAAACAGTATCTCCTATTTAGAAGAATTAATGAATACTTTTTTTTACTGTACTAGAAAAAACGGTAAATCATAGTAAGAAAATAAGAAAAGGAAATAAATCCAAATGAAATAAATTGAATATTTGGAAACATTGAGTAGTAATAATTTATTCACTGTAAAGATAACATTAATGAACTTTACTGGATACTTTTGTATTGCAATATTACCACATATTTTCTGAAGTGGAATTATACAGTGCATGCAATTAACATTTTAGATAAATCTTGATAAACTGACAATAAAAAGAAAAATAGTGATGCTATCTGCAGTATCTCATTTTCAGATTAATTATGCAGTAACTACTCTCAGTAGTAATTCTGGAGTTCCAAAGTCTTTCAGTGTTTCAATATTTTGTCCTTTTTTGTGATTTAACACCTCAGTCATCCCATGCAATAGGAAACTCTTCTTTTAAAAAAATGCAAGAAACAACTTTCTGTATCAAAATGACAAAATAAATGCTATTTCTACGAAAGTTTTTTTTATTATCATGATGACCTACATAGATTCTCCCTGCCCTTGACTCTCAAGACTGAGTTTTGATGGAAAACTTGCAACGACCCCAGCTTTTGTCTTTTCCACCCAGCAAGCCTCATTTCCTTACTCCTACAATGAGTAGGAATTTCTCATTAGATTAACAAGTTTCTCAACCTAATTATAAAACAGTGCAGCTGAAGCTCCTGAATCTGCTAATTTCAGATGGAATTGATTTTTATTATATTTTAAAATTATATTTTGATTGTTCTTTTTGAAAGTCATAAATCAAGGTTGCCTCAACAGCTCATTCTATGGTATGAAGCTAAGATTTATATTTGAAATTCAGTATTAGACTACAGAGAACAGGCAATAGTTCTAATTATGTTATAATTATATGACATATAAATATTAATATGTATGTATATATTAATTATTTCTAATTGGGTTACAAGATTTGAATTATTTATTGACTATACTAAAGAGCCTGTTCTAAAGTACATTAGTACCCAAAGCAACTTCAGCATGACAGTCTCTACTGAAGTAAGGAGAAGGAGGGTAAATGAAAAAAAATATTACTTTTTAATTACTTTTGAAAAGAAATAGGGTGGGAATTCTGGAGCTTTTGCTTTGTCTTTCCTTGTCCTTATTTCTGAAAAGAGGACCAAATCTTTCATTTAGCTCAAAAAAAAAACCCCAAAACAACATCCCTTTATTACTGTATTTGTGGTGATTATACAGACTTTATTTAGACTGATTTTAACTAGCATAACTCAGAATCAAGGAAAGATTCAATACTTGTGAAACTTGACCATCATTTGACCATGACAATAGCCATAGATTTAAATAGCCATGTTTTCTTTATTTCTGTCAGAATCACAGAAGGAGAATAATGATAACTTTCCTACTTGTATTACAGAAATGTTGACCATGTTCAGCAAGTTCTTTTTACAGCATCTTTAAATATAGGGCTTTGATACAAGGCAGGAAGAGATTCTGTGCAATTCAATCTGGTTGTATGAAACACACTGCATTTTACAGAAACAGTTCCAGATCACGTATTAAATAAAACACAGAGTAAATTCCTTCCAGAACTATTATTTTTTTCTGGAGAGAAGGAGAAATTTATTTCATGTTCTTACTGTTCATACCTCAAAAATCTGACTTCAGAGGAAAGTAAGCTAAACATAGTGTTTGATGATAACTTTGAAAACAAAACTATTTGCGGTCAGATCTACTCTGAGCTTTTTAATTTTCTCCAACACAAAACCTACATATAGATGAAAATAACAGTGTTGCATTCCACTTCAGTCAGCAGTCTAAACATCAGGATTTGCACTTTTATGCCAGCAGTGGATGCCTTTGAGTTTCATTAACTTCCCATGAGCTTCTGTGCAGAATTAATGGATTAGGAATTCATCTTCAAAAGCCTAAACTGTTCTGTCTAGGCTGTTTTCTTTCCTTGTACCATATTGCCTGAGTTGTGATAACCAGAAATTCCTGATCCACAGTTTCCTCCATGTAATCACTTGTCAGGCTACTTGATTTAGAAATACTGGACTCAGGATTTCTTTTCTGCTGTTGTTTTTACCACCTCCTTGGTCTGCTAAAGTGCATATCTGTAAATCTCATGGTCTCATTATAAGCCCCATCTTTTCCTGTGCAGCTTTAGAGAGGCTGGATGAAATACATTAACGTGATTGCTCTCTTCTGATGGGCATACATTTACAGAGGCAGGTTAAACCAGTATTGGCAAAGGTATGGGTAATCTCATTTATGTCAGGGATATAGGGGAGTAGAATCCTTTGGATTGTATTATTTTAATTAAAAAGTACTAATCAGCCATACATCATGTTAGATGAATCCTAACAATTCTGTTAGCAAGTGCTAACCAGCCAAGATATTGTTATGCAAAGGATAAAATGTAGTGGCTTCAATATTGTTTTCTCCTTGCATAGTGGGATGATCTAAATATTGGCTAATTTTTTTAGGCAAATCTATTTCTCTAATAATAATAATAATTTAAAAATTAAATAAATAACTTTTTATGATAACTAGAGTTATCATAAAAAGTTATGACGTTCACAGTTTACATTCTTCAAGAGCAATGTGTAATGAAAGGTATGCCTTTGTATTATTTTAATATTGAAAGTGAAAATATGAACTTCATTAAAATTACAGTTTCCCATTGCAGCTCTAATGGGCTGTTAACAGTTTTCATTGCATTCATTTATTTGAATTAAAATAATTCTAAACAATAATAAACTTTCTGTTTAATCTAATCTATTATCAGAAATACAGAGTAGGTGATTCTACACTTACCTGAAAAAATATTAAAATTGAATGGATTTCAATAGAATAGAATGGAACAGAATAGGAGTATTTCAGTTGAAAGGAACCTACAATGGTCATCTTGTCTAGCTACTGAACACTTCAGAGGTAACCAAAATTTAGAGCATATTAATATGGACATTGTCCAAATGCCTCTCAAGCAATGACAGGTTTGGAGCATCTACCACCCCTTTAGGCAGCCTGTTGCAGAGTTTGACCATCCTCTTGGTAAAAGAATGCTTTTAATATTTAGTCTGAACCTCCCCTGGTGCAGTTTTGAGCCGTTCCTAGATTTCTTATCACTGGATTCCATGAAGACATCAACACCTGCAATTCCACTTCCACCACTCAGTGTCCTTTTCTCCAAACTAGACAAAGCCAGAGTTCACAGATGCTCCACACTGGACCTGTCTTCCTGCTCTTTCACCATTTTCTTGTCCTGCTCTGGACACATTCAATACATTAATAATACATTAAATGCATCCAGAGGAGTGCTATTTGTGTGGTATCCTGTTTAAGTATAGTTTAAGTGGTTTCATGGGTATGTTTAAAATCACTGCTTAAATAATTTTTTTTGCCAGTAGCACCTAAGCACATTTAGCAGATCAGATAAACCAGAAAAAAAAAAGTATTTGGCATGCTGTTTCAATTTTGGAAAAAAAACCTTGTTCCAAACTACATTCTTGTTGGTCCTTAGCTGAAAAAGGTCAATCAGAGCAGGATATTATCTTCACCTAAGGCAGGATTTAGTGCAACACTTTCTTCCTCATTTAGTAAACTTTTTTTCTCCCTAAATTCAATTTTAGTGCAAAGTGGCATGTAGGCTTATAACTTGTAAAAAAAGTTGTACATTGCCTGTACATTGCTTCTCATGAAACTTGCTTTCCTCTCTATAGACAATATCATTTCAAAAAACTGAGATGAGAAAACTATGGATTTCTCTCAGCCTTTCATTTCCAATTTGAATTTTCAATTGTATGTTAGCTTTTAAAAAAATGAACAAGATCTAGCCATTGATCTATTATTTTGAAAACAAGGCTATTAATTTATGTACTTGAATTGGAGCAAAAAATTATTACCATTCTACCTCTTTACGCAGACATTGAGATACGAATTGAAATAACTGTAGAACTTGTGAGAAAGTCTGAGAGTTGTCATTCAATTCCTCTGTTCTTGTGAGATTTTTTATTTAAAAGTCCCAATTATTTGGGACCCTTTATTTTGAGCCTCATAGGAAGAACATTATATATGCCCTCAGCTAGCTCAAATGCTGCAATTAGCAATACAAATGGTTTCCTAAATTCTGTTGATGTCACTGCTGTGCTTGTCCTCATTTATAATTGGTTTCATGGTTCAGATAGGAAATTCTTTTCTTTGATGTTTTCACAAGTGGAAAAATTATGTACCTTTTTGTGCTTATCTCAACAGAAGGTAAACAATTTTAATAGCCTGTTGGGTTGCTAATTAGAGCTAATTGTGCCTTGATTGACCTATCTTGACAGTAAACACCTTACAATACTTGCTTTCTTCACAAAGTGAGGATTTGTTTGCGTGAGAAATTGGTATATGCTCAACCTTAGAAGTAGAGTTTTTTGGCTGCAATCATGTGAATTTGTTAATTTATAATTTCCTGACTTCTTATCAACTTGTGGCAAAGCTCAAGCTCATCATTTGTGCACTGCAACATATGATTTCTTATTCTGTCATTGTCTACAAAAAGTGGAAGCAAGCACAGACAAAATCTTTATTTAATAAAAGTCTGAACCCCATGGATAAACTTTTCTCTGCACAAACACCAAAAAAAAAAAAAAAAAAAGAGAGAAGGGAGCTATGAATTCCCAAAATCTTAATGATAATATAGATGTTCCATGCCAATAACTACGATGTAATGATGGACTTTGGATTTCTGTAGTTGTCTTTTTGAAAAAAAGAATGGTGGGTCTGCCCACTGTATGCTAATAGATGAAGGAATTATATATTTACATAGCTTTTGACTCCTTTTTGTTGATAAAAGGTATTCGGGATTTAGAAAATTATATGTCTCCTACATGCAAGAAATAATCAATTAGAGTTTGCCTCTGTGTGAGGTCAGTATTATCCTGAGCCTCCCAG
This sequence comes from Leucosticte australis, assembly GCA_025504685.1. Lineage (NCBI taxonomy): Eukaryota > Metazoa > Chordata > Aves > Passeriformes > Fringillidae > Leucosticte > Leucosticte australis. Next base: position 71,136,390 of record JANIJU010000001.1, on the reverse strand, counting down.
AAAATGCTTAAAGGTCTAGGAAGTGTTCATCTTTATGTAATTTAATGTAGGAAACGAATTTCAAAAACAAGTGCTTTGTAGTAGTTGTTTTGATACAAATTATAAAAATATTATTTTTTCTCAATATGGTCTCCTACAGAAATGTCTAAAACCAGTGTGAATTCTGTAAGGAACTGTTATGAGTGAGCGTTTGAGATTGCTTAAAAAGCCTGTTACTCATTTGTAGCAGGCTTCTGACGGTGAGCTGTGGTATTCTTGTCTATTAGGTACAATTTTACAAGAATTCATTCTTGTGTGATGAATGAGTCAAATGTAGAATACATTTCCAGTTTTTAAGCAATTGTCAGTTTGAAAAACAGCCAAAAGAGAGCTTATTCAAAGTGTTTATGCCTCACTGTGCTGCAGAGTTCTCTTCTTTGGCCTGATGACTGGAAAAGAGAACTTGTATATTTCGTTATTAGTAAATTTTGTAAGTTAGCCCTTCCAAAATTTCATGCATAGGAAACATTCTTTTCCTGTTCTAGGAGGACAGAAAAAACCTATGCAGATTTTTGCGATAGTGCTTCTGCTATAGCACTTTCACCAGAAAAATTAGCTAAAAATTATATGAGCCATTATCTGTTCTAGCAAATGACTACTCTGTAGCATAGAAACTACAAATAATGTTATTTTGATGCTTTGATGAGAGAGCAAAAATAAAAATACAGAACACAGCTGGACTATTCCAAAGCCTTAAGAAATTTCAATAATTGCTACATTATACCAGCAGTCTTAGAGACATCACTAGCTATGCTATATCCCCATGCCAACTTTTAAAAAGTAAGCTTGTATTTCCAAGTTCTTTAAAAGTGATCACAATATCAATAGTAAATGGAAAAAGCTTCTTATCACTGCATTAACCTGAAATGAGTGACTAATTAAAAAGGCTGAATTGTCTTAAGAGTGACCACTCGTGGGCTGCTATTATACAATATCATATTCTGAATCTTGAAATAGCATAATTTGGAAATCTATTTCCGTATTCAATCTTCATGTCAGCTGTTCTTGTGGCTCTTCAATTGACATCAGCAATTCATGATTAAGAGAGAAGGAAATATGTGGAAGTAAATAAGAACGTTATATTCAAAGAACAAAGCAGTAATAGAATATTCCCACTTATCTTGCATGTATTTCTCAATTGATTAGGTAGATAGAGAGGTAGATAGATAGATAGATAGATAGATAGATAGATAGATAGATAGATAGATAGATAGATAGATAGATAGTTTCAGGTTATATACACTTCAAAACATTTCAGATGGGTATTTAGAAAGAACCACTGTGAAAATAAAGCATGTGGTAAGGTTCTACTTTTGAACTGTTTACAGATTAGAGTACAGAAAAAAAGCCATAATGGAAGCATTTCCATGTTCACTGTTGATTTGCATGTGTGTATGTGTGACCAGGATATAGATATACAAGAATTTGTAAAGTGAAATGAATGCATAGTGAAGAATATAATATAATATAATATAATGTAATGTAATGTAATGTAATATAATGTAATGTAATGTAATGTAATGTAATATAATATAATATAATATAATATAATATAATATAATGTAATACAACATAATATAACAGAACAGAACAGAACAGAACATAATTATTTTAATTAATATAATTAATATAATATAATGTAATACTTATTTTCCTGCTATAAATAGAATAACATTAAAACTTTTATAGAAAGGATTCTTAAGGCTTTTTAAATAAACCTGAAAGTTAACTTCTACAAGCTTTTTTTAAAAGAACGTTCTGTTCTGTGGGTTCTCTGGGAAGATGCAGAAGCAATCTCAATTGATTTTTCTATTGCTTTTATTCCTGTTGCCTTGACATCCTTTATTAGCTGTTTTTTGGTATTATACATGCCCCCAAGTTAGATGAAGGGACATTCTGCAATGATTATTTTCTCTAAGTTAACAAAAAAAAAAAAAAGAGGAAAAAAGGAAAAAAGACCACTTGCTTTTATTTCAAATAGAAAGGAAAAGTGGCAAAGGAGTCACAGCTCTGTTCTTATGTCACTAGAACTTTTAAGGACAGCTCTTTGAAGAAGGGAGGGAGGGAGGAAGGAAGGGAAGGAGGGAAGGGGGAAGAAGGGAGGGAGGAAGGAACATGAGGAGGGAGGAAGGGAGGGAACATGAAGAGGATAATGGGAAATGCTATTACTAATCACAAAAGAATTTTCTGTTACAAATTAATAAATAGGATTTAATTAAATTGAAAAATGAAAATAATTTTGGTTTATTTAAAGCACATAAAAAGTAATTATCTAGACTGTCAATTGCATTTTGTACATAACTCCTTCCCAAACTATACTACAAAAAATGACTATTTTTTAAAAGGATAATAAATATTCCAATGCATATGCCATATCTTCCAAGTTTCATGAGGACATCTGATTTTAAATTGACTGTAGGAAATCAATTCACATGCCTTAATATTGGCATCTAATGAAATTTAGGATAACCTAGGGTATCTTGATTACCACCTGGCCATTCAGAAATATTCCGTTAGGTCTTGTGCATTGTCTGTATGTCCTAGGGCATGGCAAATACAATTGGGCCCTGTGTTTAGGTAATTAAACCCTAGATTTTGAAAAGCTCACACTTCCTTAGGCACTTGAAGTGGGATTAAATCTCTCAGCTCATTAACCTTAGCTAGATTTCTTCTTCCACATTCTAGTCAGTAGGCAGATGCACTTCCAAACAATCGCTGAAAGAGGTGAATCCCTAAGAGAAGTGCAGCACCAGATGCCAGAATGTCTCCATTGATTATACAGTAACCCAAACAGCTGGCTCAGAATATCAGTAGGACTCAACTTTCTCCTAATTTATATATCTACATGCACATTCAGCATTTTGATTCTCATTTAGTCACTGGATTTCCAGTCCTTAGGAAATCCAGTGCTCCATTCAGTTGCTCAAGTTTGTATATCTACTGTGTGAAGAGGTCTCTTGGACGTGCTCTGGCATTTATTTCAGTCCTTTTCAAAAGCTTTGATTAGTTAGGACATTTCACATGGGGCAAGGATCCTACCTGTGAACAATGAGTTGAGTCTACTTGAGTCTTTGGATTCTATGAAGATATTCAGTTACTGTAAGTCTGTAATTTACTTGCCTAAACTTACTCCCCCTTAGAAGCTCTACAATATCTGAGACAGCCACATAAGACATACGAGACACAGAACAGAGAGAAGAACTCCATCCTTCTGACATGACAGTGGAAGACCACACAGGACATGGTAGGGCATCTCAATTTGCAGTAGATATTTATCTTTAGGCAAAGGAATCCCATCCTAGATGACTGAATTTTGGCTGACTAAAATTAGCTGAGAAGACTTTAATTACTATAGTATTCTCTGTTTGGATAGAATTGTCTTGGCTAGAAGATCTGTAATAGACAAGCTAAGTGAAATCAGATGAGTCTCTGATAATAAATTAAATTTGTTCAGCGCAGATCTTTGTTTCTTTCACCATGGGTTGGTCTGCACACAAACTACTAAACTGTCTCCAGAGCAAGGGATGTGTATGAAGAATATCTGTTGAAAATGGTCTTTAGTTTATGATAAGTTTCATGAAATCATATCAAGATCTTAAGTTGGAAGGACTATTAAGGGTCTTCCAGCCTAGCTCCCAGCTTATCACAGGACTACCTAAAAAAAAAATCTTATGATTAAGGGAATTGTCGAGATGCTTCTTGGGCTCTGACATTCTCTTTACCATGACAAACCTCTTCCCTAGGAAGCCTATTATAATGATGACCACCCTTTTAGGGAGAAATGTTTCCTTAACGTCAGACCTGAACTTCCTCTGAGACAGCTTCATTCCATTTTTTTGCATCCTATCACCAATGACCAAAGAAAGTAGATCAGCACATTACTCTCCATTGCCCTCCTTCAGGAAACTGTAGTCTGTGATGACATCAGCTCTCAGCCTTCTCTTCCCAAAGCTGAACAAGACAAGTGACATTACTTGCTCCTTATAATTCTTTTCCTTGAGGGCTTTCAATAACTTGATCATTTTCCTCTGGGCATGCTCTAATACTTTGATGTCCTTCTTGTATTGTGGTGCCCAAAACAGCATGCAGGACTTGAGGCGAGGCCACACCAGAGCCGAGCAGATCAGCACAGTCACCTCTTTGTCCAGCTTGTGATGCTGCACCCGATGCACCCCAAGACATAGCTGTCCATTGTCCTATGAGACCTAGGTGACCCAAAAAAGGTGTGCATTATATTCCATATTTTCTGTACATCATCTGCAACCTGTTGTAGTGTCTCTTTAAGACTCGGCAACCCAGGAAAACAAACTGGAAGGTTTCACCCTGGTTCAGGAAAAGGAGGGGCCTTGGGGTCACCTCACATGAGGTCACATCTATGCCATGCTCAGCAGGACCATTTCTTGCCCCCAGCAGCCCAGCAGTGACTCAGAACGGCAGCACAAGCACCAACTGCATTTATATAAATACTGTTGCTCCCATCACATATTAGCTAATTTTTTCATAGAATACTACCTTTGCTGACCATAAGATAACAAACTGTGAATCATTTCAATGCATTCATTATGAAAAGCAATATAGTAAATAATGCCATTCACAGAGCTGTGGAAATACTGAGAAGTGTAATGACTTCGAAATGTTTTGTGTATATATAAACTAGTTCAGATTGCTTAATGTTTAGAATTTGCCATGATCACATGAAAAACAATGATATAGGATTTAGATAAATCAAGCACAATTTTGCAAAGTCATAGGGAGGGAGGGGAGCATCTAGAACCTCAAAAATACCCACCAACAACTGTCCCTCCCAAACCCCAACAACCAAAAAACCCAAATATGTTTTAGTACCACCAAAAGCATTGCAAGACACTTCAATGAATGGTATAGATAGTTGATAAAGCTTTCTCCAAATCAGAAATATTATCTTGAACATGAATTGCATGATGTTATGAAGTAGCATGGTGTTTGCTACAGTTTGAGAGGATTAGTTAATAGAGATGTTTGTGCTGAATTAGTGGATTAAGGACATTTTCTTTCTTCACACTAAATGAAAACTTAATTCAGTCTAATGATGGTCAGAGACAGCTTCCTGATAGCCTCTTTTCTTTCAGTGAAAGATGATCATGATGTTCATTACTTAAATATCCTCGCATACAGCTGCCTGTACTGCATTGCAATAAAAATCACTAGAAGCCACAATGTTTTAAATAACAACCTATAGCAGGAAAAGAAATCCTGTGAGATTACTGAAAAAAATATTTCACTTGTATGAATCACCAGCTCTGTGGAGAAGTATATTTGTAAGATCATTCATCACTGCAGTGTACCTGGCAAACTCACTACTTCATAAGAAATATATGAGAAAAAGGACTGTCAAAATTTAAATCTTAAAAATATATTACCAAAAGAGTAAATCAATAAGATCTCTGTTAGTTAGGATAATACAGTGTGCTTCTTGCACTGTTAGATTTTATGCAAATTAATTTCCTGTATCCTAATATTACTCTTACTATTTTGGGCATGACTTTTGGGTAAATGTGCTAAAGTATTACGGGAAAGATTGATAGCTGTTGTGTTCTATATGGTGTATATGATAAATAATTATACCAAAAAGCAGACTGTAAAATTTATTGAAAAGAATGCATTCCAGACTTAAAATGTAATCTTGTTTTCTGAAATTTAACAAAGAAATTTAACAAATGAATTGTGTTTTAATTTGACTTCATGAAAAGAACAACCAAATTCATACCTTAAAGATCTGGAAACAAAACAGCACATTTTCAAGACAATATTAGTATAAAAGCTGGTCTTCAACTGGAGGCCTGCAAAGGCAGATATGGAAATATGCCCACCCCACATAGGACAAAAATAGTTTTATAAGTTTAGCAAATTAGCATAATTTACAAGAATTTTCAATTAGAAGCACAAGTAAAACAGCAATTCCTCCCTTGCTTCGTCCTCTTCTAGAACCCTCCTTTCTTGCTACTTGCTATAATGGTTGTACTTTCTTTATGAGAAAGTGTCTTGAGAAGCTGTTTTAACCTGAGTTCTCAGAAGCATCAAGATAGGATAGGAGCCTCTTGGTATGTGTTTTTTCTTTCTGTCTAACAGGGTAGGAAAAATACTGGAGTTAGCTAGGAACTATATAACTGCACAACAATAGGATACAGAGCTACAAATATATGTAGCAAAAGTCATTTTGGCAACAATATTTGTAGTAGAGTACAGAAAAGCAACCAGTTTGTACATATTTTTTGATTCAATAAAGAGTAAAATCAACCCCTGAAATAATTTTCTGGAAGATAGTTTGATAACCTTATGTGCCAAACCATTTTTTTAATCTAACCAAAATTCCTGTTTAAGATAAGCCAGAAAGTTTTGATCTTTGATTTCTTCAATAAGGAAATTGGGTTTCCTGTGTAGATTGACATTCTTTGTGAAAATAACTAGCTGGCCACACTACAAAAATGACAAGTGTCATTAGGGATTTGTGTGTAGTTTGATTTAATGCTGAACTGTGATGTTAGACAGCTATTCTGCCTGTAGTTCAGAAATGTTGGTTTTAAGGCATACCAATTAAAATGATTCTGTCAACTCTATTCCCAAACTCCTCAGTTCCCCTTTCTTGGCTATAAAAATCTTCAGATTTTTGCTGGCTTTCAAGCAGGTGACAGATTAATGATCTTGCTTTTACCTCCATATGCAAGTGTACTTTTTAGCTACCTACCTTGTTAGAAGCAGGTGAGGGGATGTATTCTTTTCTAGTGTCTCATAGTGCCTATTGTGCCCTACCTGAGAGCTATCTTGCACATCTAGACCTGGACATCCTTTCCTGCTCTTGGTGGAAAATGCATAATTACATATCTAAAAAAGATGTGGGAGAGATGGCAAAAGTGATTAAATCTGAGTGATTGCAGAATTAGGGTACTGCAGAAGGTAACCCAGTTCTTAGTGTTTCCTTAGATTGGTTTTTGGGGGGGGGATTTACCTTAGCATTTCCTGCAGTGCAATTATCTTTAACTGCTAAGAAGTTTTTGTCTTTCAAATTCTTCAAGATATACATCTCAGGACGCTCCTGCATTTAATTTTATTTTTTAATCTCTGAGCTTCTGTGCTCTTCCAAATGTTCTTAATCAAGCCATTCTAAAGGAATGACCTTTTTTTTTCAGAGTGCTAACCAATGTAATTCCTTTAAAGCAGATTGTCTTATCACTATTAAAATTAATAAAATAATAAAAGACAATGCATCTACAGTTACACATTTGATAGAGTCCTATCAGTTCCTCTAATAGAATGTATTAACATTAAAATGGAAAAAAAAAATATACACACTTTTTTCTGTCTTCCAGATTATTTTGCAATGTTACAGGAAATATTCTTCATTCATTCAGCTGGTATCAGCAGGAAATCCAAGAATATTATTGAATAATTAATGGAAATGAAGCAATTGGAGCAGGTATGCCATTAAAATCAATAATTGAAATTATTTATGGACCTCTAGATAGGATAGGGATGTATGGGTAATTTTAATAACACTGTCATATTTAATACTCTAAATATGTAAAATATGTGGCACTGCTTGTCTGATGAAGATGTTAAATGATGGAAGAAGCAACAAAGTGTTGAATATATGTCTCAGACACTTTCAAAACTTCAGAGTTCTAATCAAAATACCTGGATTTACATTGAGACTTATGGACACATCTACACAATCAAACAAGCTTGAGCATTCATTCCCTTATCATTGACACTGATTGAACATTAATTTTCTTCCTGATTTCTTACCTAACCACCCCTTCCCAAAATAACTCTTTTAAGAATAAAGCATTAATACATTAATGGGGAGTCCATGGTTGCCCTCAAGAGGGAGGAAAATGGACCCCCTTCATTCTTTTCTGTCCACCAATACTTAGGCTTCGCTCAGGTAGGTCTTCAAAGGGTTCTTCCTCATGGTAAGGCCACACCCCATGGCACAGAGCAGCATTCATGATGAATTTTGAACTAAAGAAGTGATGTCTCTGTTGGACCTCCACATAAAGGTCTCAAAGTATTTCGAATACTTTGAGCTGAAAGTCACTCTCAAACACAATGGCAATGTGTTCTTCAAGTACGTTACCACTGAGCACCAGGATTAGGCTCAGAATCAAGGGATGCATTGTTTGCAGGGGTCTTAGGATGAGGGAAGAGATGAGAAAGTTGACTCCATGTTCAGAAGGCTTGGTTTATTATTTTATGATATATATTATGTTAAAACTATACTAAAAGAAAAGAAGAAAGGATTTCATCAGAAGGCTTAGCTAAGAATAGAAAAGGAATGAATAACAAAGGTTTGTCTCTGACCGAGACAATCTGGACATGTGGGCTGTGATTGGCCATTAATTAGAAACAACCAGATGAGACCAATCACAGATCCCCCTGTTGCATTCCACAGCAGCAGATAAGAATTGTTTGCATTTTGTTCTTGAGGCCTCTCAGCTTCTCAGGAGGGAAAAATCCTAAGGAAAGGATTTTTCATAGAACATGTTGGTGACAATCAAGTGTTATGTGTTTGGACATAGCCAACAAGCTCATCCTAGAGCGAGCCAGATGATGTCACCTAGCCCTGGAGCCATTTAGCTCCACAGATAAAGCACTGCTGTTGCTAATTACAAGCCAAAGGCTTTGCACCAAGTGGGCCAAGGCTCATCAGGCTGCATTGGAGCTCCTCTTGGCCTGCCTGGAGCAGTTTTTTAGCTTGTTTTAGTGTAATGACAATTTTCTAATGACCAAGTACTTATTACCTCATTAATTTCACTTTGCTCAGCTTTGTAAAATTTTGTGGCATAACCCCAATGTTTATAGTAATAGTAATGTACTGATGACTTATGTGGACAGAAATATTCACTGTTGACTTAAAAATGTAGTTTGGATGCAAATAGGTCTGGTATGACAGAAAGGGCTTCAGGAATGGAGCCCTGGGATGCAGGGTAAGTAATCTTATGGGACAATAACAAAAAGGGCACAGGATTCTACTGGAGACCCCAGGACTATAAACCATATATGAACCAAACAAACATGCACTATATGAAGAACTACATGGCAAATTCAGGACCAGTAACAACAGAATAGCTGACCTTCCCATCTTGCCTCTAATATCCTGACTATAGAGATACATATATAATATTCTTATACAGTGGAATTTTCCAGCATAACCTTTCTCATTTACTGTGAATAATTTTTATTTGCTTTTTGCTCTGTAACAGATGTCTTAATGAGTAGTACCCTCCACAAGTTCCCTGGCTGTAAAATCAAGCAGTAAATGTCAAAGATAACCATAGCCCTTTTTTGTAGCAGACAAAATACATTTGTGTGAACTGTTTTCAAATAGTAAAGTATTCAGACCTATTTTATCCATGCAATTCAAATAACTCAGCACAAGGGATGAAGGAGGCATTTGTTATCTATGCTAGCCTATTTTTAGGATACAGCCAGCTGAAATAAAATCACAATCAGAAAAATCACAGCACAGAAGAACACTGGTTTCAGAAATGCATTATGGCATCTTTCTTTATTGGTATCATGAAGAACTGATGGATTTATGTTTGAGAGAGCTAATCAAAGACTTTTTTATTTACAGATGAATGTTTGGCAATAAACTTTTAAAGATATCTGGGATCAACAGGTGAGTAACTATTGTAGAGTGAAAAAACTTTTGGAAGCTATCCCCTATAAAATCTGTAAACAGATCATGAGCAGATCACGAGCTGACAGTAGATATACCACTACAGAAAATCCTAGTAGCATTTCTGGATAATAGCAGAGTCCATCAGAAAAAAAAAAATGAAAAAGAAGAAAATAATAACTGTGTATTTTTCAAATACTAGATCTGATGAAGGTTGTATAACTAAAGTGCTAGCAGCTGAGCCTTTCCTCTTCATCTGCAAAGTGCTTTCCAGGACCATTTCAAATCAGCAAAGTCTCCAGCATGACCTGATATGGCCAGATGTAAGCTTGAAGGCAAGTGCTTTGCACTAATAAAAATTATAATTATTTGCCAAATAAAGATTAGGTGGCAGAAATATAATTGGAAATTACCAAGAAACAGAGAAATTAAAATATGCACAAAATGAATCCCATAGGTTTTACTCCAAAGGCATATTGGACACAGCAAATTTCTAAGCTGGCAGGTGTGGCTTAGATTGTATGGCTCATGTTGTGTGATATTCTAACTCTGATGAGACATGCTGAGTTTTGGATCTAAATTGGATATTTTGTTATTGACTTCTAATAGCTAAAAAATATTTCTGGCCTTTTTTTTTTTTTTTAAGGGAAGACCATACTTTCAAATAAAATAAAGCAGATATTAACATCACACCATTGTTCAAATGTGCTGAAGTTTTCAGATTGCTTCTTATATATTTCAGCTTTTTTTTTGTAGTCTTGGTTTAAAAAAATCTTTTTATTTTATTTGATTAGTTTCATAGCACAATGAGAGAAAATATGCATATTTCCCTTTTCATTATCAAACTAGTCTTAAAGTGGGATAATTTCCACAAATTTTTGCTGTCTCAACTCGACCTCTGTTGTCAAAGAGAGAAAACACTGTAAAAGCGTGACTTGTCTCACTTTTCGTAGCTATCAAGAGCTGAATTTGACATAGCACTCTATTTCAGTTTCCTGATTGTGAAATATGAATAAGAACACTTACTAACTTTAAAGAATGTGTTAAATGTAAATCAGTAGTATATTGCCTGAACAGATATTGTACCTGATAGCCCTGGGAACAGTCCTTGTGATTCCTTTCTTACTGATTAACCAGTTTAAAAATCTGTGACAAGACTTAGCCTTTTATCTTCTAGCTATTTCTTAATTGTAATGACCTTTTATGTACCACATTGTCAGAAAAAGAGACATAAATTACATCAATTAGGGTGATATAAATCTATTGTTTATTAAGTTTTAGTGACCTCTTATGGGTTAAAAAGGCATAAATTTCACACGTATGAATTTGTACCTCTGCACTGAGTCAGATAGTATGGCACCTCACTTTAATTAAACTCTAAATTAATTTTGTACTAGCACTGAGATGAGACATCTGGGTCTGTAACTCTCCAGATGTTCTTTTTATCAGGAATTAAAGTAAAAAGCAGAATACCAACCCAGGAACCTGCATAATGGGTAAATCCACACTGTTTTTCTGTAACAATGGTAACAAGATGAACAAACATGAAAAAAGCAGCCCCAGTTATGTTATTTGTTTCAGTCATAAAATCATAGAATGCATAGAATCATAGAATATTCTGCACTGGAAGGGTCATTTAAAGATAATCTAATTCCAACCTCCACGCCATGAGCAAGAATTCTTCCCATGAGACCAGGTTGCTCAAAGTCCCCTTCAAACTGGCCTTGAATACTTCCAGGGACGGGGCACCCACTACCTCTCTGGGCAACCCATTCCAGTATCCAATTACCCTCACAGTAAAGAATTTTTTCCTAAAATCTAATCTAAATCTACCCTCTTTCAGCCTAAAGCCACTACGTCTTGTCCTGTCACTAGATGTCCTTGTAAAAACTCCCTCCCCAGCTTTCTCATAGGCCACTTCTAAGTACTGATTTGTACTTAGAGTTAGCTGTTCCAAATCACCTCCTAATTTTTCATGCATTTTAGCACAGTTTCCTGGAGAATCTGCTCCATGACCTTGCTGGTCACAGAGTTGAGACTGACTGGACTGTTCCTCCAGCCTTCATTTTTCTACTTCTAAGAACAAGGGTTATGTTTTCCCTTTTCTGCCACAACTCACGCATGATGGCTAGTGGCTTAGCCTCTTTGCAAGTCCCTGGTTTGTCTGCTGTTTCTTGATAGTCTATCAATTAGAATGACTGACCAGGTTTGTCCCTGATTATTTTTTGTTAATGCTAATTGGCCAGGGTTTATGTCCATGTTTTGTCTCCCTCCCTTTCCTTATCCTCCAAACTGAAAGAAATAAACACCTTCACAACCTACATATCCTTCCCAGTTTGTGTGACAGATCAGGTTTGCTGTCTTCACCATCCACATTATATTGGTCAGGTTTCTCTCTGTATGTTCTTGTTTGGTGGTTCCTTTGACCAGGTACCATTAGAGGAGCAGGCCCTCACCTTATACTTACTCCTTTAATAAGCACTTTCATTCAGGGTGCAGATACCTTCATATTGACCTGGTATAATTGGTGAGTGCCCACAAAAAGAGTGTTTCACATTCTCCATTTCCCCCATCTCCAAGTTTTTGATTCTGTCACCTTTTGGCAACACTATACTCTTAGTTCAGGTGTGAATAACTATTTCATTGTTCAGCTACACTTCCATTCCACTACAGCAGTGGGATGAGATTTCTAATGAGTATCCCAAACCTAACCAAAGCAGTCACCTCAGTTTCACATGACAGAAAAAACAAATCATCATTTTGCTTGTACATTGTGTGTAAGACTATAGTGTTTTAACAGGTAAGAGAAGTCTTTGCTTGCTCTTGTGAATTACATTTATATGAAAAATGTTTTAGAGAAAAAAAAGAAAGCAAAATAAATTCCATTACTTCTTTTGAGGTGCTGGACTTATAAACTTTAAAATATATTTGGTATTCTATTTCTGTATTCGAATCTTAGTATTTTGATTTCAGAAAAAAAAAAGCTACACTTACAAACTAGTCAGTGCTCTAAGGAAGTACTACTTTGCTTGTCTAAGAAATTATATGTTAATTTAACCTTTATTCAATGGTTTTCAAATGTACTGACTAAATGAAATTAGCTGTCAAATTATTTTCTGATATTTAAAATGTCCTCAGTTACTTATGATTTTTTCTGGTCCAGAGCTCCTGCCTATGAGTTATACCTATATAAACAATCAGAATTATTATAGAGTAAAAATCTTACACAAATTTCCTGAAAATGGCTCCAGCTAAGGTGTGGGCCAACCAACTCTGTCATATTTAAAAGGTCACACATTCAATAGAGAAAACTCAAATAACAACAGGGTTTGTTCACCACTCGAGTTCATAAAAGACAAAGAACATTTGAGCCCTTTAGCAAGTAATTTCAACTCTAAGACAAAATTATCTTAGGGCAGGTCTCTTACAGCAGGTCTCTTGCATAAAAGCTCTTGACTCTTGCTTCTCTAAAAAATTATTTAGAACACTTAAACCCATATGTGTTGAGAAATCCTGCGGTAAGTTTTAAGATGACTTTAAGGTATGAATTCAATTAAAAAACATATTTCTGTATATTCTGCTTGTTTGTTTTTCAACTACAGAAGCCTAATAGCGTCACCAGCCAATGGTGAACAAGTAACTAATTCCTTACAGTTCTGTATCATCAATTTTTAGTTTAGCTTCAGTCCAGCATTTGAGATTTCTGGGCTAGGAGAGCACTGCAACCTTAGTTGTCTATTGAAAAGAATGGTTTTACCTCCTAAAATTATTTATGAAGGAAAAAATTACTTCAGAGATTCAGCCTATGTTTAATATTTGGGATTTGGAGTCCATCAAGCATGTTTCCTGGAGAAATGCCATTCAGGATTTAATTTGCTTTAAAGACTAAAGGCATAGGGCCAAACTATTTACTGAGGGCCAATTCATGCACATCCAGGCCTCCTAAATATCCATTCAATTGCATTACTCTCCCACTTCCTGGAATAGTTTAATCTTTTTTTGTAAGTGCAATGATGAAAGAGGTGCTGTGGCACAAAGAAGCACAAACGAGGGCCAGGATGAACAAGGTTTTGATACAGGGATAGGAAGAAAACCACATTTAAACAATATAATCCAGGCAGTTGCCAAGAAGAACTGGAACAGATTCAGTCAATGTCATAAAAACCAGAATTCAGAATGCATTTTTAATTTAAATTTATATTCTAATTGCATTTAGTATGCAATTTATACCACTAGTGTGTCCTAAAGAGCACTGAGCATCTTCAGTGTCCCTTTAAGAATAAACAGAGGTTTCCCAAATATATGAGTATTTCAGGACAGCAAACTGCCCTAATACAATATAAGTTAAAAAAAATGGAAACAACCCCACTGACATTCCCTGCAGAATGTCCCTTTCTCATATCATATTTTCAGGCTAGGGAGGGAGTTCTAAATCTAGACAAAAAATATCTGTTGAGATAGATGGGTTCCTAAGGGCAAGGAAGCAAACAATGCATATGTAAAACATAAAGAAAACAAACATCCTGTCTCTCCATGGTTTGGAGTTCCTGCCCCAGAAATAGGACCTGCTGTTGAGCAATGGGAATTTCTGCACAAGCTCTAACAGCTTGTTTTCTTTCATAAGGCTCAGCTCGTTTTCTTTACATCCTAGATAGCAGAGAAACACTAAATCTGGGATATTTTCCTATTGTCTGTTTACATGAGCACTTAATTGAATGTAAAATACATGGACACTCATTGACTACAGTGGCCACATTGACAAATTTATGAAAATTTAGAGCTCATTAGTATATCCTCCATCCCTCTAGAGATCGGTTCCAAATGCTGCTTTCAAACTGTCCCTCCCAGATAAATTAATCCCATCCCAAGATGTTTCTAGCTTCCAGCTTTTTATAATTTTATTATGTCTCCTTTTGTTGGGAAAGGGGAATTAGTTAATTTTTCAAGCTTCTCTAATTAGGAACACAAAATATGAAACATTATTGTCTTAGAAAATGGCCCTTGTGGCCATTTCTACAATGATTGTTGGGTGTCTAACTTGAATTTAGGAAACTTAACTCCTTCTGAAATTAGTAACTGTTTAAGAAAAACTGTCTTCCACAATTCAAACTAAAAGAATCAAGAAAACATTTAGGTGCTTAACTCATAAACTATAATTGACTTTTCAGGTTTCCTCTCAGGAAACAGTTTATTTTCTCCAGAAAAGGACATGGTTGCTGTGTGAACAGCTGCTGGGGAAACTGAATTCACTATATAAGTTGAATTTCATAGGGTTTAGAGGGAAAAATGCTATTTTTTAACTAACCCTCATGTGCCTATAACAGGTGAATAATGGAGGTAAATTCTTTTTATTATTTCCTTATGGTCATGAATCTGTTCAGTTAAGAATGACCTTCATTTACTACTTTTGAAGAGAAAACAGATGGAATCAGTAGAATAAGTCATATTCAGATATACATTTAAGTGGATAGACAGAAAATTGAATGCAATAAAAGATAGGAGAAAGCAAAATGATGGACATAAATTGTAAGATATTACAAGGTTCTGAAGGCTAGGAATCAGGAAAAGCTGGGATTAAAAGAAATGTGACATACATAAGAAGATAGGGAGGAAGAAAATATAAAAGACCAGGTTCAAAGTTTTTATTCATACTAGTTTTCAGGTCTTGTATTATCAAATTTGGGGGTCTTCACCTCTTAAAATCCACAAAAGTATCCTCTCATTTGACATTGTCCTTCTAAGTATCTGCATACTTTATTGTTGCTTACTAAAAATGTTAATAAATAATATTCAGTAATATTGGATTACTGAACTTCTTAAATTATTCATTTATGATATGTAAAGAGACTTTTATTTAATTCTTGGATCAGAGCAGGGTTTTCTTCTTTGTGTGACTATCAAAATTCTTTCTTTTTGAAACAAGTGTCCAAAGGTAATGTACTAAATCACAGATTTTTTGCTTTGCTAGATTTGTAATTACATTCACCTTTTAGAAAATTGAAAAAAAAAATCCATTTCTGTGGTGTTCCACCAGGTATATTAGCATAATCAGTGATATGCTTCTTTAATGCTGTGTTCATATTGAAAACACGAACATGAACCTTGTGCTAATTAGACACATGAAAAATCCAGTGAGATGGAAAGTGTTAGACTTAATGGTACCTCAGATTACACATTTTAATCAAAACTGTGAAGTTAACACATAATGATAATGATACCACA
Organism: Leucosticte australis; assembly: GCA_025504685.1. Lineage (NCBI taxonomy): Eukaryota > Metazoa > Chordata > Aves > Passeriformes > Fringillidae > Leucosticte > Leucosticte australis. The sequence goes on along the minus strand of JANIJU010000001.1, from coordinate 71,120,471 downwards.
GAAATTAATTCAAACTGATATATTGAAACATACTACTAGGCTTAAGTGCATTTCTCTTTAGAGGTTTCTAATCTACTGCCTAATTATCTAATTAGTAACAAGTATTTCAAATTTTTTAAACTTTTAATGAGAAATCTTGGCAGGCTGAATACTGTTTTCTTTTTTAGCAGAAAATATATAAAACATAATTGGTACTTATGAGCAGTAATGTATTTTTATTAATTTATACCCTGATATGTCAGGGCAATATTTTAAAGCCTATACTTGGCAGTAAAAGGCAATGAATCCATAACTCTTCTGTGATGTCTAAAACTTCAGAGGGTGCTAAGGAAAAGGTGCAGGCAGCCTCAGTATCTTTCTGGACATATTTTGGTGCCATGCCAGCACTGAATAAAAATATTCATGCCCCTGTCTATGCCTACTCATCATGAACAGCAAGGCTTGAGAAGATAAAATAAAACAACTTTAGCTTATGGATTTTGTGCTTCCTACTCCAGTGCATCATGCATTCTGAATCATGTGTGGTAATGAAAAGAGAATCATTACACATTAATCTGGACCCATTTTTAAAATCTTTATCCACGTACATGGTGTCCAATCCTTTGTATAAATGGAACTATTAATGTTCTGTTCAGTAAGAAAGAGCCTTGTGACATAGGAAAGATAACAGGTAAGCAAGCTTTGAAGAAAATAAATTATTGTGATATATCTTACTACAGTTGAAGTAGAGTAGACAATTTGCATCAGGAAACAGAACAGTTTTGGAAAAATGTCTCTTTTGATTTCTTGGTAACTTCAGGATAAAATTCTGCTACTCTAAGGAAACCATTACAGCAAGACACACAAATTTATTATCATCACATACCTAGCCTAAGAATTGTTAACTTTTTAGAATAGCTTTTTAGTTTACCAAACTTTGCTACAGAAAACTTCTCTTTTAAGAATGAATTCCTGAAAAAACACAGGCCAATCTTATAACTTCTCCTAAAGTGCTATTTCTGCCCACTCTTTCAAACTTGGTAACTCTACACTGTGCACAAAGGGTTCACTAATTTCCTCCCTGCACTTCAGCTCTTCTGAGAGTGATTTCAGTGTAACTGCTCATGCATCTGCAGAATCACGCTTCTCTTCAGTAACAAAGCATGGATCTGTCTCTCTATGTCCAGCTCGAAATGATCTTCTGAAAAAGTTTCTTCTTTGAACTGCTTCCTCATCTTACTTAGTTATCCAGGAAAATGAATAGAATTCTCTATTTCCACAACTTAGCTGAATGAAACACTGGGAAGAAGGCTTAGTTCATAGGAAGGATAGTGAAAGAGTCTAATTTTTGTAAGGGATTTTTGCCAAAAGAGTTCTTACAAACTTTGCAAAGACTTTGCACATACACTTTTATGTTGCCATTCTTGCACCAAAATCTTCCTAGAAACAAGAAGAAACAAATGAGATATAAAAAGCAAACAATTTGCTGTTAGTGGATTTAATAGTTTTCAGTCTTATGGTCCCAATAACCTAGTTAATACAAAAAAGTCTTAATAATAATAATGCATTTCAAGCCTGTATACAGTAAATACCTTTCCACTAATTGACCCCTTTCTCTAGTAAAAAAAAAGACAAATTTGTCTATTTTGGTAGAACAAAGCCTTTTAGAATGTGTTCATATTGTCTACCTGCAATTAAAAAGGAAGAACTGAAAAAAGTTTAAAAGTCCTCAAAGTAAATGTTTTGTTCAATTTAGATATATTTTATATCTAGAAGCTAAATTCCCCCACTTATAATTGATATGCTAAGTATAAAGTTATAGATGGCCTTACTGTAGAAACCAAAGGAAGTATTTAATATTTTTACTGATATTATTTTTTCATGCCTGAATGGTGTTTACATCAAAACTCTTTGGTTAACTTCCTGTTTGATTGTGGAATCATTCTGCCTTTCATCCTAATTAATTTCTAAGAAAATCATGTTGTTTTTTCTGGGTATGTTGAAGAGGTCAGAGCAAAAGTCCCACGCTGGGATCTCACTTCTCCTGGATTTCAGAGATTTTTATTGTGGCGTCTTGCACAAATAAATTTGGAAGTAAATCACAGAGGCAATGCTCCTAATCAGACAGCCCTGTTTCAGAAAGTGCATTGCTCATGCTTCTTGATCAACACAGGGGTGCTGAACTCTGGTGTTTTGGTTTGGTTTTATTTAGATCCCTTTCTAGTGAGTGAATTACAGAGAACAGATAATGACACAAATAAGGTAGATTAGAGGGAAGGCATATTTTTAATGCACTTAATAAATGACTCATAAAAATGCTAAACTACCAATGTCAAATTACTCTGAATGAACAATCTCAGATACTTTCTGGCAAAATTTTCCACTCAGTCAGTGCTCTATATTTCACCGTATTGTGAGTAGTGCTGGTGAAAACAAATTAAATAGACCCCAAGTTTCCTTCTTTTTCCCTACAAAAGACCATTAGAAGACCTGAAGCTAAATCCAAACCAATTTTTTTTTTTTAACTGGGAAGATACAGCTCAGTGAATTTGGTTGTGGAACTTAGGGTTTTCACTGCTTTAAATATTATTTGAAAAATTTTCATATTTATGGTTTTAAATGGGTGCCCTTGACAGCGCATTTTCAAATATGTATATTTAAATAGACTATTTTGAAGATATAAATTAGATATGAAAATATTATAAATAAAAAATAATATTTTGAATATTCAGATATTTGGCTTATGTAAACCAAGTTGATGGGATTATGGGGGTTAAAAGCATGAGAATTTGGTCAGGGAGACTTGACTTATCCTTTGTCCTTTGATTAAGGGTCTGAGACACTTTTAGCCACAGTGACATACAAGCAAACACAGCGATAACAGTGCATATTATTCTCCCTCAGGACTGTGGAACTTCATTAATAATGCCAGCCAACATTGTTTTCAGGGTCAAGTCATGTTTCAGTTTTCTAATCTCCAAGACCAAACTACTGTAAAAATATATGAAAACCCTATCTTGCTGGTTCATGGAAACTCAGAAATCATTTGTCAAAAAGTGATCTTTCTTGCTCAGGCTCTCTGCCTCTCTCTTTTATTAAACACAACTCTTCATCCTCACCCCCAAGTGCTGCAGATCTATCTGCCTTTTTGACAGAACAGTCTTCTGAAACTTCTGAAGTTTTCAGAGTTTAGCTTCTGTGGGCATTTTGTTATGCTTCAGCTATCTGAGGCTTAGTGCTGTATTTTATAATGTAGATCCCAAATCCAAGCTCCTTGTAATTTTCTTAAATTTAAGAAAAGCATTAAATTTCTTTAATTATACACTCATTAAGAAAGAAAAGAAAAAACCCAGATAATTCTTTAGTTCAAATAGTAGATTTTAATTTATTTTTCTAAACAATTGCCAATAAAACAAATCAGTAAATTAAGAGTTCAGTACTGTATCAAAAAATAAAAGCATAGAATCGTGGAATCATTAGGGCTGGAAAAGGCCTCTGAGATCATTGAGTTCAGTTGTTAACTCAGCATCACAATCTTCCCCATTAAACCAGTATCCATGTGCTGCATCCCCAAGCCTTTTGAACATTTCCAGGGATGGTGATTGCTGAACCACCTACAGTGGGCCTCGGCCATTAATGCAGCCTGCCCAGACCCCTCTGTAGAACCTTCCTACCCTCCTCCAGAAGGTCCTGTTCAACTTAATGTCATCTTCAAACTCCCTGAGGGTGCACTCAGTCCCCTTATCCAGGTCATCAATAAAGATATTAAACAGAATTGGCCCACAGAATGTGTCCTGGGAAACACAACTTATGACCATCCACCAGCTGGATTTAACTCCATTCACATCCATTCACAGAAAGAGTAAATTAAATAATAATATTGTTACGATTAAGGAAACCCTAGGAGTGTTTTTGTAAAATGCTTATTAAAATCTAAAGGTATTGAAGCTAAAAATAATTGATCAAAATAAAAAACCCTACCTTTTTTTTTTTTTCCCTTTTGGTTTGATGAAAGATTTGCATTTTCCAAAGAACATTGCTAAAAAAAAATGCAGGACAGTAAATATTTCTAGTTCAGTAAGCAATTTTACACTTCATTGAGTTTTCTGACATAAGCTTACATTTCATTTCCATATATGTTTTTGGATAGAAAGGATGACTTAGCATTTCTGGATTGGTTTAACAGCTTGCCTGTGTTTGCTTGTACGTCTAATTTAGTTTCATTTTGCTGACATATACATTTGCTTTAATTACTTTATTTGCTGTGTGAAGCTGAGAAATAAAAAATCTTGGTAAGTCTTAGATTTGGCAGACTAAACTTTGCGATCCCAAGCAAGTCATCAAAATTCTCTCATTTAAAAATTTGTTAAACGGAGCGATAAAATCAAAGCTTAACTAATTAAGGACTGTATTGAGTTTGCATGGCCAGGTTTTGCTAGCAGTGGGACTACAGTGGACTACAGTGGTGTCTGTGACAAGATGCCAGAAGCTTCCTTCATGTCTGACAGAACCAATGCCGGCTCCGGGACAGACCTGCTGCTGTCCAAGGCTGAGCCCATCAGAGATAATACCTGAAGTAATTATGTCCAGGGAAGAGAGAAGTGATAATATATGAAGTTAGAACTCTGCAGACACCAAGGTCGGTGCAGAAGGAGGAGCAGGAGGTGCTCCAGGTGCCAGAGCTGAGATTCCCTGCAGCCCGTGGTGCAGCCCATGCTGAAGCAGCTGTGCTCCTGTAGCCCATGGAAGTTCACAGAGATGCAGAGATCCACCCTCAGCCTGTTGAGGACACCTGTGCCAGAGGAAGTCACTGCCCAGGAGAGGACTGTGAGAAGCCCATGCTGTAGCAGGCTCCTGGAAGGGACCTGAAGACCTGTAGAGAGAGGAGCCCGTGGTAGAGAAGGTTTCCTGGTGAGACTTGTGACCCTTTTGGGGACCTGCACTTGAACAGGGTTTCTTTGAAGGACTGTTCCCCTTGGAAAGGGACCCACATTGGAGCAGTTTGTGAAAGAGCTATAGCCTGTGGGAAGGATCCCATGCTGGAGCAGGGCAAGAACTCCTCTCACTGAGCAGTAGCCAAAATAGCATGTGATGAACTGACCACCATTCCTCCATCTCCCTGTACCACTGCAGGGGAGGAGATGGATGCTGGGAAGGAGGGATGGGTTCAAGGAAGGTGTTTTTAATATTTGTTTCACTTCCCATTATACTAGTCTGATTTTTACTGATAATAGATTCAACTGATATCCCCCAAGTCAAGTCTGTTTAGCCTGTAGAGGTAATTGATGAGTTATCTCTCCCTGTCTCAACTCATAAGCCTTTACATCTAATTTTTCTTCCCTGTCCAGTTGAGGAAGGGAGTGATAGACAGCCTTGGGTGCATACCTGGCATCCAGCCAGGGTCAACCTACCACAGACAGTTTCATAAATTATCTGTATAAGGGTTTGTGAAGTAATTCGACAAGAGCATGATGAATGGGTGTGTAAATAAGACACAAGTCCTTTTATAAAGGAAACACCAGTTGAATAGTGTAAAATAAATACAAGTTATGGTTAGTACTTCAGGGTGATTTCCAGCAGTGTTATGTATGCTATTTCAATCAAAAAATCAGAGTACGAGGGGATTTACAACAAGGTACTCATTCTAAAGCTGCTCTGACTAATCTCATAGCTCCATTTATTTCTTCCTAATATGTTCAGACTCTGAATGGCCAATCTTTCCTCCTAGTCATCAAAATCTCTAATTTCCCAAATACTTAATTCATAACCTTTCAAGCATGTCCACTCTTTTACATTCCAAGTTTCATAGTTTTGTTATCACACTAAGCTCCTTTTCAACTCCCCAGCCCTCTGGATGCGATCCTCAATTACACAGTCCCACTGTGCCCCCCCCTTTTTGTACCCTGCCCTGAAGTTTCTGTGTTCATGAACCTCATCTTTCTTGCCCTCCAAATCCTGTAAATTGCATAGTACACTCCCTCCATTTCTACATAATTTAAAAATGTGTCATGGTTCTACGACTTCTGCTGTTGCTTTCCCACTGATCATGGAAACTTGCTTTTCATTTCCATCTTCCTTACTCCCTGCTTGGCCCGGAATATAGACTTGGCTGCCGTGGGAGGGATTTACCCTAAAGAGGCATTTGCCAAAATCTACTTGGATGCAAGCAACAGCACAGAGACTTAGATCCAAGAACAAAAAGGGCAAAAAGACAGACTTTGCCCAAGAAACTGTGTTAGTTGTTCTTTTTTTTGAATTACATGACTTGGAGAAGGGAGCAAACTTGTAATTTTTCCAGTTGGACAAATCTGAAGGTGATGGTACAGACTTGCAGAAGGATTTGAAAATGTTATACTAGTAGTATCTGCTGATGGATCAGCAGATGAAATTCAGTGTTGATAAGTGCAAGGTAATATGCCTGAGGGAAAATATGACAGAAAGTTAGCTGCTACTTCTCATGTAAGTGATCCTGAAGCTACTGTTGACAGTTCTCTGAAAATTTCCACTCAGTGTTCAGCATCAGAGAGATGAACAATATAATAAATGACTATATATACTAAAAATAATTAAGAATGATAATTATATTATAAATATTATTATATATTAGTTAACATATTGTTTGCAAGCAGTTTCAGTGCTGTGTGCAGTTCTTTTGACCTTTATTTTCATCAGTAAAAAAGACTTTAAAAGAAAGAAGAGATTTTCTATCAAAATAATTCCTACTTTGGGGCATGGGGAGATTAGCATTTCAACTTATGAAAATGAGCTGTGTCCGGGACACTTTAGTAGAGAGAGTTAAAATAATGAATTAATGGAGCAAGTGGATAGTGATTGTTTCTCATTATCCAAAAAATAGCTAATACCTAATGAAATTATCCAGCACCTGATAAACTCTTTTAAGCACAAGCATAGAAGCACTTTTGTGCATAATTAGCTATGATAATTTATAATAGGAATATGCCTTCTGTACACATTTAGCTTGGCAATATTTAGTCATGAGCTGGCTTTGGAATGATAACCCATGGAAGATTTATATAGTATATGCCCTATTTCCTATATCATTAAATTAAACTTCTACCACTGAGTAGTGTCAAAAGAATTTGTAGAATTTCAAAATGCCCCAGAGTACTTTTGCAAGTACTGCTGCTGCTCTCCCACTGATCACACAAAAGATATATTAGCTTAAAAAAAAAAAAATCATAAAACCCAAAAAACCCCACACCCTTTCCCTCTCCCCCCCACCCTCCCCAAGATTATTTCTTTATTTCTTTCCATTTAGTGTTAAGAGCTGGGCATAATCCCACTTGAAAGATCAAATATAAGAAATAGCATAAATTAGACCTGTAGACCTATGGAAATTAAGTTAATATCTTGATGTGTATTTTTCACAGTGATTGACAGGTCAATTGATATTAAGCATATTTTTTTTTCCTGCATTTTGTTGTTTATTGCACACTTGGTTTTGCTACTAGCCCCAACTGGACCCAGGTTCCTAGCACAGTTATATTTTCCAGGATCAGAATGTGCCATGAAATCTATTTCAAAGAAAGCAGCAAAAATCATGCAAATCTTTAATGCTTGCCACAGCTCCCCCTGCCAAAAGAAGAGAGAAATTCTGTGAGAGAATTTCAGCAAAGAGAAACTCTGTCAAAAAAAAAAAAAAAAAACAAAACAAAAAAAAAAAAACCTTACTGGCCCATAACTAGACTGAAAGTCTCCTGGAAAGTAACAAGATATTATCAATTTTTTTTCATTAAAGAAATAAGAAGATGGATTCCTGAAAAAAGTATGGTTTTTGACACTACACACAACATTTTTTCTAAAATTAAAATGTAATTTACTTTTGAAACCATAAAATTATATTATGAATGGTAAAGTTGATATGTAAGTATGAAGCTGGTATGAAACATCAAAGCAATAACACTGTGTTATGATGCGCAAAATGGCCAGAACAAAGTAGTAAATATCAATTGATAAATCAGAGGCAGAAACCATGGCTTTGCATCAGGTTTTGAAAATGTTTGGTTTCATAAGCAAAGTACAGTTTCTATTAACATGGGTGTCTTTCCAATTAGATCAACAGACACTGAATTAAGCCTCAGGTCTGGAGGTTTTAAGTATGTCATAAGTCAGAGGAGGAATACATTTTGTGACTTCTGTGACATAGTTTCACATCTAATCTGTAAGTGTTGCTCTATAGGAATCTATGATGACATAAATAAAATTGGGGTGTCTAAATACATATAAATATATTACAGATGCAAATAAGTGTGAGGAATAATCCAGGTAGGAATCAAAAAGAATACATATTATTGTTATGTCAAATGAATATATCTTTTTCACAGCTCTTTATCACAACATTTTTAGTATAACTGCTAGAATTTCTGTACCAAGAAATTGACATTTTATGAAGGAAAGATCACTGCAAACATAAGCATATCCTCTAATTTTATATGTTGAAATAAAAATGCGTTCCTAGGCAATCTTTCTTTTTCTAGATGAAAATTTACCTTTTTCATGTAGTTCTTTCCCCTCTCCTATATCTAAAGGATCAAATTAATACAAAATTTTCATTTTCCTAATTAATTTAGGAAATTTCTACATTTAGGGAAAATTTGTTAACAAAAAATAAAGAAGAGGGGAAGAAAAATAGAAGAGCACATGAGAGAGAGAGAGAAAGCAGGTCTTTGAATGAAATAAAATGGGTAAGTTTCAGAGATAACTAGTTTATGCTATGTGGCTGCTAAGACTGCATTGGGGATTTAGAGATTCAGGGGAAGAAGAGAAGGATGTGCAGTCAGGTTTAGTGAGCTATATAATCTACTTAAAAGTTTGATTAGGAATTCTATTGTATCTGGACAGCAGGCAGACGGCCTCGTAGACAAGAAAGAAAGCAATGGGCTCTTAAACTTTCATGTGGCAGCACTCCCATTGTTGTCTCTTTTTATTAATGACATGGAGGCAACCACGATAAGTCTAAATGGGCAGAGCACTGATTGGCTTAAGTGAACTTCCTATCTGTAAAGCCCCTATAGTCTCCCTGTCTGCTGGATTTCTATAGCAACAACTGAAGGGCAGCAGCACATTGATGAAAAAAGTAGCAAAACCCTCTCCTGCAGGTATAATTTGTTCTTATCTTAACTCTAGTTCTCTTTCAAAGATCACTCTTTCTCTATTGGAGGATGTCAAACTGTGTTTGCTTCAGAGAGGTGAGTAAAACAGTCATGCCTACAGTCCTGACACAACATACACTCCAGAACACATACACAGATAAATGAATATCTGTATTCAATGCATGCATTTTGTAAACACATCGTGTACTTTTTTACTTATTTATTGTAATGTCCTCAGATACGGGGCATTACTTATACCTGTAGCGTTAACCTACGACCTATAACTGAGGTAAATTCAAAGGATGATATTAAATGATTTTTCTCAAATAATCATGTGTCTTTTCTATAAGAAGTACTTGATATTATGTGTTATGAAAATATTTTAGAATAAGGTGATTCTAATATAACATCTATAAGAAGGTTATAAAAGAGAGAAAGTTGTTTAAAGGAATATGTGAAACCTGTAAAATGTGAAACAATTTCAGTAATTAATATATTAGTGAGTTTCTCTCTATTAAATCAACATAGCAATCTCTACACAGTCTCAGATTGTTTTTTAGTTATGCATACGACTATTGAAATTTTTTTGTATTTCACACTGTAGACAAACTGCATTCTGCAAGTTGCATTAAGTGCTTATTTGCCTTTAACACTGAAGATTATAAGTATGCTGTGCTTTAAACTTCACATTATTACTCTGCAAACGATATATTACAAAATATTTACAAATATTTGTTTATTTGATAACATAAAATGAATTTGTGTTATTTGCTCTGTAAATAAAATAAAGAGAAGTTCAAGGTCTTAGGCTAAACACAATTTTATTCTAGCCTTGCATATGCAGTAACAATGTCTATATAACACACATTCATGCCATCAACATCATAACAACCGATGCTGAAACATTTTGATACAAGAAAGAAGGTGCTATAGTTATTTGGCTTCCCAACAATTTCTATTTTTCCTAGCTTATTGCCATACTTTCATTTCTTCCCTCTAAAGTATATTTTATTCTGAGAGCACACAAGATGATTGAATCATTTATACCATAGTGTGTTCATGTTATCATTCGATTCAAACAGATTTTTACTTTCTGTATTCATGTCAGAGAGAGATTGTGAATTGACTGTGAAATCCTTGGAATGATGACCTGAATCTGACATAACTTTAAGTAGTTTTTGTAGTTTTTAACATAAATTTATATAAGTTTCCACTAAATTAAATTGCTTAAGAAATACAGGAACAGCATATTTTACTCCTGCATAGCATCCTGTGTACATCAAGCTTCTGTAAATCAGAAGCAATTTTTCTTGATTATGCTTAGGGACAGAATTTCAAAATTCAAGAGAGATGCAGATGGAGGAGAGCTTTTAAGTTATTTTAATACACTTTATTCTATATGGGTTTTATCCATTATATCCACTGGATATTTATTTCATTACTGAAAATTTTTATTTTCCCTCCCCTCCAAATACCTGAAGAAATTACTGGATAATTTATTGCTGACTGCTGGGCACCACAAATTTTAGACTTATGGTCCCAAGTAAATTAGGTAGACAGTACAATAATCCAAAAGTAAAATACATTTCAAGAGGAAAAACTAAATTGCTTCTTTAATTAATTATCAAAAGTTTTAATGAGCATAAGGTCTAGTTATTCTGAACTCTGCTCTACATTTCAGAGATGGCAAAGAAGGCTCCTAATTACAGCACATTTTTACTTCTTCAGCATATCTATATTCTGCTGCATGAATTCATTGAAAGAAGATGCAATTGACTTCAGACAGTATATAATATTTTCTTTCATTTCAGCAGACATTCATAGCTATGGAAATTACAGACCAGAGAAGACAGAAAAGACATGATCAAAACATATCCTAAGCCCTGAGGTCTTCAGTGCTTGGAAAGTAACATAAACTCCTGTCTAGTCAGGCTAAAAAATATCAGCATAGAATTCCAGATCAGCTCTGTGTCTCAGAAAAGATATGATCTAATAGCTTTTATGGAACACTCTTCAATATTCATGTTCAGAGCAGCAAAGCTATTTGCAGCATCATGGACACTTAAACACATAAAGAAAAATGGCACAAGGAGATAAAACTGAAATAATACTATTCAAAGTCATCAAAGAATCATTATAGGAAGAAAGGACAAACAGTTCAAATAGATAACTATGAGGCAGAGCAGTGCACTTTTCCTTGCTGAATATTTGACCAGAGGTGATTAGAAAAAATGTGTCAGGGACAGGAGAAAGAATCTGGAGAAATCTCTGCAGTAGAAAATGTTTCCATTTGTGGTGGGTTGACCTTAACTGGACACCAAGTGCCCACCAAGCCATTCTATCACCTCTCCCCTCAACTGGATAGGGGCGAGAAAATATGATGAAAGGCTTGAGATAAACACAGGGAGAGATCATTCAGCAAGTACCACCACAGGCAAAACAGATGCCACCTTGAGGAATTAATCTAACCTATTGCCAATCAGAAGTCGAGTAGGATAATGAGAAATAGATCCAAATCTTAAACCACCTTCTTTGCACCCATCCCTTATTCTTGGGCTCTGCCTGCCTTCCTGTTTCCATCTCTCTAGGTCACATTTACTGTTAAATAAAAGCCATACTATTGGCTTAGGCATATGGTCTTGTTTGCACCTTATTGCAACAGAGGCATCTCTTATAATCGAATCACAACTGTCACATCCGTGAAGTCAGAGGACAGAATCAAGTGGTGCTCTTTAGTCTGCAGCTATTGAACCAGTATTGCTTATATGAAAAACATAATTAAAGTGCTAATTACAATTCTAAAGGAACAAAAATATGTTAATCATGACGCAGCAGAAATTGACATGCTGTAAGTCCCTAAATAGAAGCATCATGTTTATAGCTTTCCTCAGTGTGATATAGAAAGCAAAGATGAATTACATAAAATAGAGAATTAACAATTCTTGAAGAAAATGGGAGTCATAAAACATTTTGGAAGTGATGAAATACAGTAAACTGAAACAACATGAGATTGAAACAGAAAAGGTTTGCTATATTTTCTTTCCAGACAAGAAGAATTTGTGCAAATTAATTTCTTGTGTTCTCTTGGTTTTAGAAGGCTACATAGAACAAGATTAAGGCATAGTTAACTCATAGAAAAGCAGAGAAAGTATAAGGAAAATGTCCAGCTGTACATTGTGAGGTAATCATAGCAACACAAATCCCCAAACCAGCATGATATCTGATGGCATGTATTGGATTTGTCCTCCCTCTTCAGGGTGAGAAATTGTGAAGGGCAGCTGCAGTGATGCTGAGAATTATCTTAAAATTGCAGTCGTTCAAAGGAAAATCACCAAGAGAATTCCCAAATTGTAAAGAAAATAGTTAATGATCATCACAGGATAAATGGCATACGTAGGAAACTGGGAAGGCGTTTACTTGGAGAATTCAGAATGACAGTGAGGAAGAAGCATCCATTAATTTGGGAAGTTATGGAATTTTTCATCTTATAGGGAGTTTAGATCATGTTACTTAAAGGATCTAACCTGCTTTTGCATGGGACAGTTGCTCTGGAGTTTGTTGCAAATATCTTTGGAAGTCAACAAAACAACGTAAAGTATTATTAAAAAAAGAAAGCTGATATTCTAGCTGCTCATGTTTCAAGGGTAAAGCATAGTTTTGTCTGTCTTTGCTTATGACAAATGGCAACAGGATCATGGGAACTTCCATTGGGTCTAGAAGACATGTTAAAACAGAGGTAGTTTCATTTTAGAGGAGTTGTTGCAGTCTTTTCTGAGGAACAATCAAACTGGTTCAGATAGTTTTAGAGTCTGCATATAATGGGATGGATGATATTTCTTTCACATGATGAAACAAGCTGACCTGGAGTGTGCTCCAGGATGAAGAGGAGTGGAAGCAGGTGCAAAGGGAGCACATAGGTGGCAGACCCAAAGGAATTTGAAGCCTGCTGGAAATATCTTGGGAAACAGTGCTAATCCTTTCATAATAAAAAAGAAAGAATTAAAATGGATTTGTAATAGCAAGATACCTACTGGAAACAGTATTTATAGACATTCAAATTAATTCTTGCATTGTGTTCTTTCAAATCACAAGAGACTGCACATTAGGCTAGTGATGAAATCTGAGTTCAGACAAATTTTAGTCCCTTCTACTTTCTTAGGGGGACATCAAACAAAGGTTTCTGTGTACATTTTGGAGACTAAGGAAAACTGAGCACTTTTTGGCCTCTAGCCAACCTCTGCTGGGTGTTAAATGTATTACAGTTGAGCTTGGAGGACAAACAGCAGGACTCTGAGCATTCAGAGTAAAGCAAAATGAGAAAAGTTCAGCTGTGCTCTCTTAAAGACCTTGGCCTGTGGTGCCCACATGATGGGTAAGAAGTCCTCTTATTCCTAACTTCTGCATAATGCTTTGAATTGAAGAGTGCAAGGAAGAGAGTGTAGAACATTTTACCTCTGATAAAGAAATCGATGAACAATTTAATAAATGTTTTTCATGTGATGTGTCTGCCCCCTGGGGTTGTCACAGAATAGCTTTTTTGATGAAAAAAAGATAGATCTCACTGAACTTGAAAACTATCTTGTAAATCTCTTTTTTTCAAGTAATTCAGATAAAAAAGTCAAGACACCATTGGTTATTGCAATTTGTCACTGATGACTTTGTGTCTGGAACAGGAAAAAGAAGTCCATGTAATATTGTTGAAATAAGTTAGCCCTTCAAAATCATAACACTGTTTTAATTATCAGAAAATGAATGTTGCTCTCCAGGTTTAGGTATAGCAGTTTGGAACCATAAATACTTGTTGATGAACTATTGTTCTGCAACTGTGATGGCCCGTCCTGTCTCTTTCCTTTTCTAACGTGATCTTTTCTCCAAATCACAGAAGTTTATTTTCCTCCTGCTATGAAGCAAATGAAAACTAAGGATACAAGACAAAGACAGAGCAGATTGCAGTCATCAGGCACAGGGCTTGCTCAGACATGTGTACTGACCAGCCACAATTTACAACCAGACTCTTTTATACCCCATTTTTTTTCTTCCTCCTTTGCTTCCTTCTGTTCCCCCTTCTCAAACATATTGCCTCTTTAGTTGAAACAGTCCAAAGAGCAATCTCAACCCTTAGTTTCTCATCCTTACCATTTTCAAAGTCGTTGTTTGCTTGCAGTTTTGTGATCAAAAGATCAATTCACACGCTTAAATTTGTGTGCCCAACAAATGTTTCCTGTCTTTTACTCTATAATGTTTTCCTGTCAGATCTATGCCTCCAAATGTTTTATTTATCACGTTCCTTTTCCTTGGTGTCCCTTTTGAGAAGGTTGTTGATCAGAAAATCTTACTGAAATGAACATTTCCATATTGAACATACCATTATCAATTAATTTGACTGGCTAGGTTTTCCTCCTTTTTTGTTATCCATTTTAGCACTGAAAATATCCTTGACCAGACACTCTTAAAAGAGCAGAGGCTTTCTCCTTCCTCTTACCCATCCATAGTTCCACATGGATGCCTCCATTCTCTGCCTTTAGCCACATCTCTTCATCTCCCTTCTGGCAGTTCCTTTGTGATCCAAAGCTGGGTCTTCTAAGTACTCCTTAGTATTGTGTATATTTGCTAGTCTTGGTCAGTAATTTCTATTATGACAAAACAGGTTGTTTTGGTTGAACCCCAGCTGGAAACCAAGCACCAAGCAGCTGCTCACTCATTACCCCAGAGCAGGATGGGGAGAAAATAAGAATATAACTGAGATAACTCATAAGTTGAGATAGAGACAGTTTAATAGGTAAATAACAGAGCTGCACAGAGAAGCAAACCAGAACAAGGAATTAATTTGCTCATTCCCATCATCAGATAGTTGTTCAGCCATCTGCAGGAAAGCAGGGCTCTGTCACACATAGCAGTTATTTGGGAAGATAACACAATAACTCCAAACATTCCTCCTTTTCTCCTTCTTTTCCCCAACTTGTATTCCTGAGCATGACACCATGTTTAATTTTCATGATTGTGAAATATCATCACTATTTTATTCTTTATAATAGCTGAATTTTATAATTTAAAATATATTTTTATTTTTTTACTTTCCTCATTAGCAAAGAAATTTAAAATGGGGAATATTACAGGTTGTATTATTTACATATACATGTAAATATAGAAATATACAATATATTTTGTCACATATAATGATCACATGATCAATTTTTGCAATATTTCTTCTTTCTTGTAACTTGTATTGCAGGATAACAAATTATAAGCAAACAACAAATTTAAATTGTCTTCTTTTCAAATATCATGCAAGTCTCACTCTGTAAGAGATGCATTGAGTCAAGCTTCTTGCAGCATTACCTAAAACTTAGCCGAATGATTAACAGCCTTCTCCAGATGCTCCTTGAACTTTGACCATCTTGATGCCACAACCTCTTCCCTTGGGAGGTTGTTCCAGTCACTGATCACCCTCTCAGTGAAGAAACTTTTCATAACATCCAATCTGAACTTCCCCAATGCAGCTTCCTTCCGTTTCCTTTCCCAATGTATCTTCCTTCCATTTCCTCCTGTGCTGGTCACTGGAGAAAGATTAGCACCCCCCCTCTCCACTTTCCCCCTTGAGGAAGATGTAGACTGCTGGGAGGTACCCAAAACTGCACACAGCACTTAACTACTGTGAAACTCAATGGGGGCAAATTTAGGGTCCTGCCTTCAGGGAGGAATAACCCCATGCACCAGTTCAGGTTAGGGAAAGCGCCTGTGAAAAATCTGATGGAAAGGAACTCTGCAGAGAAGGACCTAGGGGTCTTGGAGGAAAACAAGTTGCCCATGAGTCAGCAGTGTGCCCTTGTGGCCAAGAAAGCCAAGAGAATCCTAGGGTGGATTAGGAAAAGTATTGCCAGCTGTTTGAAGGAGGTGATCCTGTTCCTCTTCTTAGTCCTAGTGGGGCCACATCTGGAGTGCTATGTCCAGTTCTGGGACCCTCAGTACCAGAGAGAGATGGAGCTCCTAGAATAGATCCCATGGATAGCAACAGAGATGATCAACAGACTGAGCAACTCTCTTAGGAGGAAAGGGTGAGCGAGCTGGGCCTGTTCATCCTCAAGAAAGGTCTCTGAGAGGGGACTCATCAGTATCTGAAGGGAGGGTGCCAAAAAGGTGGAACCAGGCTGTTCTTGGTGGTGCTGAGCAATAGGACAGGAGGCAATGGGCAGAAATTGACACACAGGAACTTCAATCTGAATATGATGAAGAACTCCATTACTGTGTGAGTGACCTTGCACTGGAACAGATTTCTCAGAGAGGCTGTGGAGTCTTCCTTTACTGCAGATATTAAAGAGCTGTCTGAATACAATCTTGTGCCATGTGCTCTAGGATGACCCTGCCTGAGAAGGGAGGTTGGGCCAGGTGCACCACTGTGGTCCCTTTCAATGTGACCCATTCTGTGATTCTGTGGGGCGAGGCCACACCAGCATACTGTAGGGCAGGACAATCACCTTACCTGACTGGATGGAGATTCTGTGTCTGATGCACTCCAGGGCACAGCTGGCCCTTTTGGCTGCTGAGGAACACTATTGACACATCGTCAGCAAACCCCCAGGTATCTTTCCATGGGGCTGCTCTCCAGCTGCTTGTTTCACAATTTGTATATATTTGTATGCATTTCCAGAGAATCAAGTATTTGTTGCAGCTGTATGTAGCTTATCTGTGAAACAGAATTCTGGAGGAACTCAGATAATGAATCTAAAATCAAATGTGCAATTAGAATATAATTGCTTCCAGTGCATTTAATCAGGGAGCTCATATCTCTCATATAGAAAATAAAGAACACGTGTAATAAAATTCCTAATATGAAATTTGAAAGATTAAAACCAAGCAGATTTCTCTTTCATTTTTTCTCTCCAAAGTTTCATATAATTTCAACTAGACAAATAAACTCTAGATGTATCAGTTTAATTACTATACCCATTATTCAGTGCAACTATATTATTCAATTAAATTGAAATTAAAACTAAATTAAAATTACAATCTGAATAAACTGCTGCAGGAAGCTATAAGTAATATTGTATTTGTGATACACTTCTGCTGCATTTCATTTAAAATTCACATGAAAATATAATTTAATCAGTATTAGTAACTTACTTTAGTTTTAGGTTAATCATATTTTAATGGAAACCCAAGAAGAAACAGGAAAATCACAATTAAGTCAGCATTTTATTTGCAGGCCTAAAGGCAAGTCCTTAGAGTCAGGGTTTCTTCAAAGACTATGCTTTCCGTGTGTCTTGCCTGATATAATGAAAATGAAGAAGGTAAGTAATGTATACAAGGACAAGCTTTAGATGTTTGTGGATGGTTTGGAATACCCTCATGTCTCATTACAAGATGATTGCATAGCAAACTGCTCCTCAGTGTAACATCAAAACCTGATATAAAAATATTTCCAAATGGTTGTTGGGATGTCTTCAGCTTTATGGAATATAACTTCTGTCATTATTCCCTTTTAGGACGGCTTATTTTTTGATTGCTAGCATTATAGGAAAGTATTAATATGCATAAATGTGTGAATATATATATATATATATAGATATATATATATATGTATATATATATATATATATATATATATATAGTAACACATCGAATCTCCAGGTTTATATTTGACAAAAGGCAGTGCACATCAGGCCATATATTTACACTCTGCTTCTTATTTATAATCAGCCCAACATGCAGGCTATTTTACAGTTATGAACCAAACATTAAATACATGTTTTGCTGTAAATTTAGTTGAAAAAGTTTATTTAAGCTAAATCGAAAAAAAGGATTTATGATTATGTTTAAAACCATTTTTATTAGGGAAAGCTAACTTAAAATTTATGGTTAATTTTTCAGGGTGAAGATTGCAGAGTTTTTATGTGATTATAAGGTATTCCCATTAAGGCACAATCATCTCCAAAATGAATTTGTGTGGAGCAGCACATGCAACAATTGGAGTGGTACAGCTGTGAGGGGGCAATTTACTTGTTCTAACTAATAGTGATTCAATATAATTAGAAAGATTCTATAACTGCTCAAGAATACCTCCAGTGGTCTTCTTCATGTATGGAGATGATGAACAACCAATCTTCAAAACTAGTTTTGATGTAATTTCTTTCAACGAAAACTTCATGTTTAACAAAATGCATTCAATTTAATATATTGTAGTTTTTGTTTAAATTTCTGAGAAGAAAAAGAAGTTAAGCGTATTTTAAGCTGGCAAATTACTCTAACAGTTAATGTAACAAGATAAAGACTAATATACAACTTTTTTTGTGCTAGCAGAAAAAACAAACTGCTGAACTAATGGACTTCTCTGAAGAACTGTTTTTTACCACATGCAAAAGTTTAATTTTCTTTTCCTTTATGAGGCATTTTCTTAATCTTGTGAGCCTTAAGAAGAAGCAGACAGCTCTTCAGAAAGCTGGGACCATGGATTTATTGCCATGAACCCCAGAGTCTCTTTTAAGAAAATCCCACCATTTCTTTTTTTATCTGATCATTTAAGTGATCTTTGATGACAATTAGAGTATGCAAGAAAAAAAAATGTAGTGCAAACATAAAAAACCAGAGAGTATGCCGGGCAACATTTATTATCAAAGCAAAAGAAAACATGAATGCAAGAGAATAACTACTGAAAGTGCGTGATCTGTGTTTTTAAAAACACCTTACAGTACTAAACCTGAGCAGCATCACTAACACCTTCCATTATTAATGAGCATGCAGCCCAGAAAAATTTCCTATTGTTGCTTTTAAAAACAGATTTTTTATTAAAATGTCTATCAGACACCTTTGAATTTAGATATATGAAGGAGAACATTACTCTAGGGAGTTATATATGGGATGGATGTACTTATCCACAGGAAGGGATGATCCTCTTAGCTACAAACATAACTTTAGGAATCAGTTTCTTCTCTTACCCAGCAAAATCATTTAAAGACAAATACATCTGAAATCCTCTGTCTCAAGCTTAAGAAGTGCCTGATTTAATACTAAATCTATTCAGTCAAAGCTTCCTCTGTCCCTACTGTTGGTAACCAGTACTTTTTCTTTGTACTTGTATAGCAGCTGTTTTTCTGATGACTCAGAGGAAATAAGACCTTTTTTCTCAAAGCAGTTGTCAATAACATTTCATTGAGCCACTGGTAATATAATTCTTACAACTGTTCTTGTAATTGTTGGCACTTCTTAATGACTGACAGAACAATTATTTAAATAAAACTGCTGAATACTTTAGTTGAGTGTTAGAAAAACTCACAGTTACAGAAACACTTGCTTGGAAAATATGCCATCACTTTCCTCAAATCAATAATTATAATTAAATTACTATAAAGTGACCCAGAGCCAGTCTTTCTCTTCCATCAGTTTGCTTAAACTAATGGGAAAAAAGTTACTTCTAAATTATTACAGATTAAGGAAATAACCTTTAAATTTCAAATAATTTATATCTGTTAATATTCCAACACTACAGAAAGTAAATTATACTGTATTGTAAGACAATTACTTTTGCTGACATATACTAGAGTGCCCTTTAGGACAAATATCAGTTTCTATGAGTTGTTAAGATTAAAACTGGAATAAAATTGAGAAAGCAAGGAGGATAGAGGACCTACTTATGAAAGACTGTTATGGCAGCTCTGATTCCTTCAAATTTGGGGTTTTTTTTTTGTAATTGGCTCTGAACAACTTCTAGCAAAAAATGATTACAGCAACCAGTCCTACTAGGCTTAATAAATTATAATATTTTCTGGAGTACTGTCACAACTAATAACATCAGTGGGACCACTAACTTGCTAACTTATGAGCCTGTGGAGGTCAGGCAGAATCTTATCCATGAGATTCTACAACTTTTTTCTTTTGAACATCTGAACATCATTGGGTGCCATTACATTTATTCAAGGTGTGACTGCAGTTACATGCTTTCTATTTCAAAAAAGTATGAGGTAAAAAACAAGTGAAAAATGAAAGTCGACAGATTCTATTTATTGATACAGTAATTTCTGTGTTATACTGGATTTATCTTTTGGCATCACACTTCACTTGGTGAAAATACTATGATGATGCTATAACACAAATTTATAAGTTTCTCTTATGTCTTTTGCAGATCGTGCAGTAGAGAAGTCTGCTGAGTTTATTCTTTCTGCTAAAAAAAAAAAATTAAAATGTAAAATATAAAAAAATGCATTTTTACTATTATGGTCCGAATCAGGGTTTTTTGACATTAAAAATGGAGATAAGCTATAAGTCATTTTCAAATAGGCATGAAATAGTGATCATACAGCCCCAGCCATAGAATCTCTGTTTACATATTTACTCTATCTATACTATTCATAACTGTAAATGACTGTGATTATGTTGATTTTGCAACACATAAAAAAATTATCTTACTGAAAATCCAGATTTCCTTTACTATGAGAGTTTCTGAATGTTGCTAACATATCTTGCAGAAGCAATTGCCTGAGGACAAGTGAATAAACACTATCCTAATGGAAAACCCACATTTTAAAGTGCACTTGGAGAGTTAGGACAGGGAAAAACTGATAAACTACCTCAGATGTTCTTCTTAGAATTTCTATTGGTAACTTTTTTTTAGGCATGAAAGATATTCTTTTAATCCCTCACTTGCAAAAATGTTGTATTTTTTGTTAAGAGGATAAAGATATTATTAGAGTCTAGTGTGAAAAGGTGAACATTATTTAAAAAATTATTTTCAGAAGTCAGATGAGTATTGTTTAACGGAGTGATTGAATAAATGGTTCATGAAAGAAATAAATGGGTGCAGTTTAAAAAAAACCCAAAAACCTAAAGGAATGGTGACAAACATAGAAGCCCCTCCAGGTACAGAATAAATGTTGTACTGATGCTGCACATTTCCTTCTCTTTTGTTCCCATGCCCTAAGGGTAAAATCCCAGGGGGGTCCAACTAACTAACTCCTGCAAAAGGTGGAATTTTGCATTCTAAAATTCAGGCTCCTGACTTTACTATTCACCTGATCCATATTCTTCATGATCAGTGTATGATCACTGCAGCTCAGGCTGACACAAATGAGCAATAACTTCAAATAGAGAGGATTGATTATATGTTCATGGTAGAAATGGCACCTATGGTTGGCCCCCAAAAGAGGGTAATTACTGAGCTCCAGTTTCACAAGAAGTACATTTGGTCTGCCTAAGATTGGGTGCTGAGCCTACACAACTGTGACTGGTATAGTTACCACTGTTCTCTGACAGCTCTGTGTTCGTCAGAGCCATTACTATTCATGACGAAATCTTCTTATAAACCTTCACAAGAAGATAATAAGAATATTCACTACTTGTTATATTCTGAGACATTTCAGATTATTAAGATGGCAGTCTGCCTATCAACAGAGACAGACATATGCAAGTAAAATCTTTCTACTTTATCCTACCCTTGGATGACAAGTATTTTCTTCAATATAAAATATGGCTATCATAGAGACACCTTCAATGATATTTATGAAGGCAGTTCTATTTTTTCTTATTCATTACTATAAAAAAATTTAAACAACTCAGATATCTCTGAGTCCTAAAGAGTCATAAATATTATCTCTAAGTTTTTCAGAAGAAATCAGTCATGATGCAATTATTTCATTTCAGTATTTCAAAATAAGAAACACTAATTTTTTTATATATTTTAATATTACAGCATTGATGTTGATAGAATTACTTTTGAAAGAGAAGAACTGGATGAATAAGGTGGGAGAAAATGGTCTTTTATGTGATAATTCCTGCAAGATACTTCCTTTGATGTACTTTCAGATAGCTAAATTTAATATTACAGAGATAAATAAAGAGAATATATTAATATGAATATGTGCATATGTATCTGTGTTTACTTGCTGCATAATCTAAATAGGCTCACATATATGTGTCTTATATGGGAAGATATACTTGTCTCAGTATATATCCCACCTTACCTTAAGGAAGTAAAGGAAGATACCTATGGGAACTTCACAGAAAAGTAGTTTTCTGTATGGTCACTGCAGAGAAAATCTCCACAAAAAAAGTCAGATATTTAATGCATTTTCTCTCTACTAACTTTATTGGGAGCTTATGGCAACCCTGCTGCTTGTTTTAAGTGTCATATTTTTATACTTAAATAGGTTGCACTGTACATATGGCAGATGGGTCAAGGCTATAAAAAAAGTAAAAGTAGTTTTGGCCACATCAGCTTTTCTGTGACAGCTCATTTTTGTGTAGGAAAAGAACCTTTTACTTCCCCATGCCTTTTTCTCATCCTTTCCTTTTCTATATCCTTTGATTAAAGCCTTAATCAGTGAAGGCTCAACAATTCAGGAATTTCAGTTTTATACTGCTGCAAAGTCCTGAGGATTTAGAAAAGACTTTTGATGGGAATCACTCATGAATATTTGTGACATTCTACTGATTCCCAGACAAAGCTGTCAGCATTGTTGGGCGTTTTTGAAAAGAGAGTGAACATGGGATCATTAATACTGGTAAACAGTAGAACATGTGGCAGTCTTGGGAAATAGGTTATGGTTGTTATGATAATCACACTAACACAAAAATCTATTGAAAAAAAAAGAAGATATGAAAAAAACACAGGTGCTCTCTTATGTATATTAGCTCAGGATAATGTAAATAAATATAAGTTACATCTTCCTTACTGTGGCCATCTGTTTTCAGGAAAGATTTATCTCAGGAAAAGGTGGTAGAAATTTCTCCAGGACCCAGTCCCTTAGGGACATTTCTTACTTATAACAACATTTAACATTACACATGAGTTCCCAAGAGTTCTGACATTATTAAGCTGCTTAGGGAGTTTGTTGAATCAGTAGACTCTTTGACAGTCTTAGTTGCAATCACTTCCTCTTCACTTTTAAGTCTGTTTTGGCTTCTGGAAGTTTCTGTAATAAAAGGAAGAAATGAAAGTTGATCAAAGGTAAGCATGCAAGGAAAGCTTTTCAAAAGCAGATAGTCTGTGTGAGCTTGTTCCAGTGTAAGGAACATTAGGCTGAGCTTGAAAACCTTTGAAAATGTCTACCTGTCTCAGAAACGATGATGTCTTCTAAGTAGTCACTATGTTTATATGCCCAAAGGATAAAAAAGGCCACTGGCATGACATTATTAATATTCAAACTTAGGTGGTGGAATCTAGATGATGCTATAGTAAAAATAATAAATCATAGAAATGGGAAAGTAACAACAGATAATATGGTTATCTCTTTCTTCAACTTATCAATATGTTCCTCTTCCACAAATATAAAAAGTAAAATGTTAATTCATTATTTAATCTAAAGATCTGCTTTAAATGGCTGTCGTTTCCAACTCAGGCAGCACCCCAGAAAAATTCTTTTTCTGAACAACATGAAAGCAGCAGGAAAAGGAGGGAAATCAATGACAAAGAGCAAGTCCATTCAAATTAATTGAGAGGGATAACTAAAAAAATAGTTGGGAATGTATATAAATAGAAAAATAACACTAGAAGTGTACTACCAAAATTATAGTGCAATAACAGAACATCTTTGGGCTTTGAAAAGGTTGAGATGTATTCTGATATAATCACAACTCTGAGAGAGGCTTATGACTCTTAATGACCTCTCATGAGGAACAAGAAGAAACAAAATGAAGACCACGAAAAGGTATTTAACTCAGGATCCTTAAACTGATAAAATATAATAAATCTTTATTAAATATTAATGTAAATAATATAAATATTAATATGAATGCCTAAATGGGAAATAGATTACAGTTCTGACCCTGTTCTTCAATGAAGGGTGGTTTTGTGTTGGGTTTCTTTCCTGCAAGACTGTCAGGTAAGCAGGATTCTCTGAATTTATACACAGTGACATCATTATTCTCAGGAGAAAAGGTTTGACCTAAGCAAAGTAATGGATGTTATACGACCACATGAACTTTAAGGTAATTAAACCCCATTAGGGATTAGGCAAATGCTAAACTTTTGAAATGCTTGGCTGTAACTTTTCTCTTGACTAGAGACTCAAGATATAGATTCACTGGAAGTTTTATGACATCATTACCCAATAGACTGCTGAAAGTACATTTCAGCAGCCACAGTTTCTAGTGTAGTTTTTACCCATAGCTATCAAAAAGATGCCAGTGTGTCTACAGATCTAGCCTCTATGAACTTGTAATAAATAGTCATTGGATAGAACATAAAACCACAATAGAGGCATAGATGAAAACATAATCTCATTCTGTCCGAGAATTGTCCTAGCCACCAGATCATAAAGGTCATAACTAGCCTTCGTCATTATTCTTTTCTAAAGCAATTAATCCTTAGGTCTGTTATATAGTGAGGAACAGATGCATAGGAACATGTCAATCAAAGAAGAATAGCCTGTCAAAATCCTCAGAGAACACAGGTTTGACTTGTTTTACAGAAAAGAGGAGTATGCAATATAGGAAATACATATTAAGTAAAAGAAATATATTTTTTATTTTGTTGCAGGTTGATTTCTTGTGTTTCATTTGATTTTTTTTTTTCTTTTTGAGGGGGTGGTGTGCTTTTTAACAGAATGAGGTAAAAGAGCAGAACAATTATGTGGTATTAATTCTGGCCAAAGATATCAAGTGATTTTTAAGATCAAGATGAATAAATTCTGGATAATAGGTTTTTAGTATATGTATTTCTGGTTTTGGAGAGTCTTGCTGATCAGATTAGGGACATTTCTATTCATGGTACTGATTACTGAGAGTCCCTTTCCTGCATGTTTAACCATGTCATAGAATCATAGAATGTTTAGGATTGGAAAGGACCTTAAAGATCACCTAGTTCCAACCATCCCTTCCATGGGCAGAGAAACCTTCCACTAGATCAGTTTGCTCAAAACTCCATCTAACCTGGCCTTGAACATTTCCAGGGATGTGGGCATCCACAACTTCTCTGGACAACCTGTTCCAGAGCCTCACCACCCTCACAGTAAAGAATTTCTTGCTCAAGTCCAATTACAATTTACCTTTATTCAGTGAAAAACCACTAAAACACATCTAAGTTGTGCTTCTACCCAAGAGATGTAATGGATGTAGTGGATATGCTGAAAAGTGGGTTGAATGAGGATGAGCAGACTGAATTATTCACCTTAAGCAAAACAAAATACTGAGATCATGAACATCCTGCAGATAACATTAAGGTTATATCTACAGAAGCAACATATTTTTCATAAAAAAATCCCTGTTCTTCAGCAGGAATTGACCAGTAAATCAAAACCGACTTTATGAGGCCTCTGTATCTATAGTGTTGGAAGCTTGCTTGTGTTTCCTTTGGAATAGATTTTTTTGATGGCTTAGACAGAATATCAGGCATGCTGTTTGAAGAGATATGGTAGATCAAGCACTTCTGCATTAGGTGTTGGAGAGCATTTGATGAGCACTGGAACTATTTCCAATTCAGCTTTCTCTATAAGAAAGGGTTGGGTTTTTGGGGGCGAAAAAAACCTGTAGAAAATAACAGTTCATATAATAACAGTCATCAATCCTCTTTAAAACTGTGTCCAAAATATGACAATGATTGGCATGGCATGATCAGGAAAATTTGTTCAAAAAATATATTTATGTTCTAAACTACAATATAAAGTAGATATGGCCTAAGGCAATGTATCTACTTTGATAGATACATCAAAAAGTTTATGCAAGGAAGACAAGTATTTTGGAGATGTTATTTTCTGAAATTCAGTTCAAAACTGGTATGAACTAATGTTGCTATGGAACTTGAATTCATGATGTTTTTTTCTAAGTCTGGCATTTTTTTTCTTAAGAAATTTATTTTATTATTCTATTTAAGCAATAAAACTTCAAATAGTGAAGGTGCCAAATCCTAGGTATGATTTCTGTATCCACTGATAAACCTGTTCTTGCCTTTCATGTGACAAGATCAAGCTCACAAATATACTACATCTGATAATGAAAAAAGTGGATGTGAACTAACCATAGCTATGTTAAATTTTCCATGCCCAGAAATGATGAATTAAATCAATTACAATGTTAGAAACTTTTCTGCATTATAGTAATGTACAATTCCAAGAATAATTTTACTTGTAAGCAAAATATTCCAATAGTTGACAAAAAGAAAATATTGAATCAAAAGGTAGAGAAATTATGTTTGCATGTTCAGTGATTTACAAGGGTTTAGGTCTTCATGTATTGATATAATTGTATGACACTTGTGTAATGGAAGGTTTGAAGTTTTGTTTTATCTGGTTTTTTTTCCCTAATCTAATTAATAATTTAAAAGTTTGAAAATCCTGGCAATTATTTATCCCTGCAAAAGAATTTTGTCAATAATGCTATAGAATATTTATCTTATCTCTCTAAAATATTGCTTAGTAACTAAGGCTGTGTCTATGCAATATTTAAATGTTCTTTCTTTTTTTTTTAAATGGAGAAAAGTATTAATAATTTTTCTTACCCCACAGGAAATTTTATCTCAATAAATAATGATTTGATGCCATACATATGCCAAGTACTAGTTAATCTGAATTCACTTTCAGTTTCTAATTAGACATCTGTTAAAGTCTGTAACAGGAAATCTAATAGAGTTGTGTTGTAATTTGTCAAAGAGATTAATGATTCACAGTGTTAAAGTGTCTGTAAATGGAGTTCTTATGTGAGTCATTATATAAGTTGAAATTAAACTCTTTTGCTTTTATGGAAAATGTTTCCAACTCGTGTTATTACCAGCAATTATAACATCAAAACATCCCAAAAAAGAAAAAAAATAATTATAAAGCTATTTTTTTTGCCACCATTCCTTAATTGGAACACTTATGCTTAAAGTAACTGCCAAAACTAATGAAAACCATATTCTTTCTCTTTTTTTCTCTTTACCATTTTGACATTTCAAGATTTTAATGAAAATATGTATAGAACTCATAGCTGTACATTTTCCAAATTGATGGGAAAATCATGAAATATCATTAATTATTTGGATATTACAGAATGCATTGCACATAAAAATATCAGATACTTGAGCTTATTTATTCTAAGAATTCCAAGTACAGGATGCATATTATATCTCATAATCTTTTGCAGTCCTTCAGAAGTTAACAGAAACTCAGTATGTCAGTTAAGCATCACAGCTGAGTTAAGCAAGTTTTTTTTAGTGCCTTCAAATTTAAAGTATTTTTCAGTGTTTGGTAAATTTGTGCCCTATTTTTCTTTGGGTTTTATATTTTAAGAAACATTCTGGAAGATAAGGACAGAAGATTTTCTTTGCCAAAATAAATAAGCAAGTAAATAAATAAATCAATCTAATATGTCAGAGAAATTGCCGTGGGTTTTGAGAGCCCAGTGACTTAACAATAAGTTATTGGGTGAAAAAAATGTTGACAATCTGTTTCCTCACTTTGCAGAGGAAGTCATTCATGTTCTATCATGTGAAATTCCCTTCACATGTCTTAGAAGGCAGATGGTATTCAAGATTTTCTCCTGATGCCCCCAAAAGTAATGTCTTTTTCCTACATGTCTAGCTTGTATGTGGCAATACCTTGTACTACTTGCCATGCAGATGGAGAGTGCAAAGTAATACAACTCTGCTCATAGTCCTTGTGTACCTTTTTAAAATGTAATGAACTTCAGAATTTCCAGAATTGTGCCTTTTTAAATTACAACAGTTCCTTATTAGTAAAACCACAGAACAATCCACAATTCTTTCCATTTGTGAAAGGACATGGTGAATCAGAGAGAACACAATGTACGAGGTCAAAATTCCATCTGCTTTGTTGGAACAAACTCGGCGGTATTCAGCATGAGAGCAAGTTCCATTTCATATGGATTCTGCTTCAGAAGGTGCCATATTTAGTTTATAAAAAATTATGGCCTTGTAAAAGTTCATCTATGCTTTCCAACATACTTGACTTAAAATTAACTAGAAAACATGATATTTAGAGGCAACAGATAATTTTTTTAATGAAGACAAAAAAGTTACCAATTTAATGTCAAATAAAAAAACCACCAACTTGTACTTTTATAATGCCAGGGAACAACTTAAATCCCATATCTGCCTGAAAAATCAGCAAGAAATCTGAAAGTAGAATATGAAAACTGCAATACTGCCATGGATAAATATAATTATGTTCAATACATAGAAAAAAATTTATATATAATGAATTAAAAGTCAACCCACAGAATAGTAATATATTTAAACAATTAAATACATGGAATTTCATTTTGGAAACAAACATTGAAAAATATTCTCTTTGGTAGAATATTTCAAACAATAATTTATTGCCAAAATAATAGTCCCAACTAAAGATCTTATTTTTAAATCTTTAAACTCAGGATCCAATACTACTGTGAACACCTCTCATGTCTCACTAAGTTACATGATTAGCATGAAATGGATGTTGAGATGTTTTCTATACTATCACATATTATTGGAGCTGAAGGAACTGAGATGCTAATTCCACTATTCATGTCTAATGTCTGAATTAAATCAGTTTGGTTTTTTTTTCCTAATTATTCAACTGAATCATGCAATTCAAAATATTTTAAGCATTAAAAAAAAAGAGACAAAAAATTCAAAATGCATTGCTTACAAATCAAAGCTAAACTGAAGCAGGTAGTTCAAATTGTTGAGAGGAAATTAAGGACATTCCCGACTTTCGTACGTCATTAATAGAATTCTGGCATACTTGGTTATCCACAGCTCTTTCTGTTATAACTGGACTCTGAGTCTCTTAGAAATATTAATATACTGCTTTTCTTTTTGTGCAATATTTGCTTCTCAAATACTGTATTACAAGTACTTTGGTACTCACAGACTTAAGCTTGTGTTACAGCTCAGAAATACTTAAGTCACACCAATCTTAAAATAAAAGATATAACTGCATGAATGGATTTCATGTTAATGAAGGACAAGTCATCCAACTGAAAAGTTACACTGGCAAATGGGCTGTAAAGCCTAATTGGACTACCCAAAACTGTTACTCCCTGGACAATTTCAGAATGCATTGCCAAGAGTCTCTGAAATGCAACTACAAAATGTAGAGGGCAAAGGGCAAAACTTGGCTACCTGTCTGATGTGTGATATCAGGGGAAAGTAGTCCCCTTTGACAACACTATCTGGAAAATGTTGACAAAACTACAAGAAAGTGAAAAATGCCTAAGACTTATCCATCATGTTCTCACAGGCATTTAGAAACTTGCAAATCAGCGTTTTAGGTGCTACAGGTAGGCCATGCTGAATTATTAGTAATTTGCTATATCTTGTTCTTTTACAAAGACCTGTTACACCTGTGTCTATGCTGTCAAATTTTAATCTGAAGCGCTGATAGCAAATGAAATAACAGCTCCATTAAGACAGCTGCAGAGCAAGCAGGAGAGGCATTGGTCACTGCAGCCCAGTCTTCTCTTGACCTTCACATCCCCACCAGCCCCTTCTTGTTGGTGAGAACAAGGTCCGGCATCTCTCCTCAGTGGCACATCTATCACTTGGAGTAGGAAGTTTTCATTTACACACTCCAGGAACCCTCTGGATTACTTAAGACTCACTGTGCTGTCCCTCCAACAGATACCAGTGGGATTGAATTTCCCCACAAGTACCACGAGTTCATGAATGTGAGGCTGCACCAATCTGTCTATAGTGGGACTCATACATTTTGTCTTCCTGGAGAGGCCATTTGTAGCATTCCCACTATAATGTCACCTGTGCCTGCTCTCCCTTTATTTCTGACCCATAAACTCCCTGTCAGTTCCTCATCCACCTTCAGGTGAACCTCCATGTTCCCCAGCTGCTCACTGACATGGAGGGCAACACCATCTCCTCAACTCCCCTGTCTTTAGGTCCTTCCTAAAGAACAAGTACTCTTCCATTCAAACATTTCAGTGATAGGAGACATCCCACTGCAGCTCCATGATGACTGAAGAATCCTAGCCCCACAGGCATGTGCATGGTTACACTCCTTTTTTTATTCCCCATGCTCCTTTGATGAAGCTGACTTCCATGAACCCTCAGCAGAGCAAGTTTCTCAAAGCAAGTCCCATCACCTAAGTAGCTGAACCCCTGACCGTGGCGCCAATCTTGTAGCCAATAGTTGATTTTCCAAATTTGAGTGGCTCTTTCAAACCGCTTCTCTTTGGCTGGGAGGCTTGTTAAAAAACCAGTGTGTGTTCTGGAGTCCCTTATGACCTCTCTCAGGGCTCTGTAATCCTTTTCTAACTTAATTTTTTTTCTCCTTAGGCTTTTATACATTTCCATGGCAGTGATTTTTAATCTTGAATATTGGAAAAACTATGACTATCAGAACAGCTATACTTCTGCCTTTGTTTTTAATTATTCTGAAAGGCTTTAGCTCACTTATGCTCCCACATATTAATAATTCATTTTCATATTAAAATGAGCCATGGTCACACAGCTGTGCTGCATAACAGGATTCTATGAATCACAGGTGGATAAAACTCCTTCGACAAGAGTAAAATGATGGAGCTCAATGTAAGTGCCAAAATATAGGTCTCTAGTGTCATTTGAAGATGAGTAATTTTAGATTCATGCCTGGCCTCTGTTTACAGTAGAAGTGTCTCATAAATCAAGTGTCACATCTGACAGCGGCATGGGGATGTCTAGGATGCCACAGAGTTTCAGGTGGCCCTAGGCACATGTGTTTAAGCAATCCATTTGTGTCCATGGTATCAGATGATTGCTGTAGTATTTGGCCAGACCACCGTTAAAAGGCCATAATGAATGTGTAATTGAAGATACTTGTGAAATGTAAATTTTGATTTATAGAAGGTTTTTAAATATGTACTTAGTGTTGCAGCCCTGGATTAGTTACTTCAGGGCCCTGGATTGCATGCCTCCCACATAAAAGAGATTCCAGGACAGGAAAACATAAGTCCTAAAACTTTTTTGTTCCATGTGTTCCTCTAGAAGTTTTAGCAAATGGTGGGCCATATCTGAAATTCTCTATTTTGAGCTCACTGAGCTTATCATGTGAGAGTATCTGTGGCAGTCCTGTGGCAATTTTGGACTCCTACTACGCAGTAAGAAATCATTTGATGCTGGGAAGCCTCCTAGAGGTATAATGGATCTGGAAGATTTAATGTCTCCTTCCAAAATAGTTCCTTAGTTCTGGGAGGACATTTATTTGATTTGGTCTGAATGTAACCTTTTCCACAAGTTTATAGTTTAATTGCTTGAAAGAGACAGTCATTTATTCTTTGAGAAATTGTTGAGACAGAAGTAACTGTGAAGAGGCAACTAAATTTTCTTTACATCGAGAGCGGCAGAGTTGAAACAGGCTGTCAAGGGGGGGTCATGAAGTCTCCCTCTCTGGAAATATTCAAAACCCATCCAGACGTATTCCAGTGTAACCTGCTCTAGGGTTGACCTAGATTGTCTCCAGAGGTGCCTTCCCACTATTCCATGATTCTGTAAATGATGTATTATTAACTAAATTTAAGTTTGATCTCCACCATGGGAGTATGGTGGCACTGTGAGTGAGGTGGGAGATACTTTTTCGGTCAGAATCTTCAAGATATCACCATCTAGAACCTCTAGAATGTCGGCATGTATCCAGAACTATCCTGTGTCTCTTAGCATACACACTTAAGTGGGTATCACACTTTTTTTTTCCAAATAGACCCTAAACTTTTTGCAAGGTTAAAGTTGAATATTTACTTCAGCTAGCTTGTTGAACAGGCTGAATTCCAAGTCTAGGTGGTGGCATTGGTTGCCATGTTGTATCAGTTTTGCCGTTAATAGGAACAGGTTTTTTGATGAGGCTAACTTGCCATTCCAGCCAAATTTATTTTGAGCAAGGCAGGATTATTCAGCTCCTATACATCAAGTCCTATCCTGCTCGTATCATGATTAACACTTCCAGACAGGGAGCTAACATTGTTAGCAGTCATTTAGTTCAAGGTAGGCAACAGCAGAGCATGACACAAAATATCTGAGTCCTCATGGTCAGAGAATGACAAGAACCATATCTAGATGTTCATAAATCCCCCTTTTACACTTTTTCCTCAGATAATTGAAGCAGAATAGCTAACTAAGCCCTTTCCAAATTCTGCTAACAGAAATGAGTCCCTTCTATACACACACACAGAGTAAAACAAGTACACTCAATCTCTTCTCCACATACATATAAATTAGATAGTTGGCTTAGTTTCTGCAGTTCCATTAACCTTTGTGAGTGTATTTTCCTTCAGCAATTAATTCAAGAATGCAGTGGCTTGATCCTGACTGGCAGCTAAGCTGTACACAGCCATTCATTAACTTCTTTTGCTACCAACATCATGGGGAGAAATAATAGGAAGAGCAAAAGACCCCAAAAATTGTGGACAAGATAAAAGTAGCTTAACATATGGGGGGATGATGAAGAAGAAAGAAAGGAGAAATGCAAATGAAAGAAGTGGTGCAAACACATTTGTCTCTTCCCACAGAAAACCGATGCCCAGTCAATCCCTAAGCAACGGCTACCAATCCAAAACACTCCTCCCTTTGGATTCTGGTGGCTGAAGATATGCAGTAGCCCTTTGTTCATTTGGGTCAGCTATCCTGGTTATGTCCTCTCACCTCTTGTTTTACTCCCCCATCTATCTTGCTGGGAGAGCAGCATGGGAAGTAGAGAAGGGCCTGCTGAGGTGTGAGTGCTGCTCAGCAACAGCTAAACCAGAGTGTGTTATCAACATCATTCTGGTCACACAGCCAAAGCATTGCATCTTAACAGACTGCTACGAACAAAATTAGCTCCAACCCAGCCAGACCCAGCACAAAGAAGAAAAGACAGATATGCAGCTCTGTACAACTGACAGAAGCATCATGTTCCAAGGCCCTGGTTCTCCTGGGTGACTTAAAGAAATATTGGGGGTGGGACTAAATCAATGGGTATAAATTCCTGATGTATTGGAGTAAAGACAAATTCAAACTCTTCTCAGAGGTATACAGTGACAAGACAATAGTAATTATTATAACTAATTCTTATTAGTGACAGGAAATAGTAATAAATTTATCTACAGGACATTCAGATTAAATGTAAAAGAAAAAAAAAATCATAATGGGATTAGTCAAACCCAGGAACAGATTAGTCTGAGATTGGATGGAATTTCTATCCTCTGAGCCAGTCAAAACCTTCCTGCACATGGTAGATGTCCAGCAACATGAACAACCTGCCCTAGCTAAACCTTTTCTGACCAGAGCAGTTTGACTAAATGATCTCCAGCGGTCCCTTTCAACCTCAATAATTTTATGACTTTAATTAGTTCAATAGAGAGTCAATATGTACAGTGTTTTAACCCCAAGAACAATTTTTCCTTGAAATAAATTACAATTTTCTTGTATCTGTTGTCTTCCTGTCCCTTCTTGAGATTTCCATCTCTTCAGACAGGAGTCCTTCAGTCCTCATACATCTATCCTTAGAAGACCCATACTTGTCCCCAGAAAAAGGGAAAGTGGGCAAGGGTTCCATAAATATCTCTAGAGAAAAGGAACAATGCCACTTAAAATATAACTATAAATATTTATTGATTCAAAGCACACACACACACACAAAAAATACAGGCTGGTACTTCTTCCCTCTCCAAAAGACTGAATAGTAAAAACATTGAGATAAAGCGAGTGGGATTTCTCCATAGATTGTTGCTACTAAATTTAAGCAAGTTTAGGATGTCTGCCAATGTAAGGGTCCACAGGTTGAGTCAGGTGCCCAAACTCCTAGAAGCTAGCACAGCTGAGATAAATATGTGAATATATGCTGATATGGATCAGAAAACCACATTTAATTGTGAGCCTTCATATGTGCCCATTAGGGATTTTTCAAAGTTAAATAAACATTCTTTTTGCCACTGTGTTCTGACTGTGATCCAAGCACACTTCTTTTTTCAGAGTCCTAGTCATGTCTCTGGGCCTTTCAATCATTATCACATTTTTATAGATGTTAACAGCAGGTCAACAAACTAACCAGCTAGCTGAATAACAAGTAGGATTCTCTGCAGCCTGCAGGAATAACATTTTTACAGAATGTATAGAGACATATTCACAGATATAATGTGTGAGGCATGTTCATGGGGTGTTGTATGAAAGAAGGGAAGTGTCCTGTGTTGCTTTATATGCTGGAATATGGTGAGGGTAGTTAAATCAGCTGTCCACTTGTTCGGAGGGAGCAAACAATTTTCATAACTGCTTTCTGAATTTCTCCTGAAGGAGGCTTTCTGGTTTATCAAAAATAAATGTACAGGAAGCAACTAGGATAAGCCTAGTGCAAAGGGGCTAGGGACCAGAGCTCTAGGGTGAAACACAGAGCCAACAACAGAGCAGATCAACAATTTAAATATGCCAAAAGTCACGGCACATCAGCAGGGCATGTCCGGCGGGGGGGGAGGGTGGTGTGTGTGTGTTGGCATGTCAGGAAGGGTACGGCACAGCAGTGGGAGTGGGGGCATGGCACAGCAATTTGCAGGGCAGTTTTCCCAGCCAGGGTGAGCGGGAAGGGCTCCTTTCCAAAACGACCCAATAAAGGCAGATAAACAGACTCAGTATCTGGTGCAGAAGAGCACAAAAAGACCCTTTCAGTCCCAGTTTCATTAGTGCACTAGTATAAGCCTCCTCAGTCATGATGCTGACACACTGTGGAGCTCATTCCCCTGCAGCTGCTGCAGTCACTGCCCAGCCATGTCAGAAGCCTCCAGCCACTGATCTGCTGATGGCAGACAGAGCTCTCCAGGCTGCCAGAAGTGCCTGGTGCCTCTCTGTGAGGCTGGGGCAGAAAAAGACAGCTCTTTTGCTGAAGTTGTACTGTGGTTGAGGAGCCGTGTCACCAGGCAAGAGAGTTCCTTTTCTGGTGAAGCAGTTTTACATTGTTTGTAAGCAAAGTGTAACTGCTCCCATAATTCTGCTGGCCCCCATCAAACGACCCCTGACTGTGAGAGGAAATATTCATGTGAAGGAGAAGGGAAGCTATGGAGGCACTCAGACACCCCACCGTTGTTGAACGGTCCACTCAGCAGCAGCTAAGTATGTGAGTGCAACCAAGGGGGTGTGCGCAGGACACACAAAACTGTCTGAGGGGAGTTGACAAGAATATGACCATCATCAGGATTAAACATCTACCAGGAAATTACAGACACTTCAGAAGAGGTCAATCTTAAAAGAAACACGAGGGAAGAGGGGCATTTCTGACATAGGGAAAGACAGTGAAGAGGAAGCAGTAGCTACCACGAGGAGTCTGTCCCACCAAAAGTGTCCCTGGGGCACCCTGACCCTTGTCCAGACCATAGAGGGCAGCCTGCCATGGGGCACTGGGAGCAGCAGGCATCCAGAGGTAGGCTGGCAGAGTGGGGGCAGCACATGGGACCCCCATCTCAGGGTATGGGACACCTCTCAAGTCACCTCACCAGCAGGTGCACCAGAAGTAGGGGTGATATGCAAAAATAGGGAAGGAGTGATGGCAACTCCTGCACCCAGGGGATGTATGTGTCTATGTGTAGGTGTAAATACTCAGATTAGACCTACAAGGCAGGTGTTTATTAGCATTTTCTATTTGAGCTATAACTTATTTTTCTGCTACATTAAGGATATTGATTCTGAATATATAGCTAGTGGATAGATAGTTAGTTGCATTTTATTAATAAATCAATAAATGCTTACTTTGTCATAATTCATCAAAATACCTAAAGTCAATTATTTTTTATCAGGCATCCTTGTCACTTTTGGAACTCAGTGAGGTTTTAAAAATTGTGAATTCTCAGAAATTATCCCCACCGAGTTCAACACAACTTTGAAAAGGTCTGCTTTTGTTTCAAGCTTCATAGCTTTCCACCTTTCATGTCAGGATATGGAAACTGAGTAGAAGGTACACACCTACCTTCTACCTTGTTTTCCCTGACCTCTCCAGAGATCACTGTAGATGGCTGTGATATGCTCCTCTTAGACATAATTTGTATGGAGCAGTATGTGCATTAGCAAATTATATGCATCTCAAATACAGCTGCAGGCTCAAAGGGGGGTGTTGACCTTGAGCCTGTGACTTTTACAATACTTAGGAAAGCTTAAAAAAAAGACAAATCTATAAGATTATTTGTTTTAAAGGACTGGAATGTCTGGAGAGAAATATGTAACCTATCTGGCTAATAATAGAAAAATCATTGTTTGCTGAAAAATAACATACTCAAAAAGACAATAAAGGTGAAGATGACATGTTCTTCAGAAGAACAAGATTTGGGACAACAGTATGTGGGTCGTGAAATTCTAGGGCTGTTAAAAAATACACTTTTCCCAGTATACAACCTTTTATTGTGGCTACCTATATTCTAGCACATGGAGTTCTATTTCAGCGTGATTGGATGAACAACAGTACAATAAGTGATTTACAGCATGATATGACTTTTCTGTAATGCAAGTTGGCACTTAAATTACATGGGTATCCAAGGTAATGACTTTTAGGCACATCACACACACTATCCTTATGCAGTTTTCCCACTGTCTTCACCTGGCATATAGCCCTTTCAATTACAGGGGCAAAAATAGCAAGGTCTCACTTCAAGAAACAAAAATATCCCGATGTTAATGCCTCAGATGTGTCTCAGAATTAGTTTTTATTTCTTTTTCTCATCCAGGAATGAACATACCATACCACGATTGGTTTTAGATGGAATTAATATCAAATATCTTTAAAAACAGTGGGAAAAAAACTCAAGTACTATCTACTCAAGACTGTCAGATGTCTGCCAAACCTTTTAACTTTAAAGGGTAGGTTGCCTCATTCATTTTTTTAATTGTCCTTTGGAGGTGCCAGTCACTTTAGTTTGATTGAAATGGAACTCTGACTAATAAACTGATGCCATGCTTTCCTGTTTCATGTAGCTAAAGTGAGAGGGAATCTAGGACAAGGATTTTAATTATACAAATTTATCTACGGTAAAGTAGAAACTTAAAAAATTGATAAATTAATTTTTATTTTCATGCTTTAATTGTATCTTGTGTTTTTATTTAGCGTTTTAATTAAAATATTTACATATTTAAATAATAGACCTTTTAAAAGTTGTCATTGGGATTTGTTTTCAAATGCACAATGTTGTTCCTCTTTCTAGCAGTTAAAATGACCTAAATTCTTCCTAGCCACTTAGCATGATTGTATATGGCTTTAAATCCTGAGACCTGGCAATTTGTGTTGCTGAAGCAATAAGGTAATAATGAAATAAGTCACATTGTACTTTTATGCCATTACTTTCAAAGGATGAAGTCAGACAATTAGGGGGAAGAAATCTAAACTAGATGGGCTCTTAGCTTGCTACTTTTCTAAGAGTTGTATTCAGGAAACTAGTAATGACAATGAAAAATATCTACTATTTTCCCTTAGAGTGGCTATGTGGAAAATGATCATCAGAGGATTAGGGATGACCTTTAATACCACTAAAAATTTATCTCTTTGTTCATTTCCACCATATTTAGTTTATGCCACATGTAAAATAATATCAAATGAAAACTCATCTAGGGAGTGCTGTGTGGGCATATTAGAGCGAATCCAGTGATGGGCTATTGGTCAGAGGACTGAAGCGCATGGGATATGAGGAGAGTATGAGAGAACTGAGTTTGTTCAGCCTACAGAAAACAAGATTCTGGGAAGACTTTATTTTTTGCTGTCTACAACTATTTAGTGTTTGAGAGAGGAATAGAGTGAAAAACAGCCAAACTCTTTCAAATAAGCGCAGTTGAAGGCACAAGAGGTAAATGACCCAAGGTGGATCACAGGATAGTTTGACTGTATGAGGAAACAATTCTGCAGGTGTGTAATGAAGTGCTCCTGAGGGTTTCCTAGAGAGGCTGTGGAGTATCCATCCTTGTAGCTATTCAAAACTCAAATGTTTAGGGCCCTGAGCCATCTCAATGTCTGTGTCACTTTAGAGCAGGAGGTTGGCCCAAGGACCTAGAGAGATCCCTTCCAACTGAGACTATCCTATGATTCTGTGATCAGCTCTGCTCACCTGAATGCACTACTCACATTCAGCTTCCACAATGCTTTTACAAAGTGACATATAGCATACATAGCATACATTATGAATTGTGTATTATGATTACCTCATACCTATGAATAGAGATAGGGGTAGCAGAGCAATCATAGTGTGGTTGAATATTTGGACTGAAATTCAAGATCTTCTTTTCATTCTCAATTTCATGACCACACACTTGACTAATTAGTATCTTCTCCACACAGAGAAAATGTAGGTGAATTGGTTAGTTCTTTCAGATATTCAACAAGATTTTTCTTCTCTGTTTTTTTTTTTTTTAATATAGTGTTTCAAAATCAGTCTCCTGACAGTCTTCCAGAGGGATTTAATCTCCATTTCAAAAATAAGTTAATAGTTTGACTGATATTGAAGTAAGCATTTTAGAGTTCAGTGTGAAGAAATATACTAAAGAAAGAGAAAAATCAGTGGGGTCTTGAATTTGCAATATATTTAGTAAACCTCTTTTTTCAAGTGCAAATCATAATTCATTTGGGATTGGTACTAGTAAAATTTAAGCATTTTTACCTTACTGAAAAAACTAATTCTATATATTTTGAGTCTGTTTTAATTTCTCAATTCCTCTGAATTTTATTTAGACATAGTCGCTAGATATAAAAGGCAAAATGAGTTTTAGAGAGGACAGTTGACATTTTGGTTTTGCATTGCTTGGTTTGTTGCTTTTTATTTTTTATTTTTCTTTTGTTCACTTGCATGACAGTATTGCATCCAAGAAAAAATTGCAAAGCCTTAGAAGGTCTTCTTCCATTTTACCCTGGTAATTACACATGAAATGGACAGGACCAGCACTGCAGGACTGTGTCAGTTTCACTGGTCTGCTGAAACCTGCATAATCACGGGTGATATTCCACCAAACCTATTACCTGAACTCTCTGGACTCTAACTCTTCACTTTCTCCTCCCACAGAAGTGAAGTCTACACCTAACTTTGACAGGGAAAGAGGCAAATCTTTTGGTGTCCTAATTCTTTTTAGAATAGTAGTCACTAATTCTTATTCATCCTCTCAAATAACAGTGCTTGTCGGATTTCAGTTTCATTTGTCCTTTCTAAATTTCACTTACAGCTTACTTAATCATACCTCACAAGGTGGCCTTCATACTTTCTTTCATAAAAATAGCTAATAATTTTTCTGTTTTAAACATCTACTGAACACTGAGCTGCTGTTTCCTTAGAACTATCTGTCATAACTAACACAAACTTTTTCAGAATGAAAATGACCTGCTTAAATCCCATAACTTTATGTGCAAAAGATAAATTTCCCTATATGTACATAATTTTGTGTGCCTTTCGTGAATTTTTCTTTGTTGTTACTCAGTCTAAGATCCCTCTTTCAATCCCAACAGTGGTTTTTTGGTTTTTTTACTGTTCTGAAACCCTTCCAGGCCTTCATGTCTACGCCAAACCACTTTTCCTTGGTCCTCAGTGGTCAGTGCTCTTAACTATAGGCAAATCACATTGCTTTCCCCTTCCTGCTTCTTGCATGTGAGTGATGAGACCACTGAGAAGAGATTATCTCACCCTTTTTCTCTCAGTTCTTGCATTTATCCAGAAAGTTGTCCCTCTTATCCCAAGGCTATAAGTATTACTCCACAAAATTGTTGTAATAATGGTAGAAAAGGAGATATATTCTTAAAACTGTATGAACTGCTAGTACTGTCAAATGAAGCTTTCTAGAAAAGAATTATATGAGACATATGACAGAATGTAAATATTCAAAGAACTGGCAAATCAAGAGGGTTCTCTTTTTTGAAGAAGTTTGGAAGAAATCTGGGGAAACTCAGTTATACTTAGCTGCACTACAGCTGTCCTATGTTATGTATAATACAGATATAAATATATTGATTTTTTCATGTAAAAGAAAGCTGTAGCTCTGCTTTTTCTTCTTTAAAGATATTATTGCTGTTAGTTAAAAATATTGCTGTACCAAGGGTGCTATAGCTGCCTGAGGCCAAGCACCAAATAAAACATTACCAGACTATGAAAATATTCAGAAATGGAACAATTTGCCTAATATTACCACATTATCTTCCTGTTGTATTTTCTGCCAGTACACAGCTTATTTTCACAGAAGATGAAACAGGATATTATCACATGTTAAAAAATCATCATTACAAATGATGGAACTAACTAATTTTCTATTTGGTAGGAATAAGTCAGGCATTATTAAGTCAGGAATTGCTCTTTTTTAAATAAAAAGAACTCTTTGGAGTTCTGATTTTAATGTTCTTAATCAGTTTAATTTTATTTTGAAAATAATAAAAAAATCATATTAAGTAAAGCACTTATTCTTTAATATGTAAGAGCAGCTGTCTTCATGTTTTCTGTAGTATGCTTCACTCCCCAAAGGGAAAAGAATATTCTCGGCTTCTTCGCTGGTGAGGTTTTTTTTGCAAAGACTGTAAAAAAACATGATTTTTTCACATCTCATGTAAATGCAGCCAGCCTTCCTCTCCTCCTTTCCACCTTTCCTCTTGGCTGTAGCTTTTCATGATCAGTCTTGGAATTCCTCCATCTGGAAGCACAAAATCACTAATTCATTATTCTTGCAGCAGTGAAAATGTTGTATTTCAAGAAATATGAATGACATATTTTTGTGAAATATATTTTGGTCTTGGCTCTAGAAAGATAGGGAAGTTAGTTCTATTTTTCTTTATATTAGAAATGCCATGCCCTAAGTCTGGTTGTTTATTTCTGTGTCTGTTTTTACCTGAGGGAAACCTTTCTCATCTTTGAGGTCATGATTGAAAAAGCTGAGAACAAAACTCATAGCTTAATCAAGTTAATCATAATTAAAGGAGACTTGTAGGTAAATTACAGCAAAATATTTAACAAAAAGAAAGGCAAAAGAGAGGGCTATTTGTTTGATTTAGGGTTTTTAAAATGTGCTTTTAAAGAGTTGTTTAAACCCTAAAGCCAACTTAAACTCTTGCAAGTGCAAATAAATATCTGTGGGCAGAACAGGACAGGGTCAAACCACTGTCTCAAGTGGCAGTCTAAATGTAAACAGAATCCATTTACCCCTTTTGAAAAAAATAATCAAAGCATTATATTCCCTAAAGATTGACAGTTTCAAAATAAAATTTCTAATTCTATTTCTCATATACTGGTATGCAATACTAATCTTGCAATGACACTAGGTCATTTACACTGCATAAGGTGAATCCTACCTTCTCAATAGATAACCCATTTTGCAGAACAAGGAAGCCAAATTGTAATTTGGGGGGTTTTTTTATGTTTTGGAGACTCAAAATTTTGAAGAAAAATTAAAATAAATACTATCTCAGGGTAAAACTGAAAAATGATGGTGTTAGTAATGAGGTGCATCTTCAAGGCTATCAGTATCGTTAGTGGCTTTTAAGTCCATTAAAAAAAAATCTCTGGAGCTGGTTGGCTCTTTGTCAAATTAATGCTATGATAATACCTATATCAACATTTTTGTGAATTGAACATATACATCATTACATAATTAATAAGATTTTGGAAGCCATATAAGGTTTATGTAGTAGTTATTTCTTATATATTATTCCTTGGCATAAGAAAGAAGTAAGAGGAAAAAACCCAAACAAACATGAGAACCAACACGTACACAAAAGACTGAGAGGTCAGTGGCAGAGGAGACAGAAGATTTTAATCCTCTTTTACAACAGTCAGCTTCCACATCCTCAAGAACAAATAGTTCTGCACCTGCTCCTTTTATTCATCTTCTGAGATCTACAACTATTTTACTGATAGTAACTGATTTAAAACAGTTGGTGTTTTCTAGAAACCAACTGAATATACACTTTTAACTTATTGAATATGTGGTATAAGATAACTGTGTTATAGTAAAAATAATATGACTAAAGGCTGTATCCTAACAGCCTTGGCACAAAACAGCTGAAGTAATATTGGCAGGACTGAATCTGGGCTCTTCTATGTTTTGATTTTGCAACCGTAACATTCTTTTAATAAAAATTTACGCTGTAATTATTGAGCATTTATTTTGAATTATGCAAGCATTTACTGATAGAATATATTACTATTCTCTCTTATACATTTTAATAATCTTCTAAAGAGGAAAATAACCACAGGTTTTCATGATTGTTGGTAAAGTATTACTAATCTTTAGAAAAAAAAAAGTTTTCCTCTTAGATACATTACAAAGTCTGAAGTTTAATCTACACATCAATATAGTAAAACGTTTCCAAAAATACTCATTTGAAATTGGTCATTTGATCATTTGAAGTTCTGCTAGCTTTGCTGTCTTCCACTTTCTGAATCAAAATATGCTGTTACTTCAGTGCAACATTATAAAGTGATAGATATGTGGGGAGGAGAAGTGGTGATGCAAATTATTTCTCATATTTTAATAATTTCTACATCTTTATTTTTTATGGGGTATTCTTGTGTTTCTTGTGGTGTTTCTGTCTTGTTTTGTTGTTGTTTTTTGTTTGTTTGTTTAGTTTCCATTGTTTACACTATGAGAAGAACATAGGTTTCTTAATCTTGCTGGTGGTCCCCTGAAGTGGGGATGTGGCCAAGCCAAGGCTACTCCAGGAGAGGGGCTCAGGTTCAGACTCAATGACTGGAAACAGGGTCAGACAGAACAGCAAGGCCATGGGGATGGGATGGGGCCATGCTGGGATGTCGGCAAGTGGATGTGACCCCAATCCAGTCAGATCCTTCCATGGCTGGGCAAGGCAGAGCTGGGTGGAGCTGGACGTCAGTGCTGCTGCAGAACTGCTGGAACAGACAGGCCTGGATGGCCCAAAAATGGGTCCTGGGCCCATGGGCATTTCCAGTTGTAAAAAGCCACTAAAAAGCAAGACATTAAATTCAGTTATTGATTTATATTTAACAGATCCTTTCTTTGCTGCATTGGTATCTTAGCATGGGGTGTGAGTCTCTTAGCCAAGCCATCTCCTCCGTAATTAATATTGATCTCACCACTGGGCTAGCCCCTGAACTTTTAACTCTCCTGGCTTTTTTTTTCTAGCAGAACAAATGGGCACACCCATGTCAGCTTCTCCTGGGTAAAGCTTTTCTGTTGCTTTATTTCTTTCTCCCTAGGCTTGCAATCAGTTTGTTTCTTAACTTGTTTGATTTGATCTATTTCTGTTTATTGATTCTTCACAAGTGCATGCTTTTATGCTCTTCAGGATTACTCCAGAAGGACGTTCATGCTGAGGCAGGAGAATGAGGTGCTTCCTCTTTGTCCTTGTTTCCAATTTTCTATTTATATTACCACTTTATTTCCATGACATTCCCTGACAGGCTGTTACAGTTAATTGGTTTATTGTAACATTGAAAGACTTCAGTAATCATATATCATGATTTGTACACAGAAATCACTAGATTAATAGCTTTCATTTCAGACTGTACAGCATCCAAACTGTGAGTTATTAGCATAGATGATAGCTTTGAAATTCTCTTTCTAGTAATCTATTCTAAGGGTTATGTCAATGCTTTACTGTGGCAAAAAACACAAAAAAAATTTTTATAAATACATGAGCATCAAAAGGAGCACTAAGGAGAAACTCCATCCTTCATTGCATGTGGGATTAAACATAGTGACAACAGATAAGTTAATAAATGCCTTATTTGCCTCCCTTTTTAACAATAAGACCAATTGTTCCTGGGGTATCCAGCCCCCTGAGCTAGAAGACAGGGATGGAGAGCAGAATGAAACCTTCAAATAATCAAAAGTTTCTGTGAAAGAATATGCAGCAGTAACAGGAAATTGATCCTCTCAAAAATAGCCCTGACATAAAATAGTAAAATATGCATAATCTTCTGCGTCAGAAATATGAAAGAATGTAGGTTTTTATAAACATATGTAAGATGTCCTTAAATATAAATCTCAACACATCTAAGCCATAAAACTATACTCATGAACACTTAGTTCCAGGGCAAGCCTTTGACAGAAAGTTTGTATTATTTGTCATAAATTACATGTTTTAAGAAATTTGCTAAAATAAAGCTTCAAAATATTATGGACAAGGTTTTCCACTAATCCAAAGCAAAATAGATGTTTATCCCCGGAGTTAAATATTTAGCATATAGATAAGTATTTGGGGAGATGAAAAGGTAAGCTCTATTTATGCTTGATTTCTTTTAAAGATATAATCTAACTCTAGGACCATGTTACTGTTTAAAGGGAAGCAGATGCTATAAAAGGTAAGGTTGAGCTGGCTTTCTCCTCAACTTGCAAAAAGTAAATTAAAATTTTAAGAACATAATAGGAAAGGAAAACCAAAACGGTATCCTTACACTTAAATAAAAATAATGACAAGATTTTTTCCAACAAATCATATATGCATGCTTAATATGTATGAAATTAATATAAGAACTTTAGGGTGAAAATTGCATGGTTTTACATTAGCAGTAAGGCATTCATGCCTTTTATATGAAAAAATGCTTAAGGGTTGTAGTGAAAAGAGAATATTAAAATAAGATACAT
This sequence comes from Leucosticte australis, assembly GCA_025504685.1. NCBI lineage: Eukaryota > Metazoa > Chordata > Aves > Passeriformes > Fringillidae > Leucosticte > Leucosticte australis. Next base: position 71,075,963 of record JANIJU010000001.1, on the reverse strand, counting down.
AACGACAACAACTAATTCTAATATTTGAGAAACACCCTTGCAAAAAACATATTTCTCTAAATATTTGGTTTAATGAAATTAATGTCACATGAATTTTGTTTTTCCTAAAGAGAACATGAATACATTGTTAAAGTCCAATATTATCTGACCATGTTCTTTTAGATATTTCACAAAGGGAATAACACTAAATTTACTTATTTAAAAATACTCGATTCTTCACTTGGTTTAACAGAGTGATACAGTAATGTAGTGAAATCACAACATAAACACCTCATGGCAATTGCTCTGTGCAGTTAGATCACAACCTAAACATGATTCCCATGACCAATTTCTACATGCTCTCTATGACATCAGCTGGCAGCCCCAGTCACTGGGAAGGAACACAGAGATTCAAGCCTGTTGCTCTTTTCAAAATATATCTTGTTGGTCACTTATCTTTTTTATACTTTAAGTTTGGCTGAGACATGTATACATCTCTCCCATATTGATCTGTCTCAATCAGGAAGATATTCACAGCTTCTCTTGATTCACTTAGCAAAGGGTGTTTACACAAAGAGCTGCTCCATCCAGCTGATAAAGAGACAGCTGATGCGTTTATTTAAAGTCTTCTGGCCACTCTCTGGCCCCTTTGTTCTTTCTTTGCAACAGCTGGCTCACTCCCTGTATTCTACCTGAGTTTCACAAGTGCTTGTGCTCATCTCCTCTGGGCCTTTATCCATACTAGGGATTTTTTGATCAGTTGCACACACTCACTCACACACACATAACATAAATGTGAAGTAAATATAATTTTGACAGGATTTTGGTGGTATCAGATATTTATAGAATTAATTTGTGCTGTTGAAGAGTGTGAATCAAAGTATAAGACCGACACAATGAATTGGGCATTATAGTTATTGAGATGAGGAAAAATGTTCCTTTTAACTGGGTATAGGCAGACTGATGAATTTAAAATAGGAACAATATTATTTTAGTAATGTCAGATATTAAAGTTTATGAACTGTATAAATTAATGTGGTTGGAAATTATTCTGCTTTCCCTTCTGTCTTTCTAGATTATATGAAGTGATTAAAAAAAAGCCTAAAATTTAATTATTTAGATTAATTCCTGGTTTGAGTACCCCACGTTTTGCACATAAATAGCTTGCTACGCTTTATGTCATTTGAAACATGTTGTCATTTGCTTCCAACACAACACTCTTTTTTTGTGATTCCTGTAGAAAGTTTCTGCAATTTTCTACATCTGCCTCCATAAAAGCAAGATTTCAATTGTACTTTTAATTAAAGAGAAATTAATTCCCTATCATAGAACCAAGGAAGTTATGCACATTAGTGTACTTTGTAGAAATCTCTGGGTTATCAATTTATTTAATAAAATGTAAAGATATTAGTCATCTAGACAGTTATGATAAGCTTTGCAGGATAGTAGCAGGCAAAGAAAAGAAAAAGAAGGGTATTGACTTTGACTGGATGCCATGTGCCCACCAAGGCACAATATCACTTCCACTTCTCAATATGAGAGGGCGAGAAAAATTAAAAAGCCCATGGGTCAAGATAAGGGATCACTCTAATGGACATCACAAGCAAAATAGATTCCACTTGAATAAATTAGTATAAGTTACTGCAATTAATAATAAAGAGAGATATTGAGAAATAAAAGCCAAGAAAGTACAAACAAAGAAACCTCAACGTTAGCACATTAGAAATACCTGTAAAGATTTATTTTTTAGTTAATAATTTTTATTATAATTCTGTTACTCTGGAGTGCACAAACACAGCAGCCTGTGTGCCCTCCTGCATACTTTCCTGCTGGCCTCCTTCCTTCTCTTTAACACAATTCCTTCCTTCCTTCCTTCCTTCCTTCCTTCCTTCCTTCCTTCCTTCCTTCCTTCCTTCCTTCCTTCCTATTAAAGATGAAATTAAATATGAATCTATGTTATTTTTTTCAGAATGCAAATATAGTGTATTAAAGAGTCAAAGGTAGTTTCTCTACCTTGAGTTAATTCAGAATTTTGGAAAGTTGTTTAACTGTAGAGAGAAGTAATTTATATTTCACGTTTTAATTTACATTATAATTTGGAACAGAATCAGATTGATAAATCTTGCTAAAATGTGCAAAAGGTAGTTTTCATTTAATGAACATTTTTTTATTAAATCCCAGCTGGTGTTTATCTTGTCTATAGTGAATGAAATACTTTAGTCAGTGAGGTCCCAAAGTTGAGTTAACCTAAGTTCTCTACGTAGTTATAGAGGGAGAGAAAGAAAAAGGGAGACAACAAACCTTCATGATTCCCAAGGTAAATATCTTTCCATGTTGAAATGTAACCTAGACTAGGATCCTAAACATACCCAAACTAAACCACCTATTGACAGGTGAGATAACACTAAAAAGAAAGCAATTTATTAGATAGATTGTCTCTGATGTCCCAGTTTGTTCCAAATGTAGAATTCGGATCTTTTTAATGCTACTCCTATTCAAAGAAATATCTGGGAAAAAGAATGCTTCATGCAACTGTGTACTGTCCATGATGAAATGGAGATTATAATGCAAAATTATATCTTGACATTTGTAAAATATAATATTTAAACTGAATATGAAGAACAATTACCTGTCTGAGACAATTGCTTGATGAAGGAGCAACTGCCTAAGGGGAAAGTCTCAATACCTAGTTAAATCCAAATTATATTAAAAATGTTATATTAAATGAAAGAATTTATGCTAAATCATTAGCAAAGCCATAAATACCTGAAACATCTATCATTCACAACATAATATTGCTTCAGGATTTGATAAATATCAATAAGTAGGAGCAAAACATGGATTTGCTTCCTGAAAAAAATAATGTTCTTAACAATTCTTCTCAAGATTTTTATAAGTAATGTAACTGTCGTCAACTGTAATGTAGGCAGATTGAAATACTGAAATACTGAATCACTCTGTACAGTTATCAAGCATTAAAATAGTGTTACTGTGTCACTTAGCATATTAAGTATGTCAGTAATTTGCATTTTAATATAATTCAAATCAAATCTCTGTCATGATAACTGCCCTTCAGGTAGTTACAGAGCATTATTATATCATGCTTTAGGTTCCTCTTTGCAAGACTGAAGAATACCAGCTCTCTCAATCTGTTTTTATTTAGGTCCTCTAGGCTGCAGACCATCCTGGTAGCCTTCTCCAGGTTCTCCACATTCTTTTTCATCAGGGTGACCCCATACTGGACACAGTGTACCAGGTGCAACCTCACCAGCACTGAGTAAAGAGAAATAACAGTGTTCTTCATTTACCTGATCATACTTCCCCTACTGTATCACAGAGGGGCAAGATTTTTTTAAATTTAATATAAAAGCAAAATGATGGGCTCATATTCAGCCTAGTGTTCCCCTTTTTCTTTCCATCAAAACTGCTTTTCAGCCAGATGCTTCCCAGATTCCCCTGGTGTTATGTGCCTTTGCATTTCTGATCCTTGAACCCCATGAAGTTTCTATTGGCCCAATGCTAAAATCTCTCTGCTCCAAACTCAAGGTCTTAATTTAAATTCATAATGTTAGGGTGGTTTCAAGGACAAGTTCCTGTATAGAGAATTCACAAATTCCTGATCTGAAATAAATTTCTTGATAATTTTAGCAAAATAATGTCCCTGACCCTACAACCAATGCCACTCTTTGAACAGTCGTGAGGAAGGGTATTTTTGTAGGCATCAAAGCAGAATGAAGAAGGCCTAAAAGAATTACTGAGTAGAATTGAAGGGAAATGTATCTTTCAAAGTCATGCTGGTCAGAAGTCTGTGAAGCAATTAGAATTTAAGGCTCTGAATCATGCATGTCTGCAGACAAGGCCCCTCATGTTAGAGATTAAGTCTGCTTTTATGTTTGTTATTATCACTGTCTTTTGTCACTGCCTCTTTCATTGACCCTTTTGATTTTTGTCCAATTGCAAGTTACGGAACGAGTCATTACTCTTTCTTGTATCCATAACGAGCAAAAAAAATGCAATAAATGCTGTTTGTTTTCCTCAGGCATACCTGTAAAATGTCAATCCTCACCTTGTAGTTCCCAGCTCATCTATCCCTTTAAAGCCATGAATCGACACATTTTGATAGTTCTTGTATAGCAGAGAGGTGTGAATATTTTGCAAACATGCCACACAGTAACGTGTCCTTGGCGTTTTCTCCTTAAGCTCCCAGCAGTTATACTGGGGTAATCAACTTTCTTCATAGCCCCAGTATGCTGTTGTGCTTTGATTTGTCACAAAGATAAAGCTGATGATACACCAATGTTTTAGCTATTGCTGAAGAGTCCTTACACAGCATCAAGGACTTTCTGCTTCTCACTCTGCCCTGCAGTGAGTAGGCCAGGGTTGCACAAGATGCTGGGAGGAACCAGCCTGGACAGCTGACCAGAGGGATGTGCCATGCCATATGGCATCATGCTCAGCTATAAAAGCTCAGGAGGAAGTGATTGTGTTCATGGTTACGGGATTTGTGCCTGTTACACAAGCTGAAGCCCTGCCTTCGAAGTGGTGGCTGGACATCTGCTGGCTGATAAGAAGTAGTGAATTAATTCTCTCTTTGATTTGCTTGTGTGTGGAGCTTGGCTTCACTTATTAAACTGTCTTTATCTCTATTTGCGAGTTTTCAGCTCATGCTCCCCTAGGGGAGCCTTTACTCTAGCTAGGAAAGCAAGTGAACAACTGGCTGGGGGCTTAGCCTCTGGCCAAGTATTTCAGGATAGCTTCTTTAATTTTTTAAATGCATTTAATTAAGCATATTATAATAATGTATAAACTCCCCTGATATTATAGAATAGATAAAATACCTATTTCTACAAATTTTGTTTGATGTAGAATTCAGTGGAAGTTTTGCTGAAGAAGCTTTCTAGTAATTCTTGAAAACAGTTTAGTATATCCAATGTAAAATGCAAGTGCTTTAGGGTACGTAATGTAGGGTTGAAATTAAGGCACTTATAAAACGATTTTATGTTGTTTTAAGAGGTATTTAGATTCAGTTTCTGACTTACTTTTTTTTACTGAAAGCTGGCTATTTTCATCTAGTTTACTCATTACAGTCCCTTAACTGATGTGCATGCTTTCTGTTTATAATTTCTTTTTCATATGATTTAGTATATTTTATTTTTATGTGTCTCTTCTATCAATTCTATTTCCTACACATATTTTTAAATATGCATGTTTCTCACCATTAAACTTTCTCTATTTGTGTCATTACCTCTGTATTTAAATTCTAACTACTAGTAGTTAACAAAAATAATAGAGTCCAAAATAAACATTGAATCATCAGTGAGGAGTAGGATCAAAAGTAAAATATGGAACCGCTTAAGGTAATGGGAAAAGAACAAATTAGTTGTAATGATGTTATTAAATTTTGTTTCCATATTAATATGATATCAATAGTAAGGAATTATACAATACAGAGCAATTGTAGTGTCTACATATTGGATTATGGGATGGATTATGAGACATGATCAGGAAGACCAAATGTCTTTTTTTAAGCAGGACTCATGATTTCTTGTTGAGGGCAATTATGTGTCCCATTGTTCCTCAGATGCGCAGTATAGTCAGGGTTGAAAGGTTAGCGTCCTATTGTCCCTAATGCTGAAACCAGAACTATTGTCTCAGAGAAGCAATAAGTATTTGGCAAAGTTTTTAAAAGGACATGAACGGTATCCTCCTGTTGTTCCAACTGATAAGCTTTTATTTACATATTTATTAGTTTCATTTGGAAATTACACATTTGAATTTGTGTGGGTATTTCTCTTTTGTTTAGCACAAACAGGGAAAAATTTGCCATCTTTCCTCATTGAAATCCAGAGCTATTAGTTCCTAGTTCAAATAAAGCTGAAATTCTCATAATCTGAGACCATTATTTGGTCTACTCACTGGTTTCACCCCCTGCTTGCCCAGAGGAAATTAAATCATAACTTAATGAGATTCGTTAATATTGTACTCATTCACTGTGCCCAAAAGTAATTCTAAATAACTGAATTTTTTCTCTCACCCCAGTTCTTTTACACATCACCTTCCTTTATGCTGCTCTGCTGATGCATTACCACACCATCACAATTTGGAAGAAAGAAAGAAACATAGAGTTTAGCTTCAGCTGATTGTTTTGATTTGCAGGACCTGTCATGATTTGACAAGTCTATCCCCAATCCCAGTTTTTATCTGGTTCTCATCCATGGGTAGTCAGCTTCTGTACACCTGTAAATGTGACTGCACATGTGTGTGGGCATGCAGAAGCATACACACCTGCACACAAATCACAGACTCACAGAACGGGTCAGGTTAGAAGGCACCACAGGGGATCACCTGGTCCAACCTCCCTGCTCCAGCAGAGTCATCCTGGAGCACATTGAACAGGATTGTGTCCAGATGGTTCATGAATTTCTCCAGTGAAGGGAGACTCTCCATCCCTGGACAAACTGTTCCAGTACTCAGTAATTTGGAAGTTATTGGTTTTAGATTGCTTAAAAGTAATGTAATAGCAAAAATTCCCATACTCAATATTTCTATGTATTTTTTTTGTTTATTAGAAGTTATAATGAGAAAAAATAATGAGTAAAAAGAACACAGCCACTCAGCTGTACAAAGAGAACTCCTGTAGACCTCATTACACTGCCTGCACTGAACAAATCAAACACACACACGAATGCTAGCCGCCTTTTATTATACTCGTAAAGCGGAGTTTGGGCTCATAAAAACTGTAGCAGGCAACTTTATAAAAACATAACAGCTTGGTTTTAGTGGTTCCTTCACAGCTCTCAAACAAAGCAGGTTTTTCTCAAAAAAAAAAAAAAAAACAACCTAGCAGATACTTATGAAACAACTGCCTTTTTTGGCATGGTGAAATGAGTATTTTCACTGTATACTGGTTCATAAAAGAGGGAGACTGTCCTCTCCTATCTACTGTTCAAAATCAAATGCAAAAAAACCCTATTAACATGTTGGATGTATCCTAAGCATTAATGATTATAGCTATGTAAATAATAGAGAAGTCATCTTTAGATTAATTCATTCAATTTAGGCTTAGAAGTTTTTGTACATTTTATTGTTCATTTTCTGGATAGTCCTATCTAAATACCCTATTCTCACAAATATTTAAGGAGTTAATGTTTTCATTAAAAGTATTCATTTTTCATGTGAACATAGATAAGACGACTTATTTCTATTTGATACTCATCATCCATTGGCTTATTTTCCCATTTAAGAGCTTGTTAGGCAGTCAGAAACAAAAAGATTATGTTTCACCTAGATGAGCTGTCTTGCACTGAAGAACAGCTATAAAGAATAAAACCAGAAGTTTAAGAACACTCACAGACTGCATTTTATTTCAGTCTTTCATGGGAACAATTCACAGCTAAATAATACATTTGTATAAATCTTTACTGGTTCACAAATAACCTGTTATCAGAAAAATGGCTTGTTTATCAAATAGTTTAAAGGAAAAATATCTTGACAGTTTCTTCCTTTATTGTGCCTTCAGTCATGAAAAGCTGCAAAAGTTGACTGCCAGATTTCATTCTACTTTTACCATTAAAAAATCTTTTGTATTTCAGATGGATTACATTAAAAATACAAACAAAACCCTGCAAAAATTCCCATGCAAACTCAGGTTAGTTTTAATTATAATCTGGTCTGCAGTAAATTCTGACAAATTTATTTACAGTCAGATCTGTTAGAATTAAAGCTGGGTCATCAGCTTCTGTCATAATTTACAAAATTATTCTTTCTCTAGAATAGAATTCTTCCCCATCACCATTAGGAAATGAAGTAAGAAACTAGATTATGCAAATGTTAGAGGTAAATTTTATCCTTCCATTCATCTAAATGTAACGCCCTGAGTTAGACATTAGTACAGCATGAACAAAAGAAACAAAGCAGCAACAGCATCAAAGTTCTCGTTTGAGGGCTTTCTGCACCTCACTGTACTGAGAAATTTTAGAAAGAATCTCTGGTTATATCAAAGAATTTGGATTTCCAAAGGAATGTACTCAGTTAAGGGAATTCTTATCCCAGATGGCAGTAAAAATTAGGCATGGCTGTTGGATAGATGAAGCATCTTGCCTGATTGTTGTTTTCCAGGGGTTGGAAAGGCCTGAGGAACTTTTAGCACACACAACCAAAACACACAAGGCCTTTACAAGTGTTATCCTTCTTCCACAATTTTCCATACAAGGACTACCTTCAAAACTCTCAACTGTCAAATTGTCATCAATTTTAGCACCCTAATGGATTTATGCAACAGTTTTTGTAAAGCTATACCAAAGTATTCAAAGCCTGCACCTGCTCAGGAATTTTTTTCTGATTCTGAAATATGAGTATAGCAGGACTGGTTGCTGGTGTTATTTAGGTCTTTTTTACTCTAAAGAACCTCTAGCATTATAAATATGAGCCCCCCAGCAGAGTCCTAACATCTGCTGTATGAAGGAGTTATCTGCTGGTTTAGTTGTATTGCTTCACTAAAGCATGCAAAATGAATGAAGGAATTTTTTTTTTTTTTTTTAATCTGTTTTTAGCAAAACAGCCTTCAGGCCTGGAGATTTGTCAGTTATTTCTGCCTTTTAATTCAGTCAATTCATCTGCCTTCAGATTTTGGTCTTCCAGGCCATACTTCCTTAGCTTCCTGAGACTGCAGTCTGTTTTATGAACTTTGGTAAACTCAAGGTAAATGTGGCACTTAGAGCCCTCGGTTCATTCACAGAGGCACTCTGCTTATCTTCACTGGCATTCAGCTTGCTCAGGCATGATTTTGTCTTGGTAAATTCATATTGATTGCTCCTGATGACCTTCTTGTTCTTTCCATACTTGAAAGGCTATTCCAAGAGGACGTGCTCCATGTCCTTTCCATGGCTCTTCATTGCTTATAAGCATCCAGAGTCCTCCTTCTTGCCTTTCTGAAAGAAGGGGATTTATAGCTTTTATGTCCAAGGGTCTCTCCTTATTTCCAGAAGTTTTTATATAAAGTGAAGGAATGGAAGGGGAATGGAATGGAATGCAATTCTGAAAAGCCAGTTGAGAATAGAATCAGTAGCTGTTCCTACAGATTGTTTTTTCCTTCATAAAAGAAAAATATATAATGATGGCTATGAAAATCGTTACTAGGATTTAGTGTCAGTAATACACTAAAATAAGTATTTTTGTTCTACAGGATTTGCAAAGTTTAAAAGGAGAAATTGTTTTGGTGAATAGATACAAAGAGGTGTATAGGTTATGAGTTGGAACAAAAGAATAATTCTAATTATGCAGAATTAAGAGGGAAAAATGTGAACCAGAACCAAGCTTCCACTTTAAAATGCAAACACTCAGTAAAACCTTTAAAAAATGGTAAGCAGGGCAGTAGGTCTCTCTGTGGTTTGCTTTACTGATGCTGCTGTAACTGGGAAGATTTATGGAAACTTTTGATCTTCTTTTGCAAGAGATACAAGACAATGTATTTAAACAGGCCATTTGGTTCTTGATTGAGAAAACCACAAGGAAACTACTTTGTCTAAAGGGCAGTTTATTTCTGTATTAGGCTAAAAAATCATAAAGATGATTTAGAGAGATTGTAAAGAAAATTTTGTCTATGGTCCATTACAATGAAATAAAAATTATGATAGTTTTAAACTGACAACATATTAAAATTAATGCAACAATGTGATGACATTGATTAAGATGATAAATAGATTTACAGAAGATTTTACACATGGAATAAAGCTTTTCAAAGAGTAAGCATTAAAGTGAAAACTGAAAAAAGCACACTGTGGATAAAAAAAAATCTTCATAGCAGTAACAATTTTAGTTTTCAAACAGATTCAAGATGTAGTATAAAAAGGTAGGATAATTTTCCTTATGTTTCTGTTAGTAAAAAAGTGAAACAAGTCTTAAAACTACTCAAAGAATGCATGTAATTTTAATGAACAATTCTGCAGTTGTTTTTGGACAAAACCTGGGAATTTGGGAAAAATTGCAAAGATTCTTTTTCCCCCAAGAAATTATTACTCAGAGGCAAATTCCATTTTGATGGGATTTTTAAAACTACTTTGACGGCCTAATTTGAAAAACAGAGGTAGGTTAAACCTCAGTGTTTTGAAAAGGTTAATTACTTAATGAGTTTTTTAGAAAGCCCACAATGAGACAGTGAAGGAAAATATCAATATGCCCATATTTTTCTAATATGAGGGAAGTATAGCAAGACAACTGGGAGCAGCAATAGAATTTCTGTCAGATCTGTACTAAAAATCAAATACCATTCATGTTTGAGTTAATGTAATTAGACCTTATTGTTGTTTTCAATATTCTGTTCTTTTTCAGCTTGTGAAAGGCAGCTGTGAAAAACAGATTCAAAGGACTTCTGAAGCTAGACACAATTTCTGCCATTATAGAAACTGGGCAAAATTTTATCTGTGATATTATTGAATTTCTGGATCAAAACAGTCATTCAGTTTTCTACTTTTATAGAGAGGAGCAATATCAGTGGTTGTCAATCATCTATTTAAAAAAATTAGTCATAACCCTTACCCCAGCCAATTAATATCAGAAATATGATGTAGTTATATAATTTTAGAAAATAACATATTTCCTTCCAGCATACACTGATAGTACTATGGAAGTAATGCCTGGATGTATCAGTGTAGGATTGTTCCAATGTGCATGCGTCTTATCAAGTCTTATCAATATTGCAGAGAAATATTAAATTTTCTGTCCTCAGTGGTTAGTGGGCTGTGGTTGAACTGCTCTTTTTTTCTATAGAAAATCCGCTGGGAAATCTTGAAATGAATACGCAACAGTTGTTAGAGTAAATAGAAATGAGAGAAGGAAGGCCAAGGTCTGCTTAGAATTAAATCTGGCCAAGTATGTCAAGAGTTAAAAAAAGAGCATCTTTACTGTACAGGGAACCATGCACTGGAACAGATTGCCCAGAGAGATTGTGGAGTCTCTCTCACTGGAAGCACTCAAGGATTGTCTGGACACAATCCTGTGCCATGTGCTCTAGGATGACCCTGCATGAGCAGAGAGATTGGACCAGATGACCCACTGCTGCTCCTTCCAATCCTACCCTTCTGTGATTCTATGAAATGCTTTGAAAAGCTCATAATTTATTCAAGATTGTACCAGGAAAACCTCATTCAAATAATTCCTCCAGAAGGTGAAAGTCCCTGTATAATACAGATATGTTTTAATATTAAGTAAATCTGAACTGAGGACATTCAAGCTTATGGTCTTGAAATGCATCCTCAAAGATCAATTGCAGCCTCTCAGGGCTGCAGCTGCCAACTTGGATGAAAATCTGGTTGTATCTAGAACGAAAGATCAAGTAGTTGAAAAATACAAACTTGTGCTCAGATATTTTGATATAAATTTTAAGGAATTTCTTTCATCATGAGAAAGAGAAATGGAAGGAGAGCAAAGTTGTTTATTTGAAAGGTATCTAAAACAACAAAAATATATCCATTTACTTTTCTAGTCTGTTCTCCCCACCAGAAAAGTTACTGTGTCAAACATAGTGATTAGATATAATAAAATGGAATAGATAGACCTTATAATTATTAGAAGTTGTTATTATTAATAACTCTGGTAATTATGGCAAACTACTACTGGATTACTTATTTATTTGATTTGAGAATAACAGAGCCTAAAAATTGCCTGGAATTTCAGGAGCACAGTCTTGCTCTTAGAAAGATTGGTGACATTAATAGTGCTTGAGTGGTCTGGGTTTCAAGGCTCTCCTAAGATGAGACAGCTCTAAGAGCCTTTGCAGAGATCACTGAAGTTGCCTCAGAGAATTACGTTGGCTATCTGCTCTTCCTCTGTCATGTAAGATCTGGTGTAGCTCAGTGAAAAGGCAGTGGAGGAGTTCCCTAGAGCCAGCATTCCAGCAACAACTGCAGCAAGGGTTTTAGCCTGGAAGTCACTCTCTGACCCAGTGCATTGTGTAGATGCATTTACAAAAACTCAGAGTGATATACAATGTTCAACACCCAGTATCAATGGTTTGTAAATTTTCTGTTTTATTTCTCCTCAGTTACTTGTTTGTGGTTGTCCTTGTTTTAATTTGATGTCTATCACCAATACATGATAGGTGACACTCTGATACAATATTGCTGAAACCATTATTGACTCCTAATGAAAGAGTTAGGAAAACCAAGAGCAATGAGAGTAAGTAGTAATTCCCATTCCTTCCTGTCCATTTCCCCTTACCCTCCCTTTTCCTTTTTCCCTAAAACAAACAAAAGACAATAGAAAATAGAATTTATCATTTTATGATTCTTTCCCCCTTCCCCTTTCCCTTTTTCTTTTCCTTTTATCTGTTTTAATGAGAGTTTATCCTCCTTCTCTAGAAAGATGTAGTCCCTTTGCTATAATAGAAGCTGTGGATGAATGATATTTGCTGTGCATTTATTTGGGACTAAGAGAGTCTTGGTACAGCAACAATGAAAAAAACCTAGCCAAAAACAAAGGCAGAATTTACTGTTGTCTACATATGTTTTCTCTTTCTATGTACAATACTTATATAATATGTAGACATACAGAGATGTGTATGCTAAATATCTTTTATCTACATATATACAGACTACATATGTATGCAGAATGTGCATATAGATCATCTTATACATAATGTGTACATGCAGTATGTATGTTTTATATGTATGATACACAGTCTGCATCCACATTATAATATAGGAATACTAAAAATGTTTTTCTTCTTAATATGCTAAATTGTCTAACTTTTAAAAGAATTAGACTGATTTTGTATTAGTTCAGTGATTTTTTTCTAATTCAGTGAGACTTAGTGAAGTTGCAAGAATTTTAAATCAGCATGAAAGAATTAGGAACTCTTTAGAGTGAAAGATTGTTATAAAACAAGATTGTGTCGATTCATCTCCTATTTTTTCTTTCAGTTCTACACCTGCTATTCCTATTTCGGTGTTTTTAAATTTTTTAATGTCTTTTTTTCATGTAATTTATTTTTTATTATCTCACAGTTCTGTATGATATATTTTTCATTGCAACAACAGCTTCCTTCAAATTAGTAAGTTTATTAAAATTCTTTCTCATCTCAGCTGAAGCACACAAGACTTACATTCTTTCTAATAGAATCTCTTTTGGATGTGACCTTTTTATTACAGCTTGTTTTCACTTTTGTGGTGAGTTGGCCTCAATTAACAATTAACACCCACCAGCTGCTGGCTCACTCCTTGCCCCCAGAGGAAAATAGAGGGAAACTGTAAGAGCAAAAATAAGAAAAACCTTTGGGTTTTTCTTATTTTTAAGTTTTAACAGTTTTATTTTTAATTTTTTAATAGTTTAAAAGAAAGAGGAAGGACAGAAAAAAATCACCAAAAAACAATCAGTGATGAAGAGGTGAGCACTTACCACCTGCTACCAGCAGAAGAATGGCTGGTCCCATACAGACTTGCTGGGTATTTTGGAAACTCTACACCCTGCTCTTATTGAGTAAGATGAATATGGGGTTGAGTACAACATAGTAGGGGATACTCCATGGGGTTGAGTACAACATAGTAGGGGATACTCCTTTGGTAGCTGAGATCGGAGTTTTGCAGTGTCTATTCCCAAAGCCTTGCCCACCTCTAGCTGCCCTACTGGCGGGTGGCAGAGTGAGAAATAGAGGTGGTCTTGATGCTGTGCCAGTGCTGCTCAGCAATTGATAAAACTTTGTTGTGCTTCTCAGACTGTTTTAGCCACAAGTCTAAAACATGGTACAAGGTGAACTGCTTTCAAGAAAAGTCCTAGCCAGATCCAGTACAGCTTTTATGTCTAAACTTGGGGAACCTATGGTGTCTTACATTTGCTATAAATTTTTTTGTGACATATCTCCATGGCATTTTCCAGTAAGAATTCTGATTTATGAGAATTCCTATTTACTCTATTTTGATTCTAGAAGAAAGGTGTGTCTCTTGGTATGTTTGACGTATTTTGTTCCACTTCTTTTGGTGGAACTCATTATAGACCCAAACTTCACCCCCTGGTTGTATTTCATTATTGTACCCTCCCCTCCTTCTCCTTTAACTCCTGATTCCTCCTCCAGAGAAAGATGGGGCTGTTGACTACAGCAAGAGCTCTGCCTCTCACACAGAAGCAGTGGGTGTCTGTGTTGTATATCCTACTTCTCATAGCTGTAACTGTGTTGTGTAGTTTGTGCTAGATGTCAGAAAATGAAACTGATTAGCATTGAGAAGTTTATATATTGCACAAGAATAATAGCAGGAAGACACCAAAACTCCTTATTCTCAGATGAGTGTCCCTACCCAATGTTACCTCATGTTACCTCATGCCCATGTATGTTTCATCTCTTCCTGTGACTTCATATTTTTGAAGCTGTGTGACTAGACAAGAAAAAGTCTGAAAAAGATACTCTGTCTTTTTCCCTATAGGACAAATCTATACCCTGATGAATTAAGAAATTCTCAGGGAAATTTGGAGCTACATTTTTTAACTTGTGAGGAAGAAACTGTTCCTCTTGAGTGAGTCTTTCCTTTCTTAGAATTATTGTTGTGTTACTAAAACTGTACAATGCATAAATTTACAGAATTCTTCCTCTCGCATGAGTAATGGCAACCTGAGAGAGGGCTGTAGGAGTGTTAGTCCTCTGCAGAAAAGCAAATTTAATCTAAAGTCATCTCACTCAAATCTATTCTTGAACTCAAAACAGATATTACAAGGTGTACTTTCACTATTTTCATAACTCTTCAGTACTCAGAGGTAGAGCTGTGAGAAATGCACTATCTGCACACCATCATGCTCTAATCTTAAATAGAGAGAACTTCAACAAATTAATGCATTATTCCAAGGAACTGAAGAGAGGCACTGGAGTATGAAAGACTCGAAATTCTGTAATGCAAATTAGACAAAGGCAAGACAGATTTAAACATGCCACTGAGACAGTAAGCTATTCTTTCCAGAATCTGCAGTGTATTTCTGTGTATTCTCATTGTTTTGATTATGAGAAACCAAAATACTACAGAGACATGGGCGACAGCTTGCAACATCTCCTGTCCTCTTCTCAGACATTGAAGGCTTTAATTTTGTTCTCTTTTGTTTTGTTTTACTCTGTTTTGTTTAGCAGTCCTTACCACAAAAGTGACAGTCCTGCTTTCAATAGCAAGAGTTCTTTCACCTCATTGGCTCTAAAATATTGATGGAGTTTCTCTCTCAGCCTGGGTTCCATGCACTGATGATCTATAAAAGTCATTCTGCTT
This sequence comes from Leucosticte australis, assembly GCA_025504685.1. Classification (NCBI taxonomy): domain Eukaryota; kingdom Metazoa; phylum Chordata; class Aves; order Passeriformes; family Fringillidae; genus Leucosticte; species Leucosticte australis. Next base: position 71,060,748 of record JANIJU010000001.1, on the reverse strand, counting down.
CTGTAATCCATCCTTTCCAGTAGAAATTATTTCCTTGGGTAATAAAAAGGTAAGGCAAAATTTGCTTATTATATTTACACCTGAATCCTGGTATGATTGATTCAGCGGCACAGAGGCCTGTAATACAGAATTGGTGTTGCTAATAACAGGCCATAAGCTTTTTTAGAGAATTTGCAAAGCCTCAGGACCAAGGGTGTGAAAGGGTGATCCTAACATAAGGAAAAGTGGTAGGAATAAAGTGTGCGTATAACAACTTTAACTGTGCTATTATGCCTCCTTTTCTGTAAAGATGAAATCTAGATTTATAGCTATTGTTGAATTAGACTAGCATGAGGCAATAAAAACTGTGTTAGAATTGATGTTTTCTGAAAACAGTGTGAATAATAAGAATAGGGAGGAAAATGTTCCTCAAGTTAAAATTTTGGATAAGACAAAATTTTTCAGTTTTATAGATTAGACAGATAGATTTCACTTCTGTGAGAATCAGTGCACATGACTTCTGAGTGTGACCCAACAAGGTGTAAATTATCAGTATTATGTTTTCATTATTATGTAATTATGTTAAGTGAAGTAATTGAACAGCTTTACATCTTCCCCAAATAAAGACAAAAATAAACACTGTTAAGATTAGTTAACTCTTTTGTAATTTATGTGCTCATGTGATTCTAAGATCAACCATGAAATTAGGAAACTTTTTTAACTTTCACTGATTTTACTTTGTTAGAAAGCATATTTCAATACCTTCACTTTTCCTTTAAAAATATTTATTCATCATATCACTTATTTTTTGCTATTTTACCCAGAACCCTGCACTTTTCCATTGAAATAAGAGCAGTTAATCAACCCAGCAAAATTTGTTAAATGATTGAGTTCTGAACAATCAAGGTTAAATCAACTTCAAAGGAAAGTAATTAGCTAAAATATTGAAATGAAAGCAAAAAAATCAAGTAAAATTGCTGCAAACCTTGACCTCAAGAATTAATCCAGAAATAATACAAAATGCACTTCAGATTTTAGTGTCAAGGATATAAATTATGAAACTTGATAAAAAACTGATGCAAACTGTCTGGTTATGAAACAATATCCCATAAACAGAAAGTTTACAAAACCATGGAAGCAAAAAAAAAAAAAAAAAGATTAATTGGCTCATGTATTTTGCTTTTCACTTTTTGTTGGTTGTTCATTCCTTTGTACATTTCATTTATTTAGTACGAAACCTTGAGAAAAAAGGATACACAGAAGAACAAAGAAACACAAAGTTCTTCTCTTTGGTGAACAGTTCAGCATAAAATAATTTTACAAGTGAGACAACTGTAACTGAAGTAATGCCCTAAGTAGAAATAAAAAGCTAAAATTGTTTTTTCAAAAGAAAAGACAAATTTGTCAAGAGTAAATGTTTCATGTAACTCTCAGCCGTTGTCTATTCACAGTTGAAATGCATAATGTTCAGTTGCTTCTTTAACCTTCATCTTATATTCTTCAATATGTGTTTCACTGGAGCAAGGAGTGGAGTCTGTAGCAGAAATGTGTTGAAGCAGTCGTGGCATGTAGAGGAAACACCATGAGCTGCAGTGTGTCTGTTCAAATGGAGTCCAGGCTGCCCCAAGACAAGGGAAAACCACAGTGGAAAATATCAATTGTGCATCAAAATTTCATTATGTTACAGCAAACTGACCCAATGAGAGAAGCAATAAGGGCCCCTACCTAAACCTATCTAACAAAGATGTTAGCAGCTATTAGAGGCTAAAGAGGCATGCTTTAGGAAGGCATTCCATGAAGTTCCTAAAGGTACTGGGGTCTCTGGGGGGCTTGTGCCAATGCAGGGACACCCCTGAGGGCCACAGTCCACACTGGGTAAGGGGAAACCCTGAGGGATGGTGGCCCTGGGTGATGCAGGCCAGGCAAGAGCACAAAGTAGACATGGTGAAAATATTTAAAATTGAAAAGACATGGTGAAAATATGTAAAATTGTAAAAGACAATATTTATGTAGATGCAGGGGTGTGTGGGTGTGTGTGAAAGTGTGTTGAAAAATGCCTTTTTTTTTGTTCTTGTTTTTCCCCTCAATATCTTAAAAAAAGAGATCAGCCATTTGTGTTGTGTGTCAGCAAATTAGGATAGGTAAAATTCACACTTCTAGAGGTTTTTTCTTGCCTATGACAGCAATATAGGAAATATACCATAAAGTGTGTATGAAAATTGCATACTATTACACTAACGTACACGTCAGTTTACAAACGATCTATCCTCACTTTATTAGCTTACAGTAGATACAGAAATATCTTAAAACTGTATTTGGAGTTACAAGTACAGAAATATACAGAATAACTATACCCCTGTATTTTCTTCTTTGAGGTGAATGTTTAAATACACTGCTTGTAGTAGGCTAGAAGCTAACAAACAGGTCAATGTAGAATTTATGCTTACACACTTGTTACTTAACTAATGGTCCTAGATAGGGAAGAGTGTTTGATTATTCTTTCTAAGAAACTGTTTCAGGATAAGAAAAACATTTAAGTTTTGCTGTAAAAGGTTTTTAGTGACTTACATTAAAGTAAGTCACTAAAAACCTTTTGAAATTTAGGGTGCTGCTTTATAAGCAGAGCCACTCATTGTCAGTCCATTCATTAACCAAAATGAAAGAATAGATCATTAACAAGACATTACAGGACTGAACTCTATAATACATTTTTATATATTTAATCATATGCTATGAGATATTTATAGAACATGTAATTTGACATTTATTTTATAGAATTGTTGCTTATTTTAAGACCACTGGTAACCAAGCACCATGCATCTGCTTGCTCATTTTTCTCTGATGGGAGAGAACTAGAAGAATAAAAGTAACAAAACTCATGGCTTAAGGTAAAGGCAGTTTAACAGGTAAAGCAAGAGCTGCAGGTGCAAGCAAAGCAAACAAGGAATTCATTCACCACTTTCCATGGTCAGGCAGGTGAAAGAAAAGCCAGGCTCCATTCCATGTAGCAGTGACTTGGGGAGACAAAACACCATCACTTGGACTTGCCCTTCTTCCTCCCTCTTCAGCTGGCTTTTATTACTGAACATGATGCTGTATGGTATAGAATATCCCTTTAGTCAGCTGGGGTTACCAGTCCTGGCTGTGTCCCCTCCCAACTTTTTGTGCACCCTCAGCCTACTCACTTGTGGGGTGATGTGAGAAGCAGAAAAGGCCTTGACTCTGTGTATTAAACCCATTTTATTATACAATTTTTATAGTAAGTTTTACTTGGCATAAACAGAGCCTTCAGAATGGGGGATATTGGACATATTTTAATTATATTAACACAGTGAATTTCTTGTGTTGTTCTCTGTGTAAAGAACTAGGCTATTTTCTTTAGAGCCATACTTGTCATCATTTTGTCCTCTCTTGGTACGACAACAACAACAAGGTAACCTCAAGTTCAGGCACAGCAGGAGCAGGCTGTCTTTACTGTTTTTCCTGCAGGGTGAAATATTCTTTTTACTGTTAGACCTTGTTTTTAACTGATAGTAGAGTATAGAGGAATAATCTTGCAGTAGTGTACTGATGTCAAGAAGAAAGTCCATTGCTATGTAACACATTCTCTGGGGTTTTTTGCTGTGCAGCTCTTTTGTCAATGAAACTGCTAATCAGTGTTTTAACCCTTGTTTAAGACAGGCAGTAGCCTCTTTCAGCTAAGATCCTTCCAACATGCTGTTAATAGTGGGATGTTATTAAAGGGACAGGTTTGCTAAGCACGTCCATAAAAACCCAAAGCTGGTTTTAGTGAACTTTAAACAGTATTAGAAAGAATAGCTCTGACCATACATGGCTTTAGCTTTAGCAGTTCTCTCTTGATTTCTGTATTTGTCCTGCTTCTGTTATGATTCAAGCTTGCAGCTGGCACTGAAGAGCAAAGAACAGAGTAATTTTATGCTTCCTAATATATACTTTTGATGATTAGATGATGTTTAAGCTGAAAGTACATTAAGAAATTTCAGCATGATCCAGGAGATGTAAAAATAAATGAATTGACAGATTCAGAGATGAACTAGGTCTCATTTTCTTCCTTTTCAAATCCTCTCTCATTTTCAGGATTTATACCAGTTGCCACATTTCCTTGATTAGTAGAGCAAGCATTATTTAGTGATTCTTAAAAAATCTCCACTAAAAATATATATTTTGTATTTTACAGGATTATTAGTGTACTGCATAACACAGTTTTATAAAAGATTTTTAGTCATAGCATTTAATGGAAGGCAGACAATAGCCATCCATATGCCTTAAAAATCTGTCCCATGGTCCTTGTAAGATGTTGCTGTCATATGAGAAAAGAAAGGTATGTGTATAAATATGTATGTATAGCAAGCTGCTCCTTGAGAGCACTGACAGCAGTTAGTTAGATTATGTTTTGGCAGTACCATAAAGCCTAAAGTTATTTTAGCCACATTTCAATCTGTCAGTAATCTAATCATTCACTTCTACAAAACTTCTTTCCTTTTATTTGAAAAGCCTAAGTATTGAAACTTCATATTCTGTCTAATATTAAGGACAGCTTTTCTCCCTCTCAGAAAAGGAGGTGTCAGTTTATTTAACTCACTTAGTGTTTTTCATCTGCGTCCTAATTTTTATCCTTGTAATATGAGGCTCTGTGTTTTTTTTCATGTCTGAATACGTGACTCTTAGGTGTATATAAATGTTCAGAAACCCATGTACATAATGGTAGATAAATGAATTTAATGATATTTCTGGATATCTTCAAGAGAAAAGAGAAACAAATCTAAGTTGAAACCTTTCCCACTTCTTTTCTGAAAAAAAAATTAATGAATAAAAAACTCAGTATTTCCTTCTGCACATTGTAGATCATCAATATTCAGATTACTGATGCAGATAATTTTTTTTTTAGATAGGAAAAATAAAATTTTTTGTAGTAAGTAAGACTTGTGCATGCTACTTTCAAATATAAAAGCGGCTTTTTTGTTTGTGTCTAACACTGAAGACAACTCTGAATAAGATGGCCTGATATATTTCAGTATATCAATATAGTCTATATTAAAGTAAAACAAGAATTACTCACTTCTCTTCCTTTTACTTGATAGTTTTCTCTAAATTTGAGACGCATTAGACCATAATTCTTTATGGATAGAAAATTAGGTCAAAAAACTTAACAGTGCTTTCCTTTAGCCTCTTTTTCTACTAATTTTCCCTACTGAGGAAGATATTTTCACAAAGAACACCTTATGTCTGTGCAATTATTTTAGGACAATATTACTGATGCAAGAGATTAAGTATGGTTTACTACCTAATTGGTAATGCAGTCCTGTAAATATTGATTATGAGATTAGTACTATTCAGTTTTTTTATTTGCTTAGCTGACTGATAGAAGCTGCACTTAGGAAAACAGTGTATGATGCCCAGACTGGTGAGGTTAATATTACTACTTAAAATGATGATGTCAGAAGTTTATACAAGTTTTGGACAACTGTCCCCAGATCAATAGGATTACACTCAATAAAGCATTTGAAAGGAGAAATCGAATACCTAGCTACAAAATGAGGAGAAAATGGCTGAGCAGAATTGTAGAGAAGAATGTGGAGGTTATAATGGATTAAAAAGTATTTTTGAAAAAATAAATCTAATTCTGAGGCAGACTAACAAGATTGTCGTATGTCGGTCAAAAATAGTAATAGCAAATAGAAATAGTTAAGGAAAAGTGGATTTCTAGTATCTGATGTTGGTGAGACTGCAAATGTAGTAGCGTGTTTTATAAGGATGTAAAAGAAATCTTACCTTTTTAAAGTGGTCCCTTTCCTTCCCCAATTTCCCTAATCAAGCAAATGTTCAGGAAGGAAGATACCTTATTATGTTGACTTTTATGCATCAGCTCTCAAGGAATATATTAGAGGGCTGGAGGAAAGGAAAAAAAAAGGAGTAGAAGTAGAATTGAGAAGAAAACAGAAAACATGCATTTTAAAAGAAGATCTAGGAAGACTGACACAATTTAGAAAATGTTGCAGCAAAACTGGTGAAGTAATTGTTTTCTTCAACAGTTTGGGTAATAGCAACATTATGGGGCAAGGGGAAAAAAGCAAGTATTTTCTAAATACAACTTTTTGAGGTCTCCCCCTCTGGAGGTTTTTAAAAATGGCTTAAACAAACAAAATAGAAGTGTTTTTATCCTCCCTCAACAAATGAGGGGACTATCATCCCTCGACAAATTAGGTTTCCTCAAAGTACCTTCATATTTATGGCTACATGATTATGATGGTCATATGAGATGCCAGTTTACCTATGGTCTGCATATTTGATTATGAAAACCCATCTTGATAGTAAACTGTTTTATTTGTCACTGCCCTGTAGTTATTTCCAAGGATTAAAAAGACACAGTGAAATCTCATCTGATTTCAGAAGGGCTTGGGCCCTTTCATTGCCATTTAGGCAACTTTTATTTATCTTTTGTTTACAGGTCAAGAAATAAGAAATTCTTCTATGGATTCAAAATTGTTCTATAGATTGATATTACCTAGGATACATTGATTGTAGGACTGAATTTCTGAAAAGCACCTACAGGTTTTAGGACTGCAAATTCCAGTGAAAATTAATATTCACTCAAGTATCCAAGAGCTTTTCCAATGAATGTATGTCTCTTAGGGATAAATAGGCAGGACAGATGAGGAGGAGGGGTAGTGAGGACAGGTGTAGAGGAGGGATTACACTGAACAGTGCTTGCAATTAGGTACAACATGGTTGAGATCCTCTGGGTTTGGTTTAGGGGAAAAGCTGTTAAAGTAGATCCTGTTGTGGGAATCTACTGTAGGTCATCCATCCAGTAGGATGACATCAGTGTATTACTATATAAGGCATTAAAAGAAATCTCTAGATCTATTGCTCTTGGCCTTAGAGATGACTTCAACTTCCTAGATCTTAATTTGGACTATCACACATCATGCACAAACAGGTTCAGGAAATTGCCGAAGCATGCTGAAGACAATGTTTTGATACAGACACTAAGACAGCAAAACAGAAAAGGGATAAAACCCATTTGGCAGGCAATCACTAGTGATGTTTCTTAGGGCTCAGTTTTAGGGCCAGTTCTCGTCAATGTTTTTATCAATAACCTGGACACAGGAGTTTTATGCACACAAAATAAGTTTGATGACAATACTAAGACAGGAGAAGCTGTTGATTCTGTGAAGGATGTAGAGGCCTTACAGAGAGATCATGATAGACAGAGCATTGGACAATTAACCATCATATGAAATTTACATAGCAAGTACTGGATTCTGCACCTTAGAGTGTAATCCTGGAGGAATTTATAGACTGGGGGACAAGAGCCTGGACTGCAGACCTGCAGAAAGGGATCTGGAGAGTTTTTTTGATTAACAGCTCAATATAAGTCAGCAATATGCCCTCAAGATCAAAAGAGCCAACTCTGTTCTGGGGGTTGTTAGGCACAGTGCAACTTACTGGTAGAAAAGATTGTCCAACTCTACTCAGCACTGGTGCAACCTCACCTCAAGTGCTGTGAGCAATTTTGCCTTTCTAAATGCAAGAAGGATGTAAAAATATTAGAATGTGTCCAGAGGATGACAGCAAAGATGGTGAAAGGTCTAGAGGGCATGACTTATGGAGAGTGGCTGAACATAGTATGTTTGTTCAGCTTTGAGGAGGCTGAGGGGTGATCTCATTGCTGTCTACAGCCTCCTCATGGGAGGAAGCAGAGAAGGAGGTGATGACCTCGTCTCTCTAGTGTCTGGTGATAGGACACAAGGGAATGCCTTACAGCTGCATCACTAATGGTCCAGATTAAATATTAGGGAAGAGTTCATTGATCCAGCAGTGGAACAAGCTCCCAAGGAAAACAGTCATGGCTCCAAGCCTGTTACAGCTCAAGAAGCATCTGGGGAATGCTCTTAGCTATATGATTTAACTTTTAGCTTGCCCTGTCTGGAGTCAGGAGTTGAACTCAGTGAACCTTGTGAGAGTCTTTCAACACAGGATATTCTATCATTCTAAATAAGGCATCTTGGAATACTTTTGTAGAAAAAAAGAGACGAGCTCGTCTAAGGCATGACTCATCTCATTCTAAATTAGATTTGTACTAGATTTGTATATATGGCCATCCAAATTGTTTCTTAAAATGACATGCACCTCCCCATTTGCTATGATAGCATTTTAGAATTCCAGACAGCTCCTTTAGGCATGCCTGAAGTTATGCTATTTGAACTGTGTCCTTAGTCACCTTAGTACTTCAGCATTGCTAAAAACCTTCCAAAAGGAAAAATAAAGAAATGCAATACATCTAAAGTTCTAATCTTCTCTGTTAAATTCAAGAAGTTTGTACTTTTTCTTTGGGAATAGGATTTGAAAATAATTTGTGCTATGACAGTCTTGTTTTTTTTATCATCCAGTTATTGCACTTAAAAGTTGTTAGAAGGTCTTTTCATAAACTATAATCACTTACATGGAAAAGCTCATTTAGTCAATAGGTCACAATAAATGAGATGAAGGTAATGTTCTGAATTTAAGCTATAAATAGTGCAATGAATTTCATAAACATTTTCAGGAAATTGTATTAGAAACAGAGTAGGGCTAGAAATAGGCTAAAACAAACAAAAACCCCCTCTAGCCTCTATTTTTTTTTCTTTTTTTTTTTACCATTTTCTTTTCTTCTATTTATTATATATGGCAAGTGCATTATATTGTCACATTCTGCAACTGCCTGCATGATGTGACAATATTTCCTGTTGATATGAATACAAATACATACACACAGATGCCTGGAGCATAACCTGTTGATTTTTTCCTTATTTAAAGAAATCTCCCTAATTGTCCATCACCAGCCATGTATGTTTTTCTCATTTTAAATGTACATCAGATATTGGTGAGAAAAATAACATTTCATAAAAACAAACTTCAAATATCATTAATTCAGACTCTGAATGAAATCTAATGAAGCAGAAAAAACCCCCAATAATGCTTCAATCACCTCCTAGCTCTGAAAAAAATTTCTGGGTACCTCAAAAGGGAACAGTTTTCATCAATTACACACACACAAAAAAAATCAGCACATTATTAATTATTAATATAAGCAAGATAAGCAAAATAGAGCCCAGTGTGGGCCCTCTGTTGAATGGAGTAGAGGATCTAGTGACAAAAACACATGGAAAATGCTAAAGTATAGAATGCTTTTGCTATCTTAATCTTTATAGTTAGACTGGTCTTCAGGAGCCTTAGGGGCCTAAAACATGAGGGAAGGTCTAAAGCAGATTCACACACAGTAGAGGATGACCAAGTTGAGGAACATTTAAAACCACTGGATACACACAAGTTTGTGGGACTTGATGGGATTGAGCCACAAGTGCTGAGCAAGTTGCTCAATTTAATTGTAAGACAGTTCTTAATTGTCTTTGAAAGGTCATGGCAAATGTGAGAGGTGTCTAAAGGATAGAAGAAAGCAATTGTCTCTAATTACTTCCGGAAGCCTTCTGCATAGAAGAGGTCTGTGTCCAGGTCAAGGGAACAGATGCTCTCTTTTCCCTTTATACCCTTACAGTAGTTTTTCAGGTCCATTTAGGTTCAAAACACATTATGAGAACAATTTTTGCAAACAAAGTTGGCTCCTTGATTCCCATGGGAAAGATGATATGCACATACTGAAAGGGACTGCAGTGTTCATGAGCCAGGTCCCAGCTCTTGGTGACTGAGCGATGAAGAATAACCACACCTCCCCATCAGTCTGCCTTGAGGCTAGAGGGCCTTCATGCTAATAATTTTTTTTCTGGCAACCTTCACTGGGCTAAGAGAATGCCAGAAGGGATATTAAAAAGTCTCTTCATATTTATAATCTACAGAATCATTGATTTCTGGAACAGAGTGAGACCAGAAGCAGATCCTGGATGTACAAAACATGGTTATGGATGGAAATAATATTATACCATTTTTTTACTCATTACCATTGTCTTATAAAACATATTTTGAAAGATAAAGATAATGAAAAGAAAAACTAAAAGTAAAAGCATTTAAAGCTAAGTTTCCTTTAAATTTCAGTTTAAAAGTAAAATAAATTAAGAAAATACTAAAATAGAATCAGTTGAACCGACAAAATTAATTTCAAAAGCATTTGGTGGGAGATGATGTCAGAATTACTATTGACAGAACAATGTGTTTGTTAAAACAAGTTAAAACAACTTCAATATCAGAGGAATTAGGGATAGGGAAGGGATTTTTTTTTTTTGTATAAGTTTATGAAGGTAACCTGGGCCACTACAGACCAGTGAGTCTGATCTTTGAGTTATGTGAGTCTGTAGAAACTGTAATACATAGTAAAGTAAGTTGAGACATAGACAAAGTTATTTTATTAGAGAAGATTGATAAAGATTTTTAAGGAATAACTTCCTTTTATAAAGACTATTAAAGATTTTTAGAGAAGTCAAGGAGCAGATGGATCAGAATGAACTAATTTTATTAAATAGTTGTAATTTTTTTTATTGTCCTCAAAAAAATCGTTTGTCAAAGGTGTTTAAAGGATGTAATCACCATCAGCTAATAGCTAGTTTTTGTAGAGTAACAATGTCTTAAAATATCACAGAATAGAAATAATTGGTCAATTTTCCTAGCAAAAGAAAGCTAACATAAAATATTCAAGACTGGAGAGCTGTACTTTTGTACTTTTTTGTCTTGGGAGCTGTACTTTTTACTGTAGTGAAATTTGGCCAGAGATGCAAAATAGAAGAATGAAATCTGAGCTGTGAAATTCTATAGAATATTCTATAGAATATAGAATTCTATTGATATATATTAAAACCTGGGTGGATTGATCTCACCAGAACTGAAATTTAGTCAGCTCTGATCTAAGCTATCTGTCGACACCCCTTTTGTACTTCCTGGAGAGAAAGTACATCTCTAGAATGGAATCCTTTCACCTTAATGCGGATACTTATAATTTGTTGGTGTTAATATACCCAATATTAATTTCCCTCAACACAGAATTATATTTCCTGACTGTGAGATGTTTAGAGGTATTTGTGTCTGGTATCCACCTAACAGCAAATCTATCACAGGCCCTTTGCCATATCTTTCAGCACAGCGTGGATACTTCAGATAACCTGGGGTGTCTCAGATGGCACTAGATACTTAGGCTGAGGAAGCAGAAACATGGAGAATCTCTCCATTGACTAGAGAGATAGATACACCAGACACAGATGTTCATCCATGTTTGAAACTTGATAAACTGAATTCAAACACGATCCACTGGCCATAGACTCAGAACACCTGGGGTTGGAATGGACCTCTGGATGTCACCTAGTCCAACCCTCGGCTCAAATTAGGGTCACCTTTGAAGTAATATGTGTTCCACTATTGAGAAATACAAAAATATGTGTGGAAAAACTGAACAAAAACCTTATCTAAGATTCTAGTATATATTTATGATATAAGACTTTAAATTCAACTTCAAGAGACATAATACGGAACCGGATAATAATCTGGAATTGTAAGCATACTACTCTATTGTCATCAAAACACACTCAGAGTACAGAGAATTATTAGAAAGACAATGGAGAAAAAAACATAAACACTGTAATGTCACTGAATAACTAAATTAGAAAGGCAGGGGAAATTCTTCTTGCTTAAAGAGAAAAATAAGGCTATTATGTCCTCACTGTCGCAAAGAGATGCCATAAGTAATGTGACTGAATATTCTTTAAGCATTACAATATAAATTATACTGACAATATTTTAAGTTTTTCCAGATTACACTTGATTGTTGTGTATCAGAAACTATGTATGTATTTGTTTGATATTTAAATACACTAATTGGTATAAAAACTGAGCAAAAGAAACTGAATTAAAAGATAGTGTTCTGCTCTGCATGTATTAGTCATAGGAAATTCCAAGAAGTCTGTATGTTTCTTATCACTGTGAGTGATCTCAGTGTGAAAATACAATAATTTTAACAAATACCTTTATTTACTATTGGTTGTTATTGATAAAATTTATCCACAAGTTAAACTAAGGAAACACAAACTCCATACTTTTTTTTGAAAGCTACATAATAATGGGAAAAATAAACCCAGCAACTGTCCTTCTAAATTTATGTGAATATTGTTGGAGGCAATGCAGAACTGGAGTACAAGAAGTGATTCAATGACAGTGCATGTTTTTGAAAGATACATCCAATATACTTTCAAAACTCATCTATATCCACTACTCTATTATAGATCAGCTTTCCAGAATTAAAAAAGAACATAGCAATATTCATGTTTATTTATGTACTTGGCAGTATTTTAATCAATTTCCCAATTTTTTATTAGTGCTATTTGGTAAGAGACACTTGTAAAACACAGCTATTAACTAAATAAATCTGAGCAACATGGGGTCCTGAAAATATATCATTAAATGGAGGGAAAAAAAAGGCAGTTTACACAGCTGTAGCAGTTGTCATAGTGCAATTATGGCACAAAGGGAGCCTGAATCTTTATTCAAAACTGTGTCGTGGTGGAGGTACTCCCATCTCCAACACCAATTGGAGTAGACTTTCCTACCACAGCAGAGACCCCCACCTAGTCACAACTGCTTTGATGTCATGCTGCCATCCTCTTCTCTGGCAGTGCCTGCTGTTCTGGAATTGCCCTAGAAATGTCTCCCTCCAGGACCGAACCCTGTGTGAATCCTGCTCTGGTTGTGATGCCGAGTCACTGGAAGGTCAGCAGGAGGAGGTGAATGGACTGTGCATTTGGAGATCCATGGAGTCTTCAAAGACCAGACCTTGTTCCAAGAAGAGACAACTGGAGGCTACCTGAAGAGGGAACAGTGAACAGAGGTGCCTAAAATGGAGGGGACTAGAAACTTGAGGCTTCTGGCAAGAAGTAACAAACACAAGTTTCTATGTCTCAATATAAGAAAAGTTTTTTCTTTACGTGGGGGAGGAAACACAAGGAGGTTGCTGAGAGAGTTTGTAGAATCTCCACCCTTGGAGACATTTCAGTCTTAACTGGACAAAACAACATAGTCAAATGGAATTTGCTTTGAACTGAAGATTTTGCTAGGTGGCCTCTAGAGTCCCTTTCCAACCCACATGGTTCTGTGATTCTATGGTTGCTTGAAGGAATTCTTGTTGTATAACCTCAGTACTAAATGTATTCATAATTTACTCTTTATAATTTGCTTTAGTTCAGTCTCACCACTGTAGTGAACTGAAACTCATCTTTCTTTTATCCCTTTCTTTCATCCCTTTTTTTCTTTTGAATGGCACAAAATCTTTATACCACTTTCATTTACTTCTCAAGACTAGCTTCAAAGTACTTTCCAAGGAACTCTCTGGCAAAATTGCAGGGCAGAAGCTTTCCCTCATTAATATAGCTTATGTTATTTTAGCAGGGAATAGAATCTGAATGTTTAATTTATGTAAAACAGAATAAAATAAATGCTTTTATAACAGTTAGAATTCCTTCTTTCTTAATATTTTCAGTAAAAAACTTAAAGTTTAATCTCTGCCTTGTTGTCCAGTACTCTGCTATTTAGATGTAAGTAGTACCTAAGTACTTTTAACAGTGGCTATTTTCTTTAAATTTTCTTAAAGTTTTCTCAATATAGCTGAAACATTCTATATCAAGAATTTTGCCCTTGGTATCTACTTATGAATATCATGTAAAAGGATTTATAAAGTGTTCATTCAAATGCTTTGCTGTTATATTCAAGACATGTGATATGATCTGTGTTATACAAAGTTATAAAAGGAGAGATTTAGTATCATTATTATTTTTTAATAAGTGGAAGGGTTTTTTTCAGCTAGTATTTTTGTTCATCATTTGACGTAATCAGAGTTTAAAACTTCATTTCAGTGTAGAGTTGGAGAATATGGTCATTTGTTCACTGCCATATTACCCCAGATGTATCAAGACTCACCACTACAAAGATTTTGATTTAGAGGTATGCAGTTTTTGATAATCTTTCAGTAAGCTATTGCTGTTCTGCCAATGGTTGACTACAACTTAAAATTCTCTTGTACCTGAATAAAAGAGCTTTGAAGGCCACAGGCAACCTGAAGATAGCACTATAACAACTAGAGAACTATACAATTGTATTTAAGGAAAAAAGAGAAAAGACTTTTATAGGCATTTAGAATTGCAGTAAAAATCACTCTTCAGACTCTCACTGAATGCTCATAAATATTAAATCAGTTGAAAGAAGGTGAGATCATTTTTGAAGACTCCATCCTGTTTGCCATCAGTTTAACCCTTCAGTTAAGTTTTAACCTATTAAACATTCAATGGAATAAGAAGTGGAAGATGGGTTTCTTTCTGTGTAAATACTGCCAACCCCACCCAGAATTATTCTGACATTTCCTTGTGCTCAGTTAAGGTTTAATTAATGCAATAACGAGAAGCATTTAACAAATTACAGGAAAAAAGGGAAAATATTTTCTTCAACATTTTGTTTCAAAATAAGTATTTACATGACTAATGAAACATCTATGTAATTAAAATGCACATCTACAATTCAATACTCATTGAATTGTTGAACGGTTTGCATTGGAAGGGATCTTAATGATCCATCTAGATCCAATCTCCTGCCATCAGCAGGGGCAGCTTCCACTAGACCATGTTGATCAAAGTTAACACTTCCAAGGGTGGTCGTCCACAGCTTTTCGGGGCAATCTGTCCCAGTCCCTCACCATTCTCACAGTAAAGAATTTAATTTTCATGCCTAATCTAAATCCTCTTTCAGTTTAAAGCCATTGTTCTTTGTCCTGTCACTTCAAGTCCTTGAAAAATGTACTTCTCCAACTTTCTTGCAGACCCCTAATAAATACTGAAAGATGACAATAAAGTCTTCCTGAAACCTTCTCCACATTGAAAACTCCTAACTTTCTCAGCCTTTTCTCATGGGAAAGCTTCTCCAGACCACTGAACATCTTGGTGGCTCTGCTCTGGACTTTCTCCAACAGTTCTATTCCCTTCATATGCTGGGAACCCCAGAGCTGAATGCAATCCTGCAGGTGGGGTCTCACGAGAGCAGAACAGAGAGGAAGAATCCCCTCCCTCAACCTGCTTGTCATGTTGCTTTTGATGCAGTTTAGACCTGATTTAAATTGTTAAATTGTTAAATTGTTTAAGTCTATTCTGGCACCTGTTTGCAAAATCAAAACCTGGGCAATTTTCTAGTAATGGACCACTACATTACAGTAGTAATGTACTGGTCCAATGATGACACTATCCTGTTATTTTCTTTTGCAACATGGAGTTAATTTATGCATGTAAAGAAGAGGACAGAGCTCTTGTCTGGGAATTCAAATAAAATCCCAAACATACTAAAAACTATAGCAATAGTTTCCTCAGGCCACAGCTGTTCCCAGGTATTTTTAAGGAGTAGCTGAGGTTTCACCTCTCATTTGTTACATTGTGGGTTTGTTTTGTGAGTTGGGGTTTGGTTGTGTATTTCTTTGGCTGGTGTTTGCTTATTTTGAAGAAAATACCTATAATCATCAAATCTTCCTTTTACTGCATAAACCTTCTGAAATGAAGGTTGAAATTCTGACTTGAAATTCTTTGATCCCTGAGTCTGTAACGTGTCTACCACCCAAGTATGAATAAGAGACATAAGATTTAGAGCAGTTAGAACAACAATATCAATGAGTTACACACCCCGCTTTAGGAGTATAGGTGACAATGCACAATTGGGAAATAAATTGTCATTGATTGAAGAAGGAATTAAAGCACATGACATTTCTCAACATCTAATGTATATGGACACCCACACCAAGCAAAACAAAATAATGAAGGCCTGGTTAAGTGCAGAAGTCTTCCTTTTGCTGGTGTTTGATGCTTTAACTCAGGAGAAATATTTTTTTACCTTTAAAGATAAAGGCATCTAGGCCAAAAGAACTTTGCCATTATTCTATTAGAACTATCCTTAATTTGGGATATATAAAACTTCTATACTATGTAGTTCAGTCCTCTTGGAATAATGTGAGACTAGACCCTAATATACCATTATTCTATATTGTTATTCTAGGCTACTATTACCCATAGTTGTAGGTAACACTTTTCTATTGAACTGTCAATTCTATTGACACAGTGGCCATAGCTTTCCAAAATCTCACCTATCTTCTGTGTCCAAAAGGCCCAGACAGACTGTGGAACTTCTTTTTTTCACTCCTATTAACTCCAGCATCTTTGTTCTATGACAGCAGTTTTTGGAAAGTTTTATCCTTTCTCTTGGTAGTCCTCAAAGGCTTCTGAAGTGCTCACATGTCTTTTTGAAATTCCATAATCATAGATACATAAAAAGTTACTTTAGGACACAAAAGTAGGTTGAATTAGAACACACTGAAATTGTGTCCACTCAGAACCCATACTCCTCTGTCAAACCCAGAGCTAACAATATTTTCACCTTAAGAGTCTGTCAGTAAAAGATTTTTTTTAGGTTCCTTCTAGAATTTAAAGAATAATTTATCTGCATATCTTAATCTGGTAGGAATCTTCAACACTGCAAATTTCTTAAAGAGCCTTTCCAAGATCAACTACATCAAGAAAGTATCTTCCAAGTACCATTATTGAAAAAAAAATGCAACCAACCAACCAACAAACCAACTAAACAACCAACCAGCCAACCAACCAACCAACCAACCAACCAACTCCCTAAAAACCCCCAAAACCTCAACCCACAGAGTCAAGTCATTCTCATTTGAAAACAGAACAACAAAACTGGTAAACTCTATCTGATATCACAGCATGCTGGCTAGGAAACTTTCCTAGCCATCACTATACAT
This sequence comes from Leucosticte australis, assembly GCA_025504685.1. Lineage (NCBI taxonomy): Eukaryota > Metazoa > Chordata > Aves > Passeriformes > Fringillidae > Leucosticte > Leucosticte australis. Next base: position 71,043,992 of record JANIJU010000001.1, on the reverse strand, counting down.
GAATTTCATCTTTTTGTTACTTTGAAAGAAATTTGATAATAAATTAATTTCTTTCAAAAAGCTCAAAATCTGTGAAGATGAATATTTCTGGTATCTCCCCAGTTACATGTATCTGAATGGAGTGTTTTGCTTTTCTTTTTGCTACCAGTATTTCTGCAGCAGAAGCAGAAATTATTCCAAATATGAAGAAAATAATTTCAGTTTTCTTTATTTGAATGTGGAAACATCACACCCTTGCTGAAAATATAGATAAAGAGTATGAAAGGTTTGACTCAAATATAGATGTATGCTTCTATTATTGTCGGTTTTACTGTATTTCAACTTTTCATTTATTGTCTCTCAGTTTTATCAGAGATGAATTGTTAAGAAATGGGTACAAAGTGCTCCTTGCTCTCTTCAAAAATATCAATAACTTTACAAGTGACTTTTTAATGACCTCTGGCTCATTCTCTTTAGTAAGGCTTGATCTACACAGTTTCTGAATATAGACATGTCGAGGTAATTTAAAGTGTACCATCATTTATTCCGCACAGACAGGAAAAAGTTTGTACAGTCTTAACCAATACAATTTTTCTTTTGCTGAAGGACTGGATGACTTAATACTTTGCAGTTTTTCCCAGAGGTTGTCAGTAGTCTTTTGAGGCACTATTTTGAAAATAAAGCAATTTCCTCCAATAATCCCAATCTTGTATTGAGGGCATTACTTCCTTCAAGATCATATTTGATTTTTTTAATAGAAATTTCTGACCCACTCTGCCCAGTGAATGGGGTTCAGTTTTAAAATCTTTTGTAATGTCAATTATCTTTAAGTAAATTTTATATTGAAACATTAAACATCCCCCATGTGAAAAACCTAAATGAACCTGATCAGAGAGTACTGGGCTGACAGGGTGATATCAATGCCAGGCCAGTGGATGAAGTGATATATAAGGAGAGACTAAATAGTTCTCAGCCTCTTGGTTGTCTTGAGATTTCTTCTCAGATCAATATTTTCAGGGCTGTAAGAGATTTCTATAAATCAAATTACACCAACAGTCAGTTGGAAAACTGGGACTACAATATCCAATTTACTCCATATCTTCTACCAATGTAAGGCTTGATTTAAACAAGAAAGGAGGTGTCAAACATAAAGAAAAGCTCTTACTTCTAGTGGCAGAGATTTGATAAGAGTGGTTTATCATAGGACTCATTTCTGATCCCAGTAACTCTGGCCAAATGATGACATTCAAAAGAATGCTGGCATTCTAGAATAAACAGACTCCATGCCTACATGCAAATTAAAAGTGTGCTGGAAGCACGGAGTTCGAAGAAGAGGGACAATGAGGGTGAGTTTATTTTTTCACATGACACTAAATGACAGCTATTCCAGAGAACGAAAGGGTTCATGTTGAAAGTATAAAGGTGGAAAAAATACAAAACCCACAGACTTCAGAGTTTTAAGAAAATTATTGAGAGAGATAAACAAGTGACCTAATCAGATTTTGTAAACATAACTCTTTACAATGATGTTTTCAGTACAGCAAAAAGGGCAAAACAAGAGCCAAGACAGACAAATGCAAATCGAAAATAAGGGACAGGTAGAACAAGTCATTAACAGCTGGTGCTCAGAAAGATTGCATCCACTGATGCTGCTACACAAAACTGCTGGGAAAGGGATTAAACAGCTGACCAGCTGCGTCAAAACCATACCTCCTAGAACAAGTAAATTGTTATATGCAAGGCTCCAGACCTACTGCAATTCACCTCTGCATATTTGGGATCAAGAAGTACAGTCCTGAAAGTCTCCACTGCGTCACTTCTGGCCTGAAGAAAGAGATAAACTAAATTTAATTACCTATGTTTGTATGAAGAAAAGGAATGAAATTCTATAATTTATTAATCACAGAAAGTAAGATTAAATTATGGATTTTTTGTCATCATGACTTTATGCTTTTGGAAATGTCCGGTGGAAATTCATGGTAGAAATACATTATTTCATGCAGTAAAAGTAAGGTGTAGGTATGTTTGTATGTTTTTGTGGTTTTAGTAACTTTAAGCAGCTAATAATGACAAAAAATTCCAACAGAGACTTCTGCTTCTGTACAGTCTAAACCCTCTGCCATGGGCAGGGTCATCTTTAAACTTTATCAGGTTGCTCAAAGACCAATCCAAACTGACTCTGAACACATCCAGTTGCAGGGTACCCACAACTTCTCTGGATGACCTGTTCCACTGCCTTTTAAAAAAAAATTAAAATTTTTTCCTGATGCCCAATGTAAATTTACATGCTTTCTGTTTAAAACTGTTACCCCTTGTCTTGTCATTTCAGGCCTTGGCAAAAAGTTCTTTCCATCTTTTTTATAAGCCTTTTTTAACTATTGAAAGGCCACCATAAGTTCTGTCTGAACCCTTCTCTTCTCCAGGCTAAGCCACCACAATTTTCTTAACCTTTTCTCATAGAACAAGTGTTCCAGTCCATGAAGATTTTTGTGACCATCCTCTGGACCTGCTCAAACAGGTCCAGGTCTTTCTTTTACAGGGAACTCGAGAGGTGGACACAGTACTACGCCAGGTGGGGTCTCTGTAGCAGGATGCTCTGCCTAAACAGGGATATAACCTGCTCCATGGACACTGCCATTTAGCACCCCCTCAGTTCTGGGCTTTGATGCTTTTTTCAGCACCACATTTTGGACCTGCAGCTCAAAAGCATGAGTGGGGGAAAGATGGCATCAAAAGACAGAGTCCCCTCAGCTGATGGCAACAGCTTCTCCAGTGGAGAGAGTGAGGCAAACAGGTCCTCTTCTCAAGGGTGTGTCGCATTCCTGAAATTGTGCTCCCCAGGGATGAAGTCAACAGTGGAGGACAACACCTCAGTTGTGCCCACACTGTGCCACACTATACCCTCTTGCTGCAACCAGGACACCAGGCTCTGCTGTTGTTAGAGTTGAAGAATGCTGAGAGCAGCTTGACTGCTGTATCAGACTCACCGTGAGGACGTGCCAGACAGATGCCCCTGAATGAGGCTGAGCAGCAAGGATGTGCAGGTCTTGATACAGAAATGAGTCAAAAGTGTTGAACAGATGAAACCAACAAAGTGGTAACACTTTTTTCAGCTCAAAGTCTATTTGGCTGAAGAAATCTGACAACACCTTACCTAAAAATATATATGACTGGCAATCAATCACTTTATCCAGTAAAAGGCCAGTCCCACTTTTACACAGTGAGGATTTCTAGTGTATCTTCCTAAAATGTGTGAGGATCCTTCCCTTGAATAGGAAAACCCCTCAAAGTTACTCCTTGAGGCTGAGCAACAGATTTGCCCACAGTCATTGGTATGGGTGAGTAACACCAATCTCAACTTAATAATTGTTTTGCTAACTTTATTATAATTGCCTCAATATAATTGCTTAAATATAATTGCTTCAACATTGCTTCCAAAATAGTACACTACTCTAACAGCTATAACTATCCATGCTTTGTAGCAAATAATTCTGATTATAATATTTTTAGCTAATTATTATCATCATTATAATCATTAAATAATTTAAATGAATTCTTTGGTTTATTTATATAATTGTATTTGCTTTGTCATCCTTAATCCTGCAGAAAAAAGTTCTCTAAAGTTTCAATTATAGAATATAATTCTTTAGACATAAGCAATTGACTAAGTCTGGGGTTAGGATTGGATCCAGCCACACCTAGATTCCTCTCTGAAAAGGAGTTAAAAAGCAAGGGGGTCCTTTCTGTGCCCTGTGACTCAATGGGAGGGCTTCTTTAATAAACTTTGTCTGAAGCTCCTATTCTACCTATGACAATCTCATAGGAGCAGAACAGGCAGAGAATCTCCTCCTTCCACCTGCTGGCTACACTTCTTTTTATGCAGCCCAAGATACAATTCAGTTTATGGCTGGGAGCAGACATGGCTGGCTCATGTCCAAAATGCACAGTGGAAATACAGATTTGTATTTTCCTTGGACAGTAGAAAAGAATGTATTACAGTTCTCAGTGTAATGGATTTTTCTTAAAAGAGTATTTTGGATGTGACAGGTTTCTGCTGGGTCATTTAGCCAATGCCTCTGCATTAGAGGAGGAAATATTTTATTATTTCTAAGCCAGGTCTCACACAGTGGTGTAAATTGTCTTTGAATCTTTCACTGAGGCTGATTGTATACCTGCCCTTTGCAATCTTTTCCAACATTCATCTGCTATAACTAAAGGATTTCCTTTCCCACCATACTATTCCCTTGTCAATGCTGATTTTCAGGCTGAAGTTTCAGAAAAGTATTCTTTGTTTTCAGCTCACTGTCTCATCAAAATGAAAATATGAATTATCTAATATTTGAATGGCATTTATTAATTAAAAAAAACCAAAAACATTAACTTACTTTTCTTTCGATTAGGTTTTTGGTTTTGGTTTTGGGCTCAGTTCTTTTGATGCCAAACCATTTATTTCTTATAAAGAAAACACCAGTTATTAAACTCTGACTTAATAAGCCCCTAATTCAGATTAATGCAGCTATTCCCAAATAGGTCACTCAGGGGAGAAATTCAGACAACCAATAAAAGCTTTCAACTAAAGAACAGTGTTCTTTACAAGAGCCAAAACTAAACTCAGCATAATAACGGTGCTTTATGAAAATTAAAAATGTTACATCAGATATATTACCTAAAATAGATTTCTTCCCAAACCACTATTTTTAGCAGGAAAGTGATTCCCTTCTGATTCCTGTGCCACTGCCCATCAGTTCCTATAAAAGCCTTATACATTTATTTTAAGTAAAAAAATAAAAGTTGTCATATAGCTAAATATTCTAGAAATGAAAGTGCTTTTTCTTCATGAGATGCTATTATCATCTATAAAGCACATTTGTTTTCTGTGGCTTAAAGTAAAGCTTTCTCCTTTGCAAGTACAAGGGCTGTCTTCTGAGTAATTGGCTTCAGACATACTATTTCATCACTGCCTAAATTTTTTACCTATGTTATTTTCTCTTCCATCAATCTCTAAATGTCAAAACTCAAATTGGTTACTGTCTCTGCTGCTTTCAGACAAGATAGCTCAATTTAATCCTGTGTCCCTAGGAGGAGGAGAGATGCTTCTAGACCAGAAAGACAAATAAACAGGGGAAAAAAAAAAGCAAAAAAGCTATCAATCCTTCAAGATAGAAACCACAGGATCTTAATATTCAGGACAAAAGTTCAGCAAGATTCTACTTCTCCATCTCTTCCTTCTGTACTTTATGATCTTAGAATATACCAGCACATTAATGAAAGACAGCTGATGAGCAGAGTTCCTTGCAGCAGGCACTCTGATATTTTCAAACTTTTCTAAATAAAATCTGTGTAAAAGTAAAGGGGGTACTTGCTTAATGTCTCAAAAATGAAAAGTTTTATGAGAAATAGGAATTTGAAACCTGATAGCTGACTGTTATTTGCACCTCATGAATCTAAGCAGATTTTCTGTAATTATCATTGTTAGCTAGAATAAGTAATTTTCTTACCTATTATGATGACTCTTTTCATTGTAAGGAATCAAGGAAATTGTCTTTTTTTATAGTTTTTTATCAATATTAACTGTTGCAGGTATCAGCAGAATAACAAATGTCTAACTATAGAAATACTAGCTTTTTTAAGATGTTGTGTGGTGATATATATAGGGACTGTCTCATGAAACACTGAAGGTGTAGACAAAAACAATTTGAGAACAAATCAGTGTTACACAAGTTACATGTGGATAGAGTCACTGTCGTGTGAAAAGGGAGGATTTTCTCAAACTCTTAGTATTTGATTAGTCTGTCAGCACTTCAGGAAAGCCAAAACTTGTGCCCAACCAGTTTACAGCATCCTGCTCCACCCTTGTTTAGTCCCTCCTAGAGTGTATTGTGCACAGGAGGTCAGGCGCTCTGACCAGGATCTGTCCATGGAGTAGCAACCATATTTTTCCCTGACTTCTGTATCATTATCCTTTCATCCTCACTGACCTTCCTTCAGTCACACAGGTCAGGTCTCATATTTGAGATAGGAATCTCCTGTGCTTTCTAATTCTGCTAATGTTTCCTTCAGAAATCATAGAAACATAAAATCAAAAAGTGACTTTGATTGAAAGGGATCTTAAAAATCTAATTCCAATCCCCTGCTGTGTGCAGGGACACCTTTTACTAGACCAGGTAGTTTAAAGCCTCATCCATGCTGGGCTCAAAGACTTTTATGTTCACACGGAAGCAAAAAATTACTTCAGTAAGGAATTTCTTCCTGACATCCAGTTAAAGTTTACCCTCTTTAAGTTTAAAACCATTGCCCCTTGCTTTATCATTATTTGTCCTACTAAATAGTCCCTCTCCAGCTTTCTTGTAGCTTCCCTTCACATACTGAAAGGCTGCTATAAGGTCTCCCTGGAGCCTTTTTTTGTCCAGGCTGAACAGACCCAAGTCTCTCAGTCTGTTTTCATAGCAGAGGTGCTGCAGCCCCAGTTAAAGCATCATCTTTGTGTCCCTCCTATGGAATCACTGCAACAAGTCCATATCCTCCTTTAGAGGTGCCAAAACTGAACACAGCCCTCCAGGAGCTGTCTCAAGACAGTAGAGGAGGAGAATCAGCTCCCTTGACCTGCTGGCCACACTTCCTTTGATGCAGCCCAGGATCACTTTCTGGGCTGCAAAAGCACATAGCCAGGTTATGTTGAGCTTTTTGCTAACTCCCAAGTTCTTCTTCTCAATGCATTTAATGCATTCAATGCATTCTCTGTTCAGCCTCTGAAATAAGGTGAACTTGTATGAATCATAGTTCAAACTTTAACATGAAGATTGCTTGATATTTTTCACAGCATAATACTGTTTTGTACTTCTACATCTTTTTGTTAATTAAATCAAGGTTTTCTTTTTTAGTGTTCAATATCTATTCTTTTGGTGATGATTTAATTAAAAAGTAAATATTATTATTCTTTATTTCATAAATGAAATCATTACGTATTTTTCTGCTTCATGTGGAATTATAAGTCAAATACCGATATTTAACAAAAAGTAGTGTAATAAGAAGCAAAAGTGCAAGAAAGGTTCTGCCTTCTCAGGGTTGATGATTCATGACTGAAGGATTATGCAAAGCATGTAACAGATGAAGAAATAAACAAGCCAACAAAATCCAAACAAGAAACCCATCAAAATTACTTCTTTTCCTGTGACTCTATGTGAAAAATGAGTCACAGCTTCCTAAATATCTACTAAAATAAAATGCACAGTGTTCTATGCAGAACAAATACTATTCAGAACATCTCCATTTGGCATTGAAGAAATAAAAAATCCTTTTCTACACAGATAATCTTTAACAGACTAAAAAACCCAGAGCAATAAATCTGGTCTCCATAGCTTTATCCAAATTTACTGAAAGATAAAGCAATCCAAAATATATAATTTTAAATGCATAAATTGACCTCCCTATGAAGAGCATTAGCAACATTAATAGCAAAGTACTTGGAGAATTAAGACATATATAGAATCTACTTCATATGGTTGGTATTTTATTAAATATTCAAAAAGATGACCATTTGAAGGTTTCCACCCTGAAATCAGAAATTCGGTTCTGAGTTGGAAAGAAAGACAGGTAGGAGAACAGAAGTGATTACATAAATTTTAAGTCTCCCTTTTTTCTCAGACTTTTGACTTCCTGAAGGATTTTAAATACCTCTATAAACTCATGCTGGGTACTTGATTTCTCACCTTTCTTTAAAATTATTGGAAATACTAATGAACTGATAAACCAGTGAACTGATTCATGAAAGGTGGTCACCAGTACCTTGTGCTTGTAGACAAACTCTAAGTGATAAATATCCATCTGCTAAGGTTTATGGACATATGTCTTCATGTAAAGTTTGTCACTACAGAATATACCTGCTAAGTACAAAAGTATATTTGGAAGTGGAGTTTTCAGAGGGTTAGACAGCATAGAAAATACTCGGCATTAGGAGGGCTCTGGGTGACAAAATTAAATTAGGAAGGACTGTGATGAATTTGGCTTCCTTTAGTTATGTGCCCAAAGATTCTAATATATCTATATATCATCTATATCTATGTCTAGATAGATAGATTGATAGATATACATATAGACATCCATAAAATTGAGGTTATGGCTCTTGAACACTAAGCTGCTTTTGGCTTTTATTGTGACATAGGAACAATGTGAGCATTTTCCTGTGTCTCCCCTCTTTAGAAAACCTCTCTTTAGTACTCTCTTCCCTTACTTTTGATAGCATAACCTCTGAAGCTGTATCAGAACTTACCAGGTTTCTGTTTGGATAAGAGTTGCCTCACTGAAGATGTAAAATATTTCAGAAAGAGCTAGTATCTGGTACAAGGCTCTGATGGTTCAGGCTACTGACAATGAAGTGTAACTACATATGAATAGTAACTCAAGGAGAAATTTTAATACAGTAAAAATATTTTTAAAATATCCGAAATATATGGTTGCCTAAAGAAACTGTACATTATCTAATCTTCAGTATTACTCCTAAAATATTTCATGAACCACAGGTTCATGTTTTACTTAGAAGTAACCTAAGAAAAAACAACTAATCTTCCTTCCCTTGGTATTGTCACCAGGATTATTCTGTTCCTTCAAGTTCTCACAAAACATTATCTACATTCAATGGAATTGTGTCTACTTTTTTTAATGGGTTTTGGTCCCACTACTCTAGTCCCATTGCCATGGTAGGTGAGTAAATATTAAAATTGCAAAATTATAACCCAGAGGTGGAAGTGATTTGTTTCTTTCAGTACTTTTTTTTCCTATTAAGTTGCTGTAGTGCGTGCCTGCACAAGTGGTTTTCTGTCATGTGCTTTTTTAATGTTATGCATTAAAAACTGAAAGGTTGGAAAAAAAAGAAAATAGGAATCTAAATGAAGAATTTGGTTTGAGGAAGGGAAAGCTGTTGTTTTTGGCTAACTTTAAGACAAATGCAACCTTGAAATGTGTTTACTAAAGCATCAGATTTACACAGTGTGATGAATGAGATGAATTTGACCTGCAGTTTTGGCTTGTCAGGGAACATCAGGATATTGAGAGACTGGGAAGTTTAATAGAGTCTTCATTTCCCCATGGATAACTAGCCCTCATCCTATTTCTGGGTGGTAGTAGTTGTTGTTTCAGCATTTTGTGCAGTTGATTAATGAGTTTCAAATCCTGATCTCTACTGTTTCTCTTCAACTCTCCCCAGCTGGCGGCAGAAGACATGAGAAGAAAACTCTGTTGGGATGTTTAAATCACACAAAACATATAACAGAAGTGACAGAATTTATATAAGGATCTGGAATCTATCTCCAGCTGGAATATTTTGTAAAGAATGGTAGTACATGGAAGTCAAATAACAGCAAGAAAACATTTCACTATATATACTTTACATGAATACACACAGTCATTAAAACTCAGAGCTAATACAATCCTGAAATGGCAAAAATAATAGCCTAGATCTCATCAATATAGATTTCAGATACCTGTTGTGGCTGATACATTTAATTTTAAATTTAAATTTCATCTGGATAACTTATTAGTTTTTTGGGTCTTTTTACATAGTTCTTTGCAATTAGTATCCATGAACACAGCTATGAACTTACATAATATTTTCAACTACTTTTATTATTTTAGGCTCAGTCAAACTAATAAATATTAAAATAGTTGTCTTCCAGAGCATGAAAATGTTGTAATTGCATATACAAAAATTTCATTAACAGTTGCTGTAGTAATTATAATCGCTATCCAGGGAAAAAACATATGCATTAGATTGAGATGAAGCCTTACTTCCAAAAGTGATATACATCACTCTGTTGTGTGATGTATATTTCTGCAGTTGTAAATCAAATGGTTACTACTTGATACCAGATCTTCCTGATGAAAAAGTGTTCTTTTGATCAATTCACTTTATGTAGAATACTTAACACACTCTAAAATCTAGTGAAAATGTAGCAGTCAGTAAGGAAGAACTTAATTTCACTCATCATCAGCTTATCTTCCAAAGATTAGATTGTAAATTAAAATTTAAAGCTTGGTTGAATCCTGTATAGAAAAACTTCAAAACACAAATTATTCCTTTTTCCTTAGGCTGCATAACTTCTCTCCTTCTGTGTCCTTCCTCTCTGTCCCCAATTTTCTGTTTTCCTCTCTCCTCACATCCAATTAAAATAAGTCCCTTCTCTCAGATGGCAACTACCAGTGTTTTCAAAGAATGCCCAATTTATGCATATTAAACTAAAGAGATTTTTTTTTTCTCTGTATTTAGACCAAAGTAAAGAATTTTGTACCTAAATTTTGCTAAATTCTTCCCAGTTACAATTATTGGTTCAGCAAAATATGCTGTCTTTATCTACAGCCTTCACTGTCTTCTAATGTTAGAACAAAATAGTTTTAATGGAGTATCAGATAAATTCCCATTAGGTCCAGTAGGGTTCTAAAGTATAAATACTGGTAAGAAGGTATGTCTCCATATCCATATGTAAAATTATCTAAACAAGGCATAATCTAAAGAGGTCTCTGAGAAACATGCTAAAGTATGGCAGTAACAGTGAACATTTATGGCAAGTGCCTCATACTGGTATTACAAAAACAAAGGTTTTCTGAGTCTTGTAATTTTCAAAGATAATTTGCTATCTGTAAAGATAGATTCTCCCTCAGAACATTCTAAATACTTTGATGAAAAGAGCAATAGAAATTTTCTTATTACAAATTTTTGAATGGGTCAATATGCATCCTACATTTAAAGATCAACTTGCAAATTAATTACGGCAAATATAAGTTTGATTTAAGCTACTGATAGAATCTATTTATTATATAAGAAGGTTAAACACAGATTTTCACAGTACCATTTAGCATTAACTATGAATTTTTCGAGCCAAATAATATCTTTTTTTTTATCAAGGTGATAGATGAAAATTTACTTAAATTTCAATTTCATTAGTCATTAGTTAACATTTGCAAAGCACTTAGAAAAAGTCAAGCATCAGACATGTACATATGCAGTTAGGAACTTGAAATTTCACTCACTGTTCTCATCACTCGTTCTTCTCACTGAACAATTGACAAATTCCTTGCAGACCTTCCCCTTTGTCTACTTTTTTACTTTTTCCTCAGTTACAAAACTTATATGGAATACTATAACTATCTTTCTGTATTGAAGGCAAGGATTATTTAATGATGAAAACTGTTAAATAGCATAGGATAGACACCTGTATATGAACAAGTGCTCTGAAAGCTTGATAAACAAGCTTATGAAAACACAAAAGCAAACATTTTTTAAAAATTATAATTATTGCAAATATTATCAAGAATAATTGCTAGGTAGAAGCCTTTCATTAGACGAGGAGGATAATTCTTGGAGAATGGCAAGAAGTGTGCTTTTCTTCAGCAGAGGTGAGTATTTGTACACACTCACCTGAAAAAAAGACTAGAGTTGCCAGAAATTTCCAAACCCATACAGGCATCACATATAATCTCCAAACATTTCCATCTACTCTTAAACTGGTGTCATTCACATTGGAAATAATGTCCAGTATAGGAATCTTATGGAAAAGTCCTAAACTCTGTTTATTAGAAAAGCTGACTACTAATCTCAAGCACAGATGTTGAACAGCAAGATATCAGTAGCTATCATCAAACCACATGCAGGTCAAACCAAATATGGCTTCAGACACTTGTATTTTCTCCTGCTTTTTGGAGCTGTTTATTAGTTTGTATACTGGATTATTTTAAATAATTTCTGAAGTGCTTAAGGCTTCTTAAGCACTGAAAAATGAACCTATAAAGATGCTTCTGGATTCATTCAGTCCATTCAGAAACCAAGGTATTGGTAAATTAAATGATACTGAAAGGAATGAATGAGCTGTGTAGTATTCTCTAAGAATCCAAGCAATGGCACTTTACAAATTAAAGAGAAGCATTTATGAATTCGAGGGAAGAACTTCTGAGGTTTAAATTTCTTTCTCTTTTTATTTTTTGTTTCAAAACAGAAAGACAGATTATTGAAGTCAAACTTTAATGTTAAATACACTTACTGGAATGGAAGAAGTAGAAGAAAGAACTTCTGAGGCTCCAGATGCTGTTTGAGTCTTAAAGTTTTTTTGGAAATGGAAAAATTAAATCAAACCAAAACTTTAAATACGTATTCTAATAATAATTTAATATATATTCTAATAATAATAATTGTCTAACCTCTAGCTTTAGGTCAATTAATAGGGTTTTCACTGATTGATCCCATGAACTCATTCTTTTGCCTCAGTAATTAAAACGGACTGTATCTTCTATGTAGTTTTCTGAAAAGTTACATCAAAGGAGTAGTTTAGTTTGAAGTCTACACATCTCCTGCTGTTACATAAAATTATTCTGGAACATTGAAGATAAAAAAACTTCCAGTCCTTCAAGTACAATAAATGTAGAGATATTTTTGTATCACTTTATTTATTCTGGCTGTTGGCCAAATTAACTTGCAATTCTAAAAAACCCCACAGCTTCCAGTGCAAAATAATTGAAAGTGGCAACATATCACTCTAAATTGCAATCACAGCACAAGGTGCTACAATTTGTAAACTCAAGCGTATTCTATCATTTTTTTTATAAATGCATTTTTTAATGAAGCAAAATTTTATTATAGAAAACCAAGCTACATCCCAAACATTTAGTTTAGAAGAGATGAAATAAAAATTACTTCCAGTTTACATTTGTCTACATACTTTCAAAACTCTCTTGGATTTTCTGCTTTATTCTGTGAGACAAGGAGAAGAGTTGCAGCTACTTCTAGGTTATGGTGGCTCTTAGGGACTGGATATCTGCATATTGATGCAGTACAAGAAAACAGTAAAAACAGTAAAAAAGAACTCTGTAAGTACAACCAGTATTTTTACTGAAATATTAACTTGCAAAGAGCATTAAATCATAGCACAGTGCATTCTTTTATTGCAACTGTGAGTTAATGGAACTCTAAATCTGTTTTTCATTTATTACTTGTAAAGATATAGTTTGTAATTTTTTGGCATCCTGATGACCAGATAGATAAGATGCATCTTTGCATGTGTATATGTTGAATCATATATTTCTGGCAAGTATATGACCCACATTGAATGATCTATCAATCACTAAAAATCTGGTGGTGGTCAGGCATTGCTATTTGGCTGCCCAGGGAAATGATTGAACCGTCATCCCTGGAAGTGTTCAGAAGGCACTTGGAGATATAGTTTAGTGGTGAACATGGTAATGCTGGGTTAATGGTTGGACTCAATGATCTTAGAGGTCTTCTCCAACCTTAATTATTCTAAGATTCTTTCACCTTAAAGTATTTTAGGGGAATAGTCAAACTGATGAAAAAATATTTAGAAATGCTCTTTACCGCAAACACAAACCCAGAAAATCTTCTTGGATCGTGTGATCCCAATAGAATTTTCCTGTGGTAGCTGATCCTGAATGAAACTTCAGCTCCTGCCGTGTGACAACAGTCACCTGAGTATGAGATGTGGGGAAAGAAAGGTGACCAGGTGCCTGGGCTTGCTGAGCTGTACCAGATGACCTTACTTCAGCTAGCCCCTGAAGTAAAGGATTCTTAATGTTGTTGTCTTTATCAGGCAGCTTTCTTCTCCCATTGTCATAAAGTCTTCTCTGTGGAGCAAGACGCCAAGGCTTACCTTTCCAGAGAAGTAAAAATGAAGAATGCTTCTTTATTCCAGGAGGACTCTAAAGAGTATATAGTTGAACAAATTACTGGTTCATGTGCTTGCATGGGTTGTGCTCCCTGCCCCCAGCAGTGCTTTTACATACAAATTAAAGAAGCAGCCTTAGCAACAAGGGTCAGAATCCTATTTCACCACCCTTTTGTAAGAATCCCATGTAGTAGGCTACAGAGTCATGTTCCCATTGTCTCCCTGTAACTGCCATTGTGTGACAGTGATTGCAGGGGTCTTAGGATGAGGGAAGAGATGAGAAAGTTGACTCCATGTTCAGAAGGCTTGGTTTATTATTTTATGATATATATTATGTTAAAAACTATACTAAAAGAATAGAAGAAAGGATTTCATCAGAAGACTAAGCTAAGAATAGAAAAGGAATGAATAACAAAGGCTTGTCTCTGACTGAGACAGTCTGGACACGTGGACTGTGATTGGCTGTTAATTAGAAACAACCAGATGAGACCAATCACAGATCCGCCTGTTGCATTCCACAGCGGCAGATAAGAATTGTTTACCGTTTGTTCCTGAGGCCTCTCAGCAACTCAGGAGGAAAAAATCCTAAGGAAAGGATTTTTCATAGAACATGTCAATGGTGGCAGCCATTGATTTTTTTTTTTTTTTTTTGTAAAAGAATGGAATTCACTGGCAGTGAAGTATGGAGAGCAGCTGAAGACTGGAATAGCTGATGATTATTTCTTAGCTAGTCAGGTGTTTGAGTGCACCCCAGCTAAGGTGAAAAGTAGGTGGTAGAGAAGCTCATGTTTTGGACTGTTGTGTGTCTCCTGGACCTTATAAAAAGTGTGTAGCTCCCTTTACATTGTCAGTAATGTCATATTCAGGCAATGAACTTTGAAGGCTCTCTGCAGCTTTTATGCCATGCATTCCTTAAACCCTTGTCCAGCAAGAGCCAGAATTGGTGAAAGGAAATTTTCTTCCTTAGCTACAGCAGAAAAACTCCAGCATAAATTAAAAAAAAAAAATTCTCCAGATTATTCTACATATGTCTTAATGTCAGATTTAATTGAAGCAAACAAATACATGCCAAAATGCATCTATGTGGTAATGCAGGGTAAGGAAGTGATAGATAGTCTTTCAAATGATATGTAATTTTAAATATGCTTTTTATTTTTCCAATTAACTATGATTTGCTAAACATAAATATTTTAAAAATGAATATCATTTATTTGATTGACAGTAATGGCTTCTTTGGAATCAGCCTAGTCAAGTGAATCAATATATACATAATTTGGAATTTATTTAAGTAGCTGGTGAAATTAGATAGTGCATATATATATCTATATACATATATATATAGATATATAGATATATATAGATATAAACACCAGTTGCACCAGAGGGGACTGTTAAAACAGTAGCAATCATCCTACTGAGCAGGGATGCTGTTTTCCATTGCATGCTTGTAGGGTTCTGTTCCCAAAATGCTTTTGACAACAATTCCTCTATTTTTTTTTTTATTTATTTCTGTTTGAATTAGTAACTCAGCTATCAAAAAGTAAGAGGACAAGAAAGGTGTATATCAAAGAAACCAAGAATCCAAATTGTCAGAAAAGTGCTTGGAACATATGTTAACTAATCTGCCTTTGATCTGTTACCAGAACAGTCAGCATATGTAGAGTTGGATCCAGATTAAATAAGAATCAAACAGTACAGAGAAAATAGATTCACACCATCTCAGTCTAATCTCATATGTAGTTTTATAGAAGAACTGTGTCCTGACTGGACTTGAAAGAAGAGAAGGGCATATGGATCTGTTCAACAAGAATATGTTTTGTTTATAAATAATATGAAAAAAAAAGGAAGGAATTGACTGTAATTCACCTTGATGTAAAAGCTGACAAAAACCTGCTCATTTATTTGTCTGACATTTTACATGGTTAATTCTGTCTAATTTTATTTTTCTGATTAAAAAAACCCCCAACTATTGGATCCAGGAGAAAGATAATTCTGATACATTATATTTGAAATGGCAAGCCATGGATTTTCAGAGCCTCTAACAATTAATTGGAAAGAATATGAACACAAGTGCCATGAGATCAATCTATCAATTTGTCAGTGATCAGCAAACCCCAGCAATGCAGGAAGGCTCAGATAAAATAGACAAGCGTGCTGTGCTCATGAAGCTCCAAAAAAAAAGTAGAAGTGGGATCACAGCTTTTTTAAAGGAAGCTGAATTTTCTTAACAAGAGGACCAGAAGGTGGACTTAGCTGCAAATACACTTATGCATCAGTCAAAGGGGGTCAACCAATTTTCTAAATGATCCTCCAAAATTAATCATTTGAATGCATTGTATTCCTAATCCAGACTGATCATCATGGAGGAAGCTTTTAAGTGTCTCAGCCCAGCACAGAGTATAAAAAACAAGCCAGCAACAGAAGGAACTTTGAAGAGAGCAAAGAGCTTGAACTGTTATTAACCCCTACAGTCCTTTCCAGTGCCTGGGGATGCTCAGTTGTGACAGTAAGCATGGCAACAGGAATCATGTTTGTACTGTGATCCAAGTGTACATTGCAATTGCTGTATTGTGCTTATATTTGCAATTCAGTCTATTTCTCTATCACTTTTATAGATCAAAACTCCATGTAATGTCAATTATCTTAAAAAAAAAATTGTACTAAAACATTAAATCTTCCTCACATGAAAAAACTAAAAGTATCAGAGAGTATTGAACTATGATACCCAGAGGTTATATTTGTGAAATAAATCTAGTGTTATGAAATTACTACATTTTAAAAGTTATCATTTTATTAAAGCCAGCTTTGGTTAAGTTGCAGGAAATGCAGCAAATATGGCTAAAAGAAGTGATAACAAAGTTCAGGAAAATAAGATATGATGAAAGTGTAATTTCTTTTTTCATTTCAATGATAGCAAGTTCTGATATCTGCATCTCTTTTTATTTAAATTCCCTTTTTAATTTTGAAATTTCCCATTTCTTAAAAGTTTAAAAGAATTTATATGTTTGGAATAAATGAATCCTTTTTTCAGAATAATTAATTCTGCTCCTTTTTGTAACCAAAACTTAATTTTAAAATCGGTTATATTCCTATCTTTGTTTACTATCTATTTTTATTTGGTTTTATGTCTGTTTAAATGGAATTTAGTGAAATGGTAGGGTTGTTTTGTATCATCTGATGTGGCAGAAAACGTGATTATCCTTTACTTGTTTTGCAGGCAAGAAAGGTAGAAAGGAGAGGCTGTAGAGGGTTCCTTGAACCCTTCTTTGCATTTCCATTTTTGTGTAGTAAGCAAAGCTGGTATAACATACTGTAAAAACATATGTTAACTTAGGACTAATTGAAGGACTTTGGAATAGTCCTATGAGTTTCAAGTCAAAACATGCACGTAATTCTGTAAAATTATATCTGTACAATTCAAATATTGTGTATATTTGAGTTTACATAAATAATTTTGAAAACCATTTTGTTTTGTATTTATCCATAATATGTGGAGTTGGTTTTTTTGGTTTTTTTGGTTTGTTTTTTTTTTTTTTTTTTCACAAATATGAACATTTAAAAGGAAAAGAGTTGTGGAATTTTCCAAAGGTTGATTCATAGTAAAAACATAACTGACTGAAGTACTCAGGTTGCCCTGTCATAGTCATACTTGCTGATAATCCACACCCATACCCATTAACAAACACATTTAGCACTGCATATTTTCAGTGTGTGTCTAGAAAACTATGATTTAGTGTTCAGAGGATACATGATCTCTTAATCCACGTCCTTCAAGGAGGGCAAGCTCTAAGACAGAAAGTGCTCCTTGTAGATGACATATCATTTTTTAAAAATCCCTAAAAGGTGGTTGATGGCAAGTCTCTTTTGTAAAGTCAAACTGTTTACAAAATCATTCCAAACATTGTATTTACATGCATCCTCTTATTTCTGAGAGAAGAAACACAGTAGAATATAGAAGCTGGATATACTTTTGAAATCTCTTATACTACCTATCCAGAAATTTTAGCAATTTAGTATGTGCACAAGAACACAGAGTAAAAATTTCCTATTCACTTTGGTCCTCTTTAGGATTCCATTCATTTTAAAAATAGTGGTATTGCTAAATTTTTATACCTTTTTTTTGTGATATTTAATTATTATCTTTTTTTGTGATATTTAATTATTATCTTATTCCTCTTGGTGACATCTGTTAATTTCATTTGGCTGTGTAATGTGATTACCGTTACCCAATTTCTTAATGATTACATTGTGAATAATTAATACTTTTTCATTCAGTTTCATTGCCAGGAAAACATTTATCTAAATTACATAGAAAACCTTTTCATGTAATCAACCTAACACATAAATGTTTCCTCTTTTGAAATTAATCTTAACTTTAAATTGTAAAAGTTACTTTTGCAAGATTCTATTGTTCCAGCAGTTCTTTTATTAAGTCCCGTTGTAACCAGAACTGTCCAAATAAGAACCCACAGCCTCTGCTTTAAGTAGTTTTTATGTGTCAGGTAAAAAGAAGTTACTAAAATGGCAGAATTTGCAGGCTGAAGCCTTTTTTTGTGTGGAACTGCATTTAAGAGAGATTGCCTTTCTCAGTCTATATTTTCATTGCATTTCTTTTGCAACCTATTGAATAATCTTTTTAGCCATGACCATATTTATACTACAGCTGATGATCAAGACGTGAAGAATTCCTTTCTTAAAACTGAGATTTTAAGCAGTAACTAATGCTGTTATATCTTTCCTTCACCTCTAGGATTTATAAGTTTACCTTTAAGAAAGAGGACCAGCACTCAACAGTCACGGTCAGTTGTTTTCTGAGAAGCAAATCCATATAAAAGATTGAGGCTGATATCAAGAGGGCAGGCAGCAGTGATAAATCCGTATTTCTGAGAACCATTAGTCTGATTCAGCTGCTTGGAGAGTTTTGATAGGAGTGCCTCGGTGGTCAGAATGGTAGAAACACAAATTCTGCTTATATTCACTTGTTGGAATAGGGAGTACAGTTTAATCAGCTAAAATGCAAGATCTTATTTTGTTTCTAGTCTGTGAAAGCCCTGGAAATTTACAAAATTGCAGCAGCAATTTGGCAGGTTACTACCACAATGAGATGAATTGTCCATTAGGCAGGCAGAAAAAAATCACAGTCTGATGCATTTCCTAATTACAAAGTGACACTGAGGAGACCATGTAAATTAGTAAACCTATAGTCACAGAATCTATTTCTAGAGTGGACTTTTACTTTCTATTCAGAATCTAACTCAGCATTACTGGGATAGCATCTAAAGTGAGAAAATCATTAATGGAAATTCTGTAAGTATGATCTCTGCCTTTTTTCAGCAAATCTACCCAAAAATCCCTCACATTCCTTTCCTGGAGCAGTCTTCACAATCAGTTGCATAATTTTTATTAATGTGATTCCTGCAGACTGTTTCCAATGTCCCAATTACAGCAAAAGAATAGTCTTCTTGGGTTAATCCAGTTTCTGATTAAGGACAAAAAAGGATTGTGAAATACATTGGCAAAATAACAACGTCTGAAATCCAAATTAAGATACATTATTATTTCAGGGAGCACTATTAAAAGACTGAGAAAAATTAAATATAATGGAACAAGCTAGGAAAAGAGAAAGTACTTATGAGGTCTGGAATTATGAATGTTAGGTATTCAATGAGTGGCATATTTCAGTAGCAATGGTGGGACAAGAAAGCTAATTGGGATGAGGACTGGAGTAAATGCCCTGCCTGCAATTTGTCTGGTACTGAACTGTGACCACAGAACAATTGAACAAGGCTCTGTAGTTAACAGGGAAAGAGAATGACATAGAGTATAGGGAAGAGAAATAAAAGATATAAGGATCCAGAATCATGGAGTGTTAGAGCTATGACTACTCACCAGCAGCCCAGATTATAACATCAGACAACTTTTCCTTTTCTAAAATTATTTAGTATCACAGATCTAGAATAAAATTAAGATAGTAATGAGCTTTTTCCTTACACAGATACAAAAGGAAATAATGAGCAGAATAAAGCTGCACTGTCAGTGTAACAGGGACTAGAATCTATTCCTGGAGTCTTCAGGTTCTTCTCCAAAACATTTGAAGTAGAGACATACATGGATGGATACAAACCCCTTGTTTGGTGAGTAATAAAGCTGGGTGATCCCCAAGAGGGGAGAAAATTTATTTGGAAAAAAAGAAAAGGGCAACAAATTATTTTCTCTCTCCTCAACTGACACAATTCAAACTGTTTTTGCTTCCAGTCTTCTCCGAGACAGTATGACTTCTGGAACCAGCTTTCCTTTGATTCCTCCTATATGGCACAATAAAGTATTAATTCTCCAAACATGACACCACATGCTGAATGATAAACTCCCACAAAAGGCTCTAGGCCACTAAGAAAAGTTTCAGATAAATTGTTTATCTCAGTTGTGCTTCCAAACCTTTAGAGGTTCACCATTTCTAATTTACCATGAGAGTTGTGGGAAAATAATCCTTGCTGTTGGCAAAACTCATAAAATCATGTTTTGCCAAAGAAAATAAGACCTTTTTGGGGAAGAAGGGGGAATTGGGTGGGGGGAATTGGGAAAAATTAACACAAAATGCCTAAAATTAGCACTAACACAAAATGCCCAAAAGATACGGGGGTTTTTGAGATGAAGGTACATATTTGCTATTCTGCATGGAACACATCTGTTGCATGTTGTTATTTTTCAAGTTTTCCATCTCCACATGTATGCCACTCTGTTAACAATTTCTGTGATTAAAAGAGTTTCCCTTTCTTTCCTTATTTCTTTTGATTACTGAAAGACTTTTTCAATAAGGATAATAAAATCAAAGCATTTGATTAATGTGATTTTTCTTCTTTTTCCTTCTAAATTCAAATAGGTCAGTAAATTAAAGTTTGTAGTCACAAGGCCCTTGATGTTGACATTTTTCCAAATGCAACTTTCAATTTATTCCCCAGTAAAACTAGAATGCTGTGAGCTTCAGGGACATTTTTAAACCCTGAAAAGTTGAATACAGAACTTGGCAACGGAAAACCTAAATAGCATATTTGATCAAGTATTTGATCTGAATTTATTAATTTACAAAACAATCCTTACAGCCAGTCACATACCCAAACATGGAAAAATAATTTTTCTTCTTCTTTTTTTTTAAATTAATTTACTTAAATTATTGACAGCACTATTTTGTTCTTTCCAGGATCATGCGCTGCTTTGCTTGACTGCTACTCTCTATTCCCTTTGATTAACTAATTTAAATTGTACTCTTCTATGCATTTATTGGAATGTTTAATGGTTTAATGTTAGTCTATGGTTATGCTATTATGACAGAGCAATCCTCATTGCCAGTTAGCTTGAGAAGCTGCCAAAGAATCTGCTATTAGTGATGAGAAAGGCTGTGACACAATGTTCTCAAAAATGTTATAAATGCTAGTGTAATTTAAGATATTTACATTAACCTCCTCTTTCTTGAATAAATATGTTTTAACAAAATCTTTCAGGCTAGCTGAAGCATTTATGAAATTTTAATCCCTGGATCTTGTCTCATACATGTATTATAAATATCTTTTCTCATAATTTGAAATTAAGTAATTTTGGAAGGCAAAATGTAACAGTCAAAGTGGTAAAATATTTTCAGTGGATATATGGAAAGTATTAATGCCCTGTGAATTTAGTTACCTAAAAAGGCAAAAATGCTCAGAAAATTCAGGTGATGGTTTCAATTTTTCAAACATTAGTTCTTGATGACCTAATCTATATTTTAATTTTTTCAATAATTGAACTATTAAAATTATTAGTCACTTTTTGTGATTTTCAATTCTGTTTTGTGATACAGAGTTATTAGAATATAAAAAACTTCCTTTAATGCACAAATTTTTTATTAATTTCTGTCAAGTAAGTTTGTAAACAATACCATGGCCAAGTTAGGTGTTAGCTCTGGAGACAGTTGAATGAGATACCAGGTTGATGGTTGATGGGAATAGCATAAGCATGGAAAAGGGAGAGAAACAGACACGTGGCAGCTGTAGGAGGAGTGGTATGGATGAGGTGAGATGTGGCAGCTGATTGCTCAGCTGTCATAAGCATTTGGTTCAGGATGTCCTGGTACTATCTGACTCCAGCAACAGGAGACTCCATGTCTTGCTGTTTCCCCAACTTATCATGTTTTCTGCTTGTCCCAGGAGCTACTCCCTGGCATTTAGAGGACCATGAATTTGCCAGCAGCCAGAAGTGGACAGAAGACAGAGAAGAGGGATATAGGCTAGGATGTGAGTGTGACTTTTTTTACCTATCTCTCTTCCCACTATCAGTTTTTTATTATCTTGACAGTGCTGGGAATATGTACTGGGCTCTGGTGGGAAGCTGAAGGAGAAGGAAAATCAGAGAGCAGACAGTCACACAGGCAGTATGATCATCATAGCAAACAGCTGTGAAATTTGCTCAGTCCTTAAATTCTTGGGCTTTTTGGAAAAGATGGTGCTTGGGGGAACTACTGCATTGTATCATCTTAAGAATAAGGACAATAGTTTTGCAGAGAAACTTTCAGCCAACCTGCAGAGCAACATCTGCCCAGCAGATCCTTACTCTGGGCAAAGTCTCTAGCAGTTAAAACAGCTGGGCAAAACAATGCAATGGACCAGCAGCAATCACAACAGAATTATGAAAAGGACTTGTTTATCATGTCTGGATTGCAGTCTAATTAATCACATAAAAGCTGTCCTCTTACCTCAGGCAAAAAAAGGCCCATACTCCTTGCCTGCTTATGTAAATTAAAGTGGTGTTTTGCATCTCTACTAGGCTTTGGATCTGCTAAAGCCTGCCGCATCTCTGCTGGTGCTCTAAGGAGGGGATGCTTTGATGTGTGGCAAGTTAGAACTGATATAAATTTTCTGGTAACCTTTGTTTTCACAGATATAAAAGATGTTGTTGGAAGAAAGATAACCATCTCACAGGCAACCAGGTTTTTTAGTGAAATACAAGTATCTGATGTGGTTTTGCTCTAGGTAAGGAACCATTGTATTCTTTCTTTCTTCAGAGCCAAAAATACACTCATTATGACAAATCCCTGTCTTTCTCTCCACCATAACAATTTTTTGGTGTAACACTTCTTGAGAACCAGTTCTGGGTCTCCAGTCCAAGGGAAACAATGACACACTACACAGAATCCTAAAAAGGGCTGCTAAGGTGACTAAGGGTCTGGACCATAGCTGTGAGGAAAGGCTGAGAAAGCTGGGACTGTTAGACCTAAAGAGAAGGCCCTGGAGGAATCGTATCAATCCATATAAATTCCTAAATGGAGGGGGCAAAACCAATAGTCAGACTCTCTTCGGTGGTGCACAGTGAGAGGACCAGAGGCAAGGGGCAGAAACTGAAACACAGGAGGTTACCTCTGAACATCAGGAAAGAGATTTTTTAGTGAAAGCTCTCCTGACAAATCAGAGCTCAGCAGAACTATTTCTCACCTTTGTTGAAAACAGTGGAGAAACTCCAGCTGCCTTAATAAGGTTACAAGTTTCACTCAGACATGTTTTAAGGTATTTCAGTTTTAGTGTTAGTAAAAGATAGAGGAACCTTGAATCAAATAATAAAACTCAGCATTTTCTTTTCTTTTCTTTTTTCCCTTTCCTTTCCTTTCCGTTCCTTTCCTTTCCCTCTCCCTCTCCTTTTTTTTCTCTTACCCCAAAGCAATCACAATATTATATATAAATGTGATTTGTTCTATTTTTTTTTTTTTTTTTTTTTTACTGCTAGGTGACCAGGCTCTGGCATAGGCTATCCAGAGAAGTTGTGGAATCTCTCTTCTTAGAGGCATTCAAAGGTGTTTGAACAGTGTCCTGAGCAACCAGGTGTAGTTGGACTTGATTAATCTAATTAAACAGCAAAGGTAATCAGCAAAATAAATATAAATTTTCAGTGAATATATTGAACTTCTGAAAAAGCACATTGTAACTATATATAACATTTCCAGAATGTTGTTTCTTTTCCAAGTCAATCTAATATATTTACTTGTCAGAGACCTATGAAATGCATAACAACATTACAAGAAGTTCATATTCTTTCATATACTTCTGTGGGTTGAAATTTTCTTTTGTTTTTAAATTATAAACATTAAAGATTTCTGGTTTTATAGAAATAAGTAAGGGGGGGCTAGGTTATAAAAAATAAATTCAAAGTGTTCACCTGTCTTTTATAGATACTACTTTTGAAAAGCCAATAAATTTTTTGTAGTTTACTTCATATCCAGCTTCAATTTCAATAATTGAGCTGTTTATTCTCTCTGGAGAGGCTGTAATAGACCACTAAAACATGTTTTTCTCTACTGTCTAGCGTGTGTTTGTAATGAGAGAAAGTTTGGTTGTTGTTATAACGTTTGCTTAGTAAAATACTATTCATAAAATATACTATTCGTTCCTGGACGTGAAATGTAGTTTCCAAGAATCCTATTTGCAGTTGAATTTTTAAAAGCTGATGCCTGATCTAGTTTGTGAAGCAGCAGAGTTGCATTTATCCAACTGTTCCTGCCCCTTAGAACATGGCGTTGTGGAAACTCAGCTCCAGTACATGCCTCTGTTAATGAGTTAATCCATAATCTGGGATTAATCTCCGAATGGAAGATTTAGTTGAGTAATACATTTCCATAAAAGCCAAAATCAGAAGAAAACAACAAATTTAACATACATCCTTTCTCCTTTATCTTCAGGTATTACTTGTTATTTTCCAATTTTTTTTTAGGCAGAGGTAACTTGGGGCATTTAAAGAGTAATTTCAATTTGGTTTAGAAGTGAGTTTTGGAGCAGATCTCTTTGTTGTCCTCAGCATGCACTTTAAATGGAACTTATTGAGAAGACCAAGAACTTATTGAGAAATCCAAGTGTTTGCCTGGCACCCAGACAGCTGATGGATGCACAGTTCAAAGTGAAGTTTTTTTGCAAGACTTAATGTGTTTATCACATCCCCAGTACCAGCTGTTTCACTCTGCAAGCCTAGTGCTATTTATCTGCATTACTTGCTACTGTGGACATATTCAGTGAATCCAGTTCAGTCTGGGCACACAGTAGCTGTACATGTGCAACACAGATGGCAAATGAATATGAACAAATTACTCCACATTGTTAAACACGTCAGACTAATTATGGATACCTACAGCATGTTCAACAGGGTTGATCTCTCCATGCCTAATGGATTCTTCTAAGGGCATTGAACAACTGTCCACACAGACACAGCCTTTACTCCATCTGGGATGGGTGGACTTCTAGTTAAGTAGTCAAACCTTTTAGCTTTCAGCAACAGACTTTCTTATCATAGAAATGGAAATGTATAAATAAAACTCTGTAAAAACTGTTGTAGAGGCTTAGTCCCAGCTGGCAACTAAGCACCATGCAGTCAATTGCTCACTTTCCCCCACAGTGGAATGGGGGAGAGAATCAGAGGAGTAAAAGAAAAAAAACCTCCTCGGTTGAGATAAAGACAGTGTAATAGGTAAATGAAGAGCAAAAACCATAGACACAAGCAAAAAACCAAGGAATTAATTCACTACTTCTCACTAGCAGGCAGGTGTTCAGCCATCTCCAGGAATCCAGGGGTCCATCACATTTAATAATGACCGGAGAAGACAATTGGCATTGCTCTAAACCCCCTCTTCCTTCTTCTTCCCCCAGCTTTATATGCAGAGTATGATGTCATCTGGTATGAGGTATCCCTTAGGTCAGTTAGGGTCAGCTGTCCTGGCTATGTCCCCTCTCAAATACTTATGCACTCCCAGCCTCCCGGGTGGTGGGGTGGTATGAGAGGCAGAAAAATCCTTGATTCTGTGCAATCACTGCTCAGCAGCAACAAGAACATCCCTATGTGATCAACACTGTGTTCGACACATATCCAAAACATAGTACCAGAACAGCTACTATGAAGAAAATTAACTCTATCCCAGCTCAAATCTAGCCAACTATTTCCCGGGCTCGTCTGGCCCTAGTGCTCTGGACCAAAGGCGGCAGCTGTGGTGTTTCACCTCACAGACACCTTTGGCTGGCTGGCAGTTGCAGTTAGGCACTCGGAATAAGTCCAGGCATGTTAGAAACTCAGTTTACCTCTAGTGGAAAAGGTTCAGGCGACGGTGAAGAGGAAAGGGAGAGGATTCCGCCAGACGGTTAAATCCAGAGTTTTATTCCAGGGTCACAGAGCTCTGAATCTTTGCAACAGCTCCAAAAGAATACCAACCACGTGGTCTCGGTGTCTTTTAAGCTCACAGGGAGGGGGGAGGGAAAGGATAGGTGAGCCACCAACCAGGTGGGAGGGGGAGGGTCTCAAGGGACAATGACACCTGGACAGGCCAATGACCCCAGGTCCTGCCACTCACACGACGCCCTTGCTGGAATGTGGAGCTTGACGGACAGCATTTCAGAAAGGGGGCAAGGGGGAGGGGAAGGAAGAGGTTGGCACACCTGAGAGGAACTGGGACAGGATATTGCTTCACACCGCAACAGCCAAGTGTTCCTGGAAAACTATGATACAGCCTTAAACAGAAGCCACAAAATAACCTGCGTGTTTCCTTCAGGTATTTAGTCTTTCCTGCACATGAGAATAGAAAATAAATCTTCTAATACAGTTAATGGTATCATCTTCCTAACAGCCTCTGCATACTCTAAATCATCATTATTAAATCTAATGTTATTGTAATATTTAACTGGGTCTCTTGTCAGCAGTATTGTATCAGTACACAAAAAACCCAAACATAGTCACAAATAGTTTTCTTACTGAGCCTTATTTCTGAAAACTTTCACAGGTAATTACACAAACTCATTCACTGCCCTTTATCAACAAATTTTGGCCTTCTGTATACTGAATGTAATTTTTTTTTTGTTTTAAAAAGAACATAATGGCACTTTTTAACCTTTTAAGTTAACATATCCTTTAATAGATTAAGTACTTAAAATTAGACTGTTTGGAAAAATGTTAAAAAGAAAAAAACTTTGCTTTCTTCTGTTACAAGAGCCAAAGTCAATAACTGATTTAGGTAGAAGTATTTCAATTATTCTGGAATTCATAGGCATAAGAAATCACATAAAAATAGTTCACTGAGATTAAAGAGAAGTTCTTAGCTCATTAAAGATGTAATTTAATTACTGAGTTGCATTTTCCATGTATATCAAAAAGATAGTTTTTTCTTCCTCTCTCAGACTGTATTTTCTCTTTGGAGTGGATTTTTAACTGTGACATGTCAGCTTTAACAGTCTAGGACTGAAAAGGCAGGAAATTTGTTAATATAAATTTGGTAATATGTATTAGTATATTCAACTGCGCCACAGTTTGGAAGTTCAGTTCACAGCATAATTACCTGACATTCCTATTCTCCAACTTGCTTTGACTTTCTCAGGCAAACTCATAACCTCATGAGCACAAAGTTTTTTCTTAAATGAGAATATAATTTCCTACATGAAAGGAAAGCGTAAGAGTTTCAGTTCTATAGACATGAAGTGTGAGTCTGAAGACCACCAAGTTATTGCTGACTTGTTTTTTGTTTGGTTTTTTTTGTTTGGTTTCCACCACCCCACCTCCCATAGTGCAGATAGACTCAAACAGCTCATAGAAGACACACAATAGAGATTTAAATTTATTTAATGCTGGTTTTACAGAGAGATCATAAAAGGGTAATGAAATTCCTCTAAAAGACCAAAGAAATTAAGACATTCTCAGTTCAGGAGGAGAGAGAGCAACAGAAATGGAGTGAGCCAGCATTATGAACCAACAGGTTCTCTCTCATTCCTATTCAATTCATACCATTAGAGTAAAAAACTTGCAAATACTTATAAAGGAGGAATTGTTGTGGCTGGGATCTGAGAAGGCTTTTCAAGCAAAATCCTTTTGCATGCTATAGAAAGCGAGGAGGAAAACTCCCTCAAACTGAATGTGTTTTTACTGAGTTTTCCCCTATGAAAAAGTCACTCACGTTTAATTTGGATTTGGGGGGGTTTAAGACTTGACAGTTTAAAATCCTTTTAAAATAAACTGTGTTTTTGTTCATAGCCCTGTAAATTGATGGCCCATTTCATATAACTTTGTTTTTCTGGTGAATAATCAAATACATTAAAAGTCATAGAATAGAAACATAAAATCATAAATTTGGAAAATACCGCCAAGATCACCAAAGACTATCTTTGACCAAATGCCGCCATATCCACTAAAACACAACCAGGAATAAACTAGTTAAAATATAAATATAACCAACTGTGATAAGAAAAAAAATTGTATTCCAATCTATAAATAAAACATCCAAGACTTTTAACTAGAAATTACTTAGACATTACTTAAATACTTCTAAAAGCATTTAATATTTGCTATGTGAAGTGAAAGTGAATTTTTAAGTTATGATCTTTTTTTATTTATTATTTTATCTAGCTTGACAAAAGGGAAGTTAACTGTTAATTTAAAGCTATAATGCAATTATACTATAGGAATTATGTCTGATTTGTAACTATCTGTTAACATAATTAGGTTGCTCCAGCAATGGCCATAAAGGCAAAACAGAACAGAAAAACTTGTACATTTTACCTGTTTATCACAATGGTAATGTTCCATCCCAGCAAAATCCATCTCCTCAACTTTCTCCATTAACAGTTTTAGAAAACCAAAACCAAACAAAACCCAAAAAACGAAACAAAAACCAAACAGACACAAAACAACAGCAACAACAAAGCACAAACAAAAACCCCCAAAGCTCTTTGTAGCCAAAGTTGAGAACTCAGATTAGTTATTCTGTAAATCTGTGACCTTGTATTTAGGCTTGCTTTAAAGATGGTAGAGGATGGTGAATTAATTATGGATTACAGAGTGAATGCAGTGAGAAGACAACCTTACTTTGCATTGATACTGCTTTTCCTACAATCTGGTCTGGTTTGGAATCTGACTAGGACTTTAATTAATCTAAGAGGCCAACAGCAGACACAGGGTCTCCCAGAAATGCTATGAGACTGCAATACAGAACAGGTACATGATGCATTGTTCACAGGGGTCTTAGGATGAGGGAAGAGATGAGAAAGTTGACTCCAAGTTCAGAAGGCTTGGTTTATTATGTTATGATATATATTATGTTAAAAACTATACTAAAAGAATAGAAGATAGGATTTCATCAGAAGGCTAAGCTAAGAATAGAAAAGGAATGAATAACAAAGGCTTGTGCCTGACTGAGACAGTCTGGACACGTGGGCTGTGATTGGCTATTAATTAGAAACAACCAGATGAGACCAATCACAGATCCCCCTCTTGCATTCCACAGCAGCAGATAAGAATTGTTTGCATTTTATTCTTGAGGCCTCTCAGCTTCTCAGGAGGGAAAAATCCTAAGGAAAGGATTTTTCATAGAACATGTCGGTGTCAGGTACATGTTCCATATTGCAAGGCAAGATGTATTCTGTTACTATCTGTAGGGCAGTTGTCTGGTGCCAAGTGGGCAATTCTCTTTATCTCTCTCCCTGAGTGATCATAATCACTCCTTCCTCCCTCCCTCCCTCGGCAGGGGACATCTGCTGATAACAAGCTATTGAATGTCACTGCATGACTGATAAGAACTCTAATATCCCATTGTGAGATGCTCCGCCCAGAGGGAGGAGCCAAGCATTGCTACCCAGATATAATCTGGAGATTCTGACCCACCAGCACAGTTTTTCTCCACTGGATTCCCCAGAGGAACAGCAGCTGCTTCTACTTCCATGGATCTGTTGAGGAAGAATACACCCTTTCTCTACAGGACCCCCCTGCTCCAATAGAACCACACCTGACACTTCAGGAGGACTGCAGCCACTTTTCCAACTGGACTGCTACTAACACCCTGACCAACAGGGTGTCAGGTTGAGTTTTGACTCTGTCAGTGTTGTTCTAGAATATTGCTTTGTTTTATTTTATCCTTTCATTTTTTTCCCTTCCCTATTAAAGAACTGTCATTTCCTGCTCCCATATTTTTTGCCTCAGAGCCCCTTAATTTAAAATTCATAGCAATTTGGAGGGGTGGGGAGGGTTTGCATTCTCCATTTCAGGGGAGGCTCCTGCCTTCTTTAGCAGGCACCTGTACCTAGGCAGTACATTACAGCAAAACCTGTGAGAATCTTCAGCAAATTTGAGATACTAAGAAATAACACATTATTCTTCTTGCACATCAGTTGTGCACATTCTTAGAAACTTTGTTTATCAGTGTTTGACTGATGTGTTTGACTCCAAGCATCAGACATCCCACTAGTGGATCTTTGTACTTTACAAAAAGCATAATGTACTACTTGGCATACAAATATCAATCTTATGAAGATGAAATCTTCATGTGAAGATGAGCTATTGTTTGTTATTGAAAGCAGCTGAAGACTAAAAACACTTTCCAGTTATTCATAACATCAAGACCTTATACTTTGAGGATATACTTTCAGGATATAGAAAAAAGATAATCTGAAAAGTAAATATCCTGAGTCTTCTAATTATTTTGAGGAGTGCACATATATCTGCTATTTTTAATAGCAACTGCTATTGTCAATCTAAAACTGCTAAATTAATTTGGTAGTAAATGGATTATTTAATAGCTATTTTCATAGTGTCAGAACACTATCATCAGTCAATAATGAATTTCTGCCTGAAAACTCCGGATAAAAGCAAAACCAGTATGTCTGAGTTGACATCTTAAGTACCTAATGTTAATTGCTGTTTAAAAATAATACCGTTATCAGCAGCTCACAAAAACAAAGTAATAGTCGCCTTTAATAGCACGTGGGCACTGGAACTGAGGATGTTTTACTGCCTCTGTAGTTATATAACAAATGCCATTTGTAATTCACTCTAAAATTAAGCAAGGTTTGTTCTGGTCTTCTTGGAACTGGTGGAGAGCATGTTTGTATACATGTGTTGGGAAAGAAAGGCATTAAGCACACTGACTATATTAAAGTATGCTG
The DNA here is from genome assembly GCA_025504685.1 of Leucosticte australis. Lineage (NCBI taxonomy): Eukaryota > Metazoa > Chordata > Aves > Passeriformes > Fringillidae > Leucosticte > Leucosticte australis. Next base: position 71,013,427 of record JANIJU010000001.1, on the reverse strand, counting down.
GCTATGTCGTGAGTTTAACACATATCTTTAATGTCATCCAAATTTTTATTCATGGTCTAGTTACATACTGAATTATGAAGCAAAGCAAAAACATATGCTTAATATGTAAAGAAAAAAAATCCTCAAATTATAGATCATGATCAAAAAATGTCCCATGCTAGAGAAACAGTATTCCTCTGGCTACCTATACTTTTATACATAAATCTGCTAGGAGGAAGTTCCTCTCTGTACTTAGTAAATAGAAATAGTAAGCACTTTTAATAGGAAAATCCATTGAATTTCTTATTTGAAATAGATCATATTCATTGTTGCCTTGAAGGAACTATTTCTCTTCATTATGCAAAATACAATCTACTTGTAATTGAAGCAATTTCTTCCCTAAAAATTATTTTAAGTTGCAAAGTAAAGCCATTTGTGGTTTATATCCAAAGACATTGTTTATCATGTTGCTTATTATACTTTCAAGAAATTCCATTGTGGTATGCTCTTGTCTAATTTATCAGAAGCTGACTAAAATAAACTAAACAGAAGTAATGCAAAGATCTGTTTCAATATAGTTGTGTGGTTTTGCTGATGGAGTTTTTTTTTGTTTCAATTTAGAGTAACATATTTTCTAACCTAAGCTCTTACCTCTCTGTTGGGAAGACAGCTAATTTCATTCTAAAGAAGAAAAGATAAAAATAATTAAATAAACTACATGAATGATTCTTCTCTTCTAACAGAGAAAGACTAAGAAAGTAGCTGACATTGGATACTTGCATTTTAAAGCAGCTAAAATTAAGTAAGTTGAATCTGCCCTGGTAAGGGCTAAATCCACAGAATTAAGTCAGTGCCATTCCCTGTATGAAGATGAACATTTGGAAAGTACTGGAATCATCTCTCAAATCCTTGTAATATGTGGTACTTAAGTGAATTATTTTTCCATTAAAATATATATTAAATGTATATATGTCTACATTATGCATGTATATACACACATACACATTTATAAAAATAAGTGTATATGTTTATTTTATCTCTATATATTTATACATACACATATATATGTGTAACTATTATACATACATACAGAGGCACACACAGATATATAGATATAGATATAGATATAGATATATAGATATAGATATAGATATAGATATAGATATAGATGATATAGATATATATACACGCACACAAAATTCCCATGAAATAGTAATAGTTTCTCAACCAATGCCTGGACTTTTATTGAACTCTTTTCTGATTTGGGAAGTTTTCTCTGAATTTATCAAGCAAGATAATTCATGAACGATGTTCTTCAAATAATTAATGCTCCAGATGCTAGAGGAATATGTAGGATATTTTCTGCCTCAGCTGTATGGAAAAATAAGACTCATTTTATGAATTTCACCAGAATATTTTCAACACAGGACCCCAGAGAATAGGAAACGTTCTTGTATAATGGAGGACTGGCTTCATTGAAGCACAAAGTAGCTTTTCTCTTTAGGATCACTTTCCCTGGAGACATAGTCCTAGAGTGTCTGGAGTCTCCTTAAACCCTCTCCTTACATTTCTCTAACTCTCACAAAAGCAGAAGCAATATAATTTGCAAATTTCTAATATAGCACTGATATGTTTAATGAACTGGTTTGTTTAATGAGATGGGATAGTTCAAGATTGTTAGCTTCAATTGTTATATAAAATAAAATTGACATAGACATATGCTTTATCTCATTTGTTAGTTTCTACTTTTTTTTATTGCTAAAACTTTAATATTTGACTGGATAGGAAAATTCTGCAAAACCTCAGCAATTTGGTAGCAGTAATAAAAGACTTTTACCTAATCTCTTTTGATTGGTAATGTAGAATTAATTTTCCTTATTCTTAAACATAATTGCAAAACTAAAAAGTTGCAGTATTCATATGAAAACTAGACATATATTAAATTAATTAGTTACATCCAGGAGATTTTCATGTCATTCAGCTATTTTTTCAAGGCTTTTCTCCTGGAGCTCACAAGAGACAAGATTTTGCCTAAATCAGCCAAAGGACTGTACTAGTTTCTGGAACATCATCTTCTGTGTAAGTTGAGTCTCAAGACTGAATTAGTCCATGCAGAAGAGAGGCCTTCAGTCAGTCCTTCAGCCTGAAGTGTGTGTAGTACTGTGATTTGGCATTTCAGACAAGCCCATTTAAACAAAGAAAGCAAAACTTTTGCCTTATCTTGCCTTGTAATTGTTCACTACTGGGCAATTTCACATATAACTACCAAGCAGCAAGCAGAAAAATAATTTTGTGTTATTAGAAAGTGCTCTTGACAGAATCAGTATCTCAATGTGGCTTGCAGAGCTGGATAACTATGTTTTTGAAGGGAATTTTACTGTAAATTTTGGCCTTCAGCTATTCTGATGACAGTTTTATAGAACAGAACAATTCTTTCTCAAAGATATTTTTCCTTTAAATAAAGGATAAATAATGTAATCTATCCTGTAATAATCTTCTTTTCAAATTCCAGATATGTCACTCCTGTTTACACATAAACTACAAAGACAGATTAACCCCATACTCAAATACTTGAGAAACATTTGCATCACAATTGCATGAATGAAGTACTTGAAAACTTTGGTCTTCATTGAATTGATAAAGACCGATGTAACCAATAGTTCCTAAAATGCCAGAAATTCCAACATCCTAAATAACATAATAATTACAGTAGCAGATACACCTTTAAGTGAACCAGTCCTAGTCTAAGTCATAATAAATGGGATTGGTTAACTCTTATAGCTCTTCTGGGTGCTGAGTGGGGAATTAGAGCTTCAGAACTGCTGTTTGCACAAAAGAAACCAAATGAAACAGCTCTGTTATAACTGCACAGCAAAGCATAGCACAGATTATTTTCTTAGTTTAGTTCCCCAACTTATTCATAGCCCTAAGCATCTTCTAAATGTCAAAACATACCTTAAATTTTAATACTTAGCAAAATAATATTTCAGTGATCTCACTGAATCATAAAAGTGTTATGAATCTTTTATAAAAAGTAATACCTCCCCTCCCTTTCCCTCCTCCCCCCACTTCTCAGTCATTTCAAACCTTTTAATTTAAGATTAGGCATGGAAAGTAATGGATTATTTCCATCTTCTGTTAAGTGAAGATTCAAATCCCAACCAGATTGATGCTTAATGGTGAGGGAATGCTGAATGGTTGAGAACTATGGAATGAGCTTCCTTAGCAATTAGGCATTTACTGTTCCACTCTGGGTGCTGTTAGGTTCATCTTATCCGTTTGTGAAAACACAACATTAAGCACCTCATAAACAGTTGCAAACACACTCTTTAGTCTCAGTAATACAAAATAAAAGCCATGTAACCTGTATGAGATATCGCTTAACCACCTCCCGAAAGACATTTGGAAGCCCACAGTTAAGATCCTTCAGAACTTTGATAACATGAAAAAGTCTTGACACTATTCAGTCTCTCCTTCCACTGCTTGACTCCAAGAAAAGGCTGGTGTTGTGACACATATTGAAATTTAGCAAATCCAAGATCTGAATAAATAAAATCTGGGCAATAAAATTCAAATTTCATTGTGTATACTGAAGAAAATACAGGATGATAATGTATTTTCTGATCTCACTCTGAAATCTACAGAAAAGAGCAAAATTACCTTTACCCAGGATAGTACTATACTCAAAATATGGCCAATTATACATGTAATAGTCTCAAAGAGATAAGTATATAATTTTTTGCTGATCATTTTTTGAATCGGAGTTACATAGGTATGATGAATTCTAATTTATACATTTTATGCTTCCAGCAAGACACTACATTAGACCCATTCACCATTCACACATTTTAGGCACCTTAGGTAGGGGCATATGCCAGTCACTCCATATACCTCCACCACCACCCTGTACTATCTCTCCATTCCCCAGGGACTTTCCCCCACCTTATTCATGTAAATCCTTTTGATTTATTTTTAGTTCATCTAGTGAGTTACCTGCTTGATGTTTTTTTTAATATGTCTTCTTTGATGCCTCATTAGTCACCATCCATTTTATTTTTACTTTTTAAAAAATTTCCTTGTAAGGAAAAAAACTACACCAAACCCCCAGTTGTTTATCAGTTTTGCTGGTAGCTGCCACAACCATGGGACTATTGTATGTAGACCTAGGGAATAATTGAGTGACCTATCCTCCAGAGCACAAGATTAATCTCATCTTGACTTTTCATTATTTAAACTTTATCTATATTTTCAGCATAGGTGTCGTGTGAAATTCCTAGTCTGCATGGGCTTTTTAATCTTCCACAGCATTGCAGATACTATTCACTCTAAAATACAGTTAATCTTGTTTATAGACTGTGTCCTTCCCTTCTTTCTCATCTCCTATTTTTCATTGAGTCAGTTTTAAAGTATTCTCATGTTTCCACTGAAGGACTGTGCTTGTTTTGGTTGGGATAGAGTTAATTTTCTTCATAGTAGCTGGTATAGGGCTATGTTTTGGACTGTTGCTGTGTTGATAATATAACAAATATATGTGGCAAATATATTTTTGCCGTTGCTGAGCAGGGCTGACACAGAGCCAAGATCTCTCCTGCTTCTTTTCCCAACCACCAACAAGGAGGCTGAGAGAGCACAGGAAGCTGGGAGGGGATACAGCTGGGACAGCTGATCCCAGCTGACCAGAGGGATATTCCATACCACGTGTCATCATGCTCTGCATAGAAAGCTGGATGAAGAAGGAAGGGAAGGACATTCAGAGTGATGGAATTTGTCTTCCCAAATAACCATTACACGTGATGGAGCCCTGCTTTCCTGGAGATGATTGAACACCTGCCTGCCCATGTTCAGTGAATGAATTCCTTGGTTTGCTTTGCTGGAGTGTACAGCTTTTGATTTACCTATTAATCTCAACCCATGAGTTCTCTCAATTTTACTCTTCCCATTCTCTCCCCCACTCTAGTGTCAGAGAAATGAGTGATGATGGTGCTTTTTTGCCAGTGGACATTAAACCATGACATTTGCAACTACGATAAAGTATTAAATAATAAGGACTTTTTTTCTTATAGAATATTAAACTGTAAGGAATTCTTTATCTTCACAGGCAGCAGAGTGAAAACTGGAGTGTATTACCACTCATGCCTGTGTCAGAGATACTGCTATTACAACTCAGAAGTTTTAATGCCTGTCTGAAATCATAAAACCTCTCTCTAATTCCCAGATAAAGAAAGAAATAGTAACATTCTCACAGTGCCTTGAAAACAGTAAAAGGAAGCCATGCATAACTTAAAATGCAGTCTAAACCTGGGAAATTAGAGTGATTTTGAGTTTTCAGAGAATCTTACACATTTTAAGAACTTTTCAAAAAACCTTACAGGCATTTTTTCCTAGTGAGGAAACTCCATCCTGTTGAGAAAGGAAACAGAGAATATTTCTTACTAATGAATGCATATTTATCCGTATAGACATCAAAAAAGATGCATATATATCAGTAAAGACAGAATTAACATAATATTTTTAGAGAAGGGTTTGAGATACTGAGGACTATATGAGACTAAAGCATTAACTGTGTGTCATGCAGTAAACATATTTTCATAATAATTGCTCAAATCCCTTCTAGCACTCTATTTGGTGAAAAACAGTATTATCTTAATACAGAAATGGTGCACTGTTGAATTTATCAACAATGTTGAAAACAAAGGAGAAGTTCATTGTGTGGATCATCCTTCCACTAAACCTTTATGCTGTCTATTATAGATTCCTCTGTAAAACTTTATTACTTCAAGGTTAAAAGTATGTTTTTATTTCAAAAACTGTAATTTTTTTAAAACAAAATAATTTAAGAAGTGAGAAGCACTGTTTTAATCCTAAACCATATGCATACATTTCAGAAAATCACAAAAATCAAGTTATAGGAAATGAGAACCTTTGAGTTTCTTTTCCACTATCAACCTTTCTCATCAGACCAAATTTTTGAACATTTCTTCTAATGGGTATAATTCACAAATATATTGTTTCTGAAGAATTTAATTTGTTGCCTGAAATATTAATCAGACATTGATAGTCTGATAGGGCTACAGCAATGATTAATGGATAGATAACTCCAATACAAGGTAAAAATGAGACCTGAGACTTTTTAGCTTGGAAAAGAGAAGGACCATAGGAAATCTCAGAAATTTACCTAATTACCTAAGGAGGGTGCAAAGCCAATAGAGCCAGTATGTTTTCAGAGGTGTTTCCTCCAAACATCAAGGTACTTTACGGTACAGGTGACGAAGCACTGGGAGAGGTTGCCCAGAGATGTTGTGGAGTGTTCCTCCTTGGAAATATTGAAAAGCCATCTGGATATGGTCCAGGACACCTTAACACAGTCTGGGGCATCCAGCTGTAGGTGGTTCTGTTAGAGCAGAGGGAGTTGGGCTAGACATGCTCCAAAGATTCTCACAGTTTCAACCACTCTCTGAGTCTGTAATTCTGTGGTTCTATCACTCTCTGATTCTGTGATGCTAGGAACTGAAGTGGGCTCTGTCCACAGATAGGAAGTACCCCTGGAGTCAGATGAATTTTAAACCTAATGTGGTCTAAACTAAACATAATCCATTTGTCTTTTTATTAGTTCCAGAAGCTGAGTGAGCAGATGAGGCTAAATGATGGTTACATACCAGAACAGAACACGAGTGCACACTATTCCCCACAAGAATCTACTTAGCCCTGAAAGAAACATTAATGAATGGACAATAAAACACTCAAATATGGATTAATATGATCCGGCAAGTTTCTTAAATGCCTGCCTAACAGGGAGAATTGCACATAGACCTCCCTATAGAGAAAAAAAGTCCTACAATTTAGAAAAATCTGAAGGATTAGAAGGAACTGCCTCTCCTAACAGCGGAGGATACCAATAGCACTGCCAGGTGCTATTGAGATCAGAATCAACACCCCATATTTCTTTTTCCTTTTTCTAAAATTATGTTATTCATTGTAGCAGCAGAAAAAATTGCCCATTTTAACTTTAACTACCTGATTAAAACTTCACTGAAACATTATCATCTTCAGATGATAAATTTCAGAGATATTGCTTATGTCATAGAACTAAACACAGCCTCAACCTCATCCTCCACTGCCCTCTCAGTCTCTTATGCAACAGCTTTTGCTAGAAGAAAGTTAATTTTAATGCCATCTCTGCCGGAACCATCTCCTGCTGCTATGCTATAGCTTTAATTTAACATCCTCTTTAAATCAGTGGAGTGCTGGGGTATAAGAGGGAAATCTGGTAGCACAAATTGCGTTCATCCTGTTCAAGAGAACGGCTCTTTCATCTGAGTTAACCAGGCTTAATTCAACATCTCTCTGTTAAAGTCCCCTGCTGTCTCTGAGTGTGTATAGTGTGCTGGGGAAGCTTTTCAACTTTACATGGCTGGTATTTCAAAATAGACTTTTTCACCCTCTAGCATCAAAATGCATCAGCAGTGTCTGACCATTAAAAGATAAATGATGAAAAGTGACAGTATTTAAAACATCTGTAGCTCAATTCTGATGTGACCCAAATGGTGCTACTGACCTACAGTAATCTCAGATGTGTGCTGGTTTTCAAGAGGTTCACAGTACTTTTTCCAATGCCACAGTATGAAGCCTTTCAAAGACAGACATAAATTTATCCTTTATTTAAACCAGCAACTCAAAGGTGCAGAACAGTATTCTTTCTCTTTTTTTTTTTTTTTTTTTTGTCTGAAATATATTAAAGCAAAAATAGGCTTTTGGGAAACCAGACTTGTATTTACAAACTTACAAGAAGAAGCTGATACAACTAATGCTCCAGTAAATTTTTGGAAATAAATTAGTGACTATTGAAATACTGATCTTTAAACAGATTTTTTAAACAGAGAGAAAAATGAATAAATGTGTTTCTGGGGAAATATAGAGGAATATATTGATATGGACCTAGGCTGTAAAAAAAGCATAATTCCTCTATAGTACTTCATGAGCTCAGCTTGCTTTCTGAAATGCTAGATTTAGTTATTATTTGTCATATTAATTGAGGAAAAAAAAACCCAACAAAATAGTATTTGTAATAGATGATATTGAGTTCTTAATGAAAAATAGGAAGTCAAGGGCAGAAAAGAGTTCAGATGCACCTTCTTTGACTCTTTCTGTGCTAACTAAACAAGTGCATCATGCATAAAAGTCTGTAAGCAGACCTAAGAAAATACTTTTATTCTTAACAATTAGGTTTTTTTTAATATCAGAGCAATCTCTAACTCAACAGTTTTCCAGTTATTTACTAATTTATTGATATCATTTTTGCTATTCATGATGATAAAAATTAACAAATGCAAAAGAAACCCTAGCTATTTTTCAAGGCTAATGACATTACTTCCTCCCATGGTTTGCAGCTTTTACTTGCAATACACTACATTTAAAAAAAAGATTTTTTTATTATTATTTCAAATCTCACTGGCTTTTAAAGTACTATCCTTAGAAGAGGTAGTACTTCAGATAATAGGTAAAAATTTTTTTATTCTTGTAAAACAAAGGACTACATTGCTTCTGTGGTTGTTATAAATTGAATTGATGTTTGAAAAACTATTAGTTCTAAGACAATGTGCTGTCACTTTTGGACACAGATCCTGGCTGGAGGACAGACCCAAAGCTAAGGTATCTCTTTGATGCTAACATGATTTGTGCTGAGGAAAGTGTATACAGAGATTCAGCTTATAGCACATATTTGTAGACTCCTTGCAGAACCTTTTACAGGGGTAGGACTGTCAAATGTGTTCCTTAGTAATAATTTAAAAAGAGAAAATTCAAGACAAGAGTATTTAATTACCCTCAAGGATTACCATAAAAAATCCTCAACAGTTCCCATTATCTTCTCATTTTGATTAGATTAACAAAAATAATGTTGTTTTGTTTTAAACAAATGCTTGTCTAAGGTTTCTGGCTTTGATGCATAAATGTCTGAATTTTTTTTATTAAACTTCATTCCTGGGGTGCTAGAGAGATAGGCAAAATGCAACTGTTACATTATGTTAGCTGTTTGACCACTCCCAAATACATGTTGATTTTAATAATTTACTACACCTGAGAAATTAAAATCCTAAAATTCTGTGACTTTTTATGACATTAGGAACAGATCCAAATTCCCTCATATGAGATGCTGGAGATACTGATGTCTCAAGACATTTTTGGGTGCATGTGTGTGGTGCAAAAGTCAGGTTGGGCCTTGGGTGAGGAAGTGCCCTGCTCCACACCCCCCATCCCTAGACCTGCATCCCAGCCTGGGAGTGGCTGCCAATTCCTGTCACACCAGAGGCAATGCTCCACACCTGCCCCAGAAGGGCCTAACCCAGCTCCTGAGCGGCCAAATGACCAGAAATCCCAGTTGGGGGCAGGGCCCAGGAAAGCTGAGGGGTATTTAACGCTGAACACGAGGTAAGTATGTGTCTTGACCCTCTATTCTCTTGTAATTTGTTATCAGCTGAACACTCCTGAAACCCAGGAGCTGGAAATTATATGTGTCATTTTCTATATCTTTTGCACATCTCTTTTTTTCTTTTTTTTCTTATTTCCTTTTCTCGTAATTTTTGAATGACTTAAAGTTGAATGGGCTTAGAGTTTTCTAAATTGCTAATTGGGTCAGGGTAATGCTTTGGGAAGTGTTCTGTGTTGATTGCTGCAGTAACCCTTTTGCCACAGTTCTCTCTTTTTCTAAAATTGTCGGTAAAGTTTTTCTTGTTGTTTTGACTTCTTGACAATATCTTGTCGGTATTTCTCCTATTTGTCCAACATGAACAACCATAAGCCCTTTAAAAATTCTTGTTGAGTGAGTTTTTCTGAGCTTTTTTCCTGAGTTTTTCTGAGCTTACACCTCACCTTGATACAAGGGCGTATTTTTAATTGATTTTGAGGAAAAATACAGAAGACAGAGTACCTGCGACCTATGAGGAAGGAGCTTATTTTTATGTCTTCGTTGAATGGTCAGTGCAATAGACAGAATATATTCTGGGCAGAGTATATTCCGTTTTTTCGTGCTCACTACACTCTCACTATAATCTGCAAGAAAATCTGACATGAATTATCAAGCCAATTTATTGCAAAAAATGAGCCGGCAAGAATAAACCACTGCCCCTGGCAGAATGAGTTACTGTCTCTTTGACAAGGCAGACAGCTCCTTTTGAATTCAGTCTACTATTATCTGGGAAGACATTTTCCAAGGAGCTTCAGTCTCCTTCCTGCCTCAGCTTCTCCCTGCCCTCTATTTTAATTCAATTTCCTCTTTCCTAATTCCCTTTTCCTTCTCTTTTCTTTCTCCTTAGCCTCGAATCTGTCTGGAATTAGGTTTTACTTAAAGAAACAAAGCACTTAAGATGCCTAAGCCAACAGTCAATGAATCTTCTAACTCATTTCAATTTCTTTCTTCTCCCTATGCCAGAAGAGAACATATGCTTGTCACAGGACTGTGAAAATCACTGGTTCAGGTAAGAGAAAAAAAGCTCTTAAAAATGCATGTTCATCTTAATTTTCAGGATACTTAACTTTTTCTGGTTTTTGGTACATATTTTAAATAACTTTGTCTTGGACAAGTTGCATTAAAAAAAGCCCAAAACAACAAAAAAAGCAGGGGAAGGTGAGGAAGGTGAATATTACTGGGTAATTTAATGAAACCAAAATTAAGAGTACAACATTGTGTCAACAAAAATTCAAACAAATTATGTTCAAGAGGTGACTTGTATTTAAACATCTTCAATGAATATGTGTACGTTAAAAAGCAATAATTTGTTACAGAAACTGAATTAAAATGAATAGATTTTTCAGATGTTCTAAAATATGTTTTAACCTCTAAAAATAAAGTAGCTGCCAGCAAATACAGATGTACACATTTGAATTGTAACATTTAGATTTCAAGAAATCTGACTTCGTACAATTGCACTTACATTTAATTCACTTTTAAAAAAAAGGTCACTGCTGTGTGTTTATGGGACCAGACAAGTATATATGTCATCCTAAAAGTTGCGAGCACGTAAAGAAATTATAGCTGGACCTGAAATAGTCATTTCTCCTCCATGTGTCCTGCTTTTTTTTTTTTCCCTAGGTGTAGCCAGATGCTTTTCTTAGATGCATAATTCTATTCACAGCATTATGTGGAGAACCTAGACACTATATTCACTATATTCAGCTTATAGGCATAGAAATATGTTAGGTGTCTAGATTTTTTTAAAGTGTTTTTCAATCCTTGTTAAAGCTTCTACAGCCTAGAGGTAACTGAATGCTTATACAAATTCTAGAGCCATCAGATACCTGTAACATATTTTGCCCTTATCTACTTCCTTTTTAAACTGTAATTTGGAATTCTTTATTTTTTTTTTTTCCCCATTGCCAAATGTTTAGGAATGGGAGGCTGTTTCTTGGGAAAGATCTCCAAATATGAAGGTTTTACAGGTCAATATTAAGTTCTGCTTGATTCTAAAGGTGAGTTTAAGTGAAAACTTCTATATGGAAACTAACTCTCATATAAAATGAGCAGTCAGGACTAGATGTAAAGTAATTATTATAATTCTGACAATAGCAAAAATAACTTAGGTAAGATGCATATGCAACTAAGTTGACAAAATCACATAAACATTTCACATAACTACCTAATTTGTAGTTATCCCATGCTTTCTGTTCTCAAGTATCTTGGCTGAATAAAAATGAAAATCTGAACACAAAACTGGAGCAACCTTACTTTGACTTTAAATCAAGCATTGGGTTTCCAGGGAATTGTGTAGAATCTGTCCAACCTCTATTCATGTTTCTTTCTTTAGCTTCTCTTTTATAGACAGAAATCCATTAGGGGCTCCACTACATGAAGAAGAAGCTGTATTTTAAAAAGGCATAGTTCACCCATGATGCTGATACTTTGAATTTTAGTTCTGTAAGAACTCTCAGATGTCTCCACTCTGGTCCCAGTTATTCACATTACCTGAATTTTTCATACTATTCATCAGTTTTGTCTTACTGCACCTCAGCTTCCTTTGTTGTTGTGCTCTCATTGTATGCTATGAAAAGTATCTGCAGAAGGAACTTGGAACTAAACTGAACAGAAGGATGTAGCTAGGTGCCAAATGCCTGGGGACAGAGAATCATTAGTTGTCTGAAACTTCTACAGCTTATTTAAGTGTCTAGACTTCTTGTAATGGGACTAATGGTAGACTGACAAGGGAAGTGTTTGGTACTAATTCCCAGGGAGATGTTGATGACCAGTTTGTACACAGCTGGTTTATCTGATCTGTGTGTAAATGTTGGTACACTGTGTCCATTGCTGTGGACACAAGGTACATAAATGTATATACAGGTAAACATATGCTTATACAGAGTCAATAACTGGTTTTGATGTTTTAAAGGTTAAACATTCAGAAGGATCTGATTCAGAAAAAATTCCCTAAAAGTTAGGGAGTATTCTAGTATTTAGAATCTAGTATTTCTCTTTTTTCTCTGTTTATTATATTCACCTTTCAATATTACTTTTTCTCCTAAGACTGGCAGCACCATCTTCCTCGAAAGTATCTACAGCAATTCCAGCAAGCTTCTAGCACCCTGTGGCTCTCACTACCAGGCAGAAGATGACAGTGGTGGGACTTTCTTGTCCTCCCTGCTAGGGCCCTACTCGATATTCAGTGATTGTGTTTGTTTGCTGCCCTGGAGGTTCCTTCTGTTGGCCCCTGCCTGGATGGCAGTCCTTCCAAATCAGAAGCAGATCCCACTGGGAAGTGACCGTCATGTGAATGTGGAGTTCTCCTGTTCATAGCAGGGGATACGGTGAAAGGTAATTCCAGTTTTGTTCATTTTTCTCCTCAACCATCAATCTGGGTTAATAAATAACTGATTAAACTCAGGTTTGAAGCTGCAGTGCTCTTTGAAGTTCTTCTTATATTCCCTGAACCTTGAATCTATAAGGCATAGATAGCTTCAATATGATGAATGTTTTACAACCCGTGTCAAAGGTACTCAAAACATGTACATGTCTAACATACAGAAGTTCCCAGAAGATTTAGAAAGAGCAGCTCCTAATTTCTGAATATATTTGGAATTTGTGTGCCTTGAGAGATGTACAGAATCTGCTCAAACTTGAGGAGTTTGTCCTTATCTAGATGAATGTTACAATCCAATGGCAAAGATAGGGAGTCAAAGGTTGTCCTGACACAGTGTCCTTTTTTTGGCGTTTTTTGTTTTCTGAAACTGGATATTTTGAGAAATATGGACAAAAGGTAATAGATTAAGGTTTTTGATTTGAAACAACTGTTCAGAAATACACTTGAATACGATTTTCGGTGAACAAGTTTCTTGTTCGTATGAGGTCTTAACAATCAAAATTAAGGTGTTACCTCCAACCAGTTTTTATTTTTTAGCTAACATATCTGTCTCTAGAGCTCTAAATAGAGTTATCCATACATTGATAGTGATTATTTCAGTAACTTCTATAACACTAAATAAAGTATTTCTACTTAAATTTCCAGTGTATTTTTTTATAGTTAGATGGTTTGAGTATAATTTAACTTGCTTTCTCTATTCAGATGTGAACTGAACATAGGTAGTTGGGTTTACTTACACTCGTCACTAAAAGTACTTTATTTGCCTTATTAAAATTATGTTTTTCAACCTAAAACAAATCATGCATAGCTTAAAAAAAAAAAAAAACAACCCTCAAAAAAAAAAAAAAAGGCTGCTCTAAAACCCCTTAAAAGACTATATGGGTTTTTCTTTGTTTGAGGGTTTTTGTTCATCAGCATCCATCACTTAGTTCTTTCTCTTACTGGTGGAGATACCTGAATGAGTTTCAGTCATGAGTGAAAACAAAGGAACACACATAATACTAGGCACTTACTGTTCTCCTTAAAAGACCTTCTGTTCTGTGCTCCTTCTATGACCAGATTTTTGTTCTCTCCCCAACTTTGAAAAATATGTGCAAGCGTCTTTGTGCTGTAAGGCCTTTAAGTTGCCTCTTTGTTGTGAATGGAGCAACCCACTTCTCTTGGAACAGGGCAGTTACAATATGTTTATTGATAGAAACCAACAATTTAACAAAGTTTAATAATAAATATGACAGTCATTTAACAGGATTAGATGGCCAGATACACTTGCTTATATTTACTGCATAGAGAGCAGGGTCAGGCAAACATCTAAGGGACACTCTCCTGTTGAGCCATGAAGATCAGAAAAGCATCCCTTACACCTTCTCAGAGGCAAGTTTACATGTGTCTGGATCCATACTTAGTCCCAGAGTTGTTCGACTCTTTATGTCATAATCAATCCTTTTAGCTAAGATTTCAAAATTTGAGTGCGTTCATTCCAACTCACTCATCTAGTATGTCAGCAAAAAGAAGTTCCTCATCCTCAAATAGTAACATTGAGATACGTCCTTTGTCAAGGGAAGATCCTGATGTGCAGCCCATTTCTGTACTAGAGACTCAGTAGGCCCTGGTCTGTCTACTATTTCTGGGGTTAGATAATTAATTTATGGTCATATTTGCATGTGGATTACAGATATTAGTTTATTCCATAATTGTCTTAGATCAGCCCTTGGCCAGCACTCTGGTTGGGTGAATTGTCTAGAACAGCCCTGGGTTATTGTATTATCTGTCTCACAAGATCTACTTGGAGTCCTATGAAACCACTATGACAGTGTGCACCCAATTACAGCTGCTGCTGGTGATTACTTGAGCAGGGTTATAGGAAATAAAGGTCAGGCTGGGGTGGAGGCACACCATCAAATTCATAAGAAAAAAAAAGATATTTATGCCTCACTAGATCATCTCTTCAAGAGAATGTTCAATAATTTGTGGCAAGCATAGTACTTAGTATGTCTCTAAAGACCACCTCAGTGTTGCAGTACAATGATGATGGGTCAAAAATGGCACAGAGTATTTCAGTATGAATTTCTTTACTTCTCTAATTAATATCTGACATACCAAAGATCTCTGCCATAAAAATCATACTTTCCAGACTTGTAACTACTCTAGTAAGAATTGAACAGGGCTGAAATAATACCCAACATATAATAACTTTAGATAATGAGGGCTTATGTACAGAATGTGAGTGAATAAACTTGTCAAAGCCATAGGTTACTCACCTTCTCTATTATAATGTTAGACCTTCACATATTGCTGATGGACAAGGTGTTCTTTCACACTTTTTTTTTTTTTTTTTAATGAGCGGGTTACAAATCTGAAGAAATTATTTGAAGCTACTTTGCTGGACAAGAATCCAGCAGGTTACAAATGAAATATAGCCAGAATAGATCTAGCTGTATAGTACTATTTAAAGTTATTATATAGCCAGATAGCGAAATGAAATAGTATTTTCTGAATTGAAAATAAGTTTGAAAAAACGAATCAAGAAAGCATTTATTCTGGTTCTTTGAATTCTCTCCATTATATACAATAAGAATATCAAGTAAATCATAAGACACATATAAAAAAGTTGTACTAGAAGTTATCAATATGATGTTCTTGAGACAGTTTCTTCCAGACCTCTATGATTTTATAACGGTCAATTAATAGCATTAATGTTCTAAGAATTCAAATATACAAGATGTGTGATTTTCTCTTTCTATTGCAGTTTGACTCTAGAGAAAAGTCATTGGCATTATTTACCTGAATCATAAATGTTAGCATAGATTTTCAAAGACCTACTTCTTTTATTTAAGGAAAAATGATATTTCTATTTTTTTTTGCTCTAAAAGTCCATCAAAGTTATGCATATAGAAGCCAGATGATGTTGTGTTACATTGCATAGCTAAGAAATATTAAATTTCTTAATTTAAATAAAAGTCATCTGTGTCTATTTATTAATGATATTTTCATTGTTGGTCCAATGCTGTAAGATTTTCTAGAAATCAGACTATCAGTAAATTTTTTACCCTTTTGAAATCCATGGAGAATTTCCAATTGACTTAGATTAGAAATTTCACACTACCTCTTGATTTATTTTGCGATACTTCAGTGTCAATGTTAGTAAAGCATAGGTGAATTGCTGAACTGCATGATACAGTTCAGGATTGCAATTTTTTTTCCAGAAAAAAAAGAAGATAAAGTTGTATGAATTGGAAAAAAATATTTTGGCTTGAGGTGGGCCAAGTACTGTGTCCTCTCTGACACACAGAGAAAATAGTTGAGTTTCTCTCCTTAGAGCTATTCAAAAGCTGTCTAGAAATGGCAATTTTTCACGCCCTGCATAACACATGTTGAGGCATAAATAATAATCAAATTTGCCCTTCTCAAGGGGCTAAGGTACTATCTACAATATTGGAAAGGTTGTAGAAAACTGGTGAAGTTCCTACTAACCAGAAAAGAGCAGATACAACTCTCAGTTTTTAAAAAGTTAACAAAGGAAGACCTGGGGAACTACAGGCCTGTCAGTCTCACCTCTGTATCTGGAGAAAATCATGAAGCAGATTCTCTGGTTTACAGCATAGGTGGATAAGGGAAGAGTAATGACATTGTCTATGTGGACTTGTACAAAACATTTGACACTCTCTCATATAATGTTCTTGTGTAGGAACTGGAGAGAGATGTGAACTTAACAGATAAACCACTCGGCAGGTAAGGAGCTGGCTGGCTGGTTGCTATTAGAGTTATGGTCAACAGCTCTCTGTCCAAGTGGAGACCAGT
>JANIJU010000001.1:70858775-70996795 GCA_025504685.1 Leucosticte australis | reverse complement strand
ATGATTTCTGTCCGTGACATGGCAGTGGGACTGGGTGCACCCTCAGCAGGTTTGCTGGTGACATCAGCCTGCATGGTATGGTCAACGTACTGAAGGAAAGGGATGCCATCCAAAGGGACCTTGAGAGGTGGGCCTGTGTAAACCTCACAAAGTTCAACAAGGCCAAGTGCACAGTCCAGCATCTGGTTCAGGGCAATCTTAAACACTGGTACAGGCTGGGTAAAGAATAGATTGAAAGCAGCCCTGAAGAGAAGGACTTTGGGCATTTTGGTGGATGAGAAGGTCAACATGACACAGCAATATAGTTTTGCAGATGAAAAAATTAACCATATCACAGGCTTCAATGGAAGCATGGTCAGCAGGTCAAGTGAGCTGACCTCTACTCTGTCCTGGTGAGACCCCACAAAGTACTGCATCCAGCCCCAGCATAAGAAGAACTGTTGGACTGAGTCCGGAGGAGGAACACTAAGCTGGTCACAGAGCTGAAGAACCTGTCCTGTGAAGATAGGCTAAGAGACTTGGAATTGTTCAGCCTGAATAAGGCTTTGGGGAGACCTTCTAGCAGCCTTCCAGTACCTACAGGGAGCCTACAGGTCATCTGGAAAGGAACTTTTGACAAGGACATATGATGATAGGCGGAGGGGCAATGCCTTAAATGGAAAGCCATGAGATTTAGGTATAGGGAAGAAATTTTTTACCATGAGAGTGGTGAGGCACTGGAACAAGTTGCCCTGGAGCAAAAGAGGCCGTGGATCTTCAAGGCCAGCTTGGATGAGGCTTTGAGTTACATGGTCTAGTAGATGTCTTCCAGGCCCATGAGAAGGATGGGGTTGGAATAGGATGACCTTTAAGATCCCTTCCAAACATATGATTCCCTTCCATTCTATGATTCTATGGATATTGGGAAATATGTAATTATGAAGGCTTCTGGAATGATCTATTTTATTAATAGCAAGAATGAAATATACTAAATATAGAAGAAATTCTTCTGGGGGAAAAAAAAACTCTAAAGAAAATTTGTAAGGTGACCTGTTACCAAAAACCTAAAGGTAAAGCAACAGTTTCTGAAAACCCAGCTTTTTATTTTCATATTTGTGTGTCTGCAATGAAAACAGTACAAATGGATTAAAGATCTAAAATAACAGTTTATTTTTTCAAGACTGTGGTGCAGTGAATTGAATATTGAATTGGCATTTGCCTTTTTTTAAAATGCATTTGTCACTGTCTCTAATGCCCGCCTGAATCCTAAATGTTCCAGTGCATATATAAATGCACAGTTTATGCTATTTTGGAAGGACAATAAAGTGTTTCTTAGGTCAGAGACAATTTATTTAGTGCGTATGAAAGTTTCACCTATATTCTAGCCATGAAGATGTTTCTTGTAGGGCTTTTTCTGTGATCATTTATGTAATCCATGACTAGTTTTAATAGCAAAAATTAAGATTATTAATTTTTCCTTTTGTTAAAATGCATTAGTAGGCAAGTTACAATATAATAAATGTCTGAGAGCTTTTTAATTTGTTGTAATCTGAGTACTAGTAATTGAACATTTGAATGACTTTTGAGGCTGCCATTTTAATTGTTTTTGGTGGGTTATTGGAACTGAATTCAAAAGTTTCAGTATAGTATTTATGTTTCTTAAGGTTGAATCTGAAGGAAAAGATAAAAAAGAATATAATTCAAAGCACTGATAGACACCATTAGTACTTTGAGAACAGAGTCTACTGTTTTGTTACATTAGTATTATGTAGTGTTAAAAGTGTCTTCTTGACACTCATTCAATTCAGGCAAAGGCTGAGTGACCTTTCATCATGATACTCAACCTTCTAATTGTAATTGACAGAACCATTTCCTAGTTTCCATTCTGTCAGAAAGCCAGGCATGGGCTATTTGTTACTTGAAACACGATTGGGACCACTTTAATGGGCAAGACCACCTTATTAAAATTTATGCCAGTGAAAGCGTTCTGGCAGATACATTTCTTATGATTGTGAGAAGCATTCACTATCATGCCTAAGCACACAAAAATAAATTTAAAAAAACATTTCCCAAGATCCCCCTCATCATCAAGTATCTGGATGTTACTGTAGCTTCAGGGCAAAAACTTGGTGGATCAAGATTCACTCGATTAAGAGCATTTTGCACTAATTTATGACAAGAGAGGAACAGAGTCTTTCCCTTATGGATGGGAACTCCAGTTATGCATTCTGATAAATGTAGATAGTTTTTAATGCAATAAAATTAAGATTTCATATGTTTCTGAAGGAATGTTTATACACTTAGTTCAAAACTGTGGCAGGATTACTTAGCAAGTTACTTAAAAAAATTAATACAATTCTCTCATTTATTAATATTTTTCAGAGTTTTCGTCCCGTGATTGTGGTAAATTTGGAAGATCTAATTGTTAGTGGGAAGACTAAATATCTTCCAGAAGTCAGTCTGGGATTGTGCTGTCGGGGAGCTTGTCTAGAGTCTCTCTTGAGGTTAGGTAGAGGACTGCGTAGAAATAGGCTCATCAAGACTCCTCTGGTGCCAAATAACTGGCTGCCACTTGTTGGAGTGACTTACAGCCTCCCCCTCTCCAAGGTTCTCTGGACAGTTCATTTACCCTTAAATTTCCCCTATTTTTGTCTATTCCTTTTTAAATAATGTTTAAGAAACCCCAACTCATGCTAGGTGCTACACAGCATAGCTTATTTAAATTTAAAAAAATAAATCCAATTAATTTGAGTTTTTAACTTTTTTGTGCATTTCTCTATAGGGAAACACACAGTATTTAATCACACCAGTGTGATTAAATAGTGCTAAAACAAATTTTTTTTTCTGGGAATATTCCTACAAAAATAATGCAACTTGTGACTTTCCTGAATAAAAAAAAAGTCTTAATGTCTTCATACCTAAGTTATGTTAGGTCATTTTGTTTCTCTTCTGTTGACTTACTGTCTTGGCTCCATATCTTGTAAAATGAATATGACTTCAATTTAAATAAGATATTTGCTCTTTGTGTGCTTACTTTCACAGAACAAACAAATAAAACAAAACAAACCCCAAAAACCAAAAAATCAAGTATCCAAAAAACAGCTCCTTCATCCTGTGATTATTCCTTACCAAACAAATTCTAGTTGAAATTATCACAATAAAGCACTCCCATCAGGGTGTGGGAAGTGATTCTTCCCCTCTCTTCAGCACTGAAGGACCATGCCTATGTCTGGGCTTCTCAGTACAGAAGGGAAATTATTATATTGAAGAGAGTCTAGAGGAGAGTCACAAGAATTATTAAGAGCAAGGAGTGTGAGGAAAGCATGAGAGAGCTGAGACTCTTCAGCCTGGAGAAGGCTCATGGGTAATCCTATAAATACATGTCATTAGCTGAAGGGGAGGTGCAAAGGAGATGGAGCCATGCTTTCAGAGGCGCACAGTGAGAGGACCAGAGGCAGTGGGCACAAACTGAAACACAGGAGGCTCCCTCTGAACATCAGGAAACTCTTGTTTACTGCGGCTGTAATTCAGCGTGGGAACAAGCTTCTCAGGGAGACTCTGAAATTTTCTCCTTGGAGACATTCAAAAGCTCTCTGGATATGGTCTGGGGCAGCCTGCTCTCGGTGACCCTGCTTGAGCAGGAAGCTTCTTCCAGCTTCAACTATTCTGTGAACAATGTTGAAGGTACATAACCTAAGTTATATCAGTGGCACTAATAATAAATTGACAGGAATAATACTTCTAGATTCAATCCCATCCTACTTGGAATTCTAGGCTATAAAAGATAATACATATTCTCAAGCTCAGTTTTTAATGTTATGATCAAATGGCAGTATTTTCACATGATTCCCATGTCATTAATGCATAGGATGAATAATGCTCCTGAAATGTATCACATTTATGTACTTAGTTACTCCCTTTTTTGTAATACTTTTATTTCTTCTCTCACAGATTTTTGTAGCAAAAATGAAGAAAAAAGTATTAGGGAAAGGAAGACTATCCTTCTTTTTAAGGAGACTGATTCTGAAGAATGTAATATAAACACATTTTGTTAAAGAGAGTTATTTTCTGAAGGGGATAAATCAACATCTTCATAAATGATTTTATATTCTTTATGTTGAGAATATTCAATAGAAGACTCCAAGACTTAAATTTACAGATATGACGATAGCTCACAACTGTTACCAAATTTAATTAGTGATATATTTTAAACATGTGAATTTCTATGTGAAAATTCTACCAGGAAAAACATCAGAGCTTTTCTGCTTTGAATTTGGCACTGAGATGAGTATTTAATACCTTTTTCTTCATACTCTCTAAACCTCTTATCTGTACAGATGAAGACTGTAGTTCTATTTAATTTCACAAATAAGTTGCCAAGATCAATTCAGCATTCAGATTATGACAGTCAGAGCACCTTAATACATTCTCAAAGAGATATTAATTATTTGAAGATTAATGATTTTATGTTTAATTAATAATTTGGACCACATCTAAGGAATAAGCCTTGGAGACCTCTGAGAAGAAAGAAAAAAGGAAAATGCAAAGAAATTTTCATTCCATGCATGTAGCTTGAGTGTGCATAAAAAATGAGTGTAGAGTCATGCAATTAAAAACCAAACAATAACATAAATGTCAGAGGGCAAAAAACTAATTTACTTGTGTTTAATTCTGACATTTCATGAATACCAAGTACGGTTCCAGTGAAGAGTATCTCAAAATTTTAGGAATTGTAATTGCTAAACATTGCAGTAAGTACAAAATTTCACAGTCCAAAAATTACAAAGATTTCAAATCCAAATTTTGAGGAAAAAATATGCCTCGTATTGATTTATAGGGTTTTTTATATTGTATTTGTCATTTCATTAAAAACAATTAATGTATTATTCTATTTTGATTTTATAGTTATTCACTACAATTATTTTATTAAAATGGGAGAGCTGGATTATGTATTAACATCATTATAAACACTCATACTTGAACTGCATGGGTTGCCAGCTAGACACAAACACCTGCAGGGTTTCTTGAAGTGGTAGGTAAATTTTATTTTCTATTTGGGGATTTTGTATGTGTCTGTGATCTGTTTTTTTTTTGCAAAATCCAATGTATAATTTTTATTTTTAAGATGGAATAAGGAAGTCATAATTGGAAGTTTAAATAATATATTTTTAATAGTGCTTTCTGCAACACAAAGGCAGCAGCTTGATTTTTATGCCATCCTGGTTTTATATCCTGAATATTTAGCAGTCAAATAGTTAGAGCAAAGAAGAAAGTACCTTTTTGAGAATAGTAATAGTCTGTTTCTCCTACAAGGAAGTAGATACTTTTCTCTGAAGGCTACTTCTGAGGGCTACTTCTTCCATTATCTCAGTAGCCTGTAAATATTAGCTGCCAGATTGAGTTTAAACAAGAATTTTTCTAATTGATTCATAGAAGATACTGTTCTCTATAATAATTTCAAAGAATATCAGTCATAAACAAACTGAAAGACACTGCCATAATATTGATAATATTTAGAATACTTGTTTTGACACATAAAAGAGTAAGTAGAAGAATCGAACTAATAAAAAACTGAGCCCATATCTTTCCAGATTTTGGAAAGATATCTTCCAACAAAGAGTTACTTCAAAAAACAGAGATATAGACTTCTCTGAATGTTTAATATTGCTGATGCTTCCTTAATGCTCCATGTCTTCATAGCGCCTCTAGGGAAAAAAAAAGTCAGGACTTGCAATTAAGTGAGTATACTAAGTCAGTCATGAGGAAATGGAATTGATGGATGCACCAGCAAGCATGTCACCAGCAGCTCTTAATTATAATGGTATTTCACAATTTAGATTCCCAACCTTTACAAGTGATTTGAGACATTCTAATTTTGTTCTGCCTTGAAGCAGTTTCATTTTAGTCAATAAATTCCATGAGATTCCCTAATGTAGGGCTCAAATTGAATCTTAATTACCAGGCTGATCTAATAGCTGACAAAATTTCAACTTTTCTGAAGTGTCACATAGTATGTGAAGCTCTGCTTTGAATTCTACATGGTAAAAAATCCCTTAAAACTCAATTACAACTTGACTTTTGAATCAATTATCCTTTTGCTCTGGCACTACAATCATAAGTTTAGTGGTATATACTTAGTCACTGGGAAAGAATATTAAAATGCTGGTTTACACAGTTATAGTCTGTCTCTCTTCTGCTGTTCATTCTCTTTGTGGCTGTAAATGTTAGCATGAATATTAATCAACTATGCTATGTGTTTTTCTCCAAAAATACCCAAATACTGTATATGTTTTACAAAGAAGTATACACCAATTACTGAATTCCTTTGCAATAGAACAGCACAAGGCAAGTACAAGATTTCAAAGAACATTACATTTAATTCAAGGTAAAATGAATAAGCAGAATGAATAGCATACTATTTAGCTATATTTTATATATATTGAGTTTAATCTATATAAGGTCCTGGTTCATATCTAGTAGAGAGTCCACCCTTACTTTGCATTCCTTTACACTTGTTTCACTGGTCTTCAGATTTCTTGCTTTTTTAATTCTAATTTCTGTAACACTAAATTGGTTCAAGATGAATAGTGACTCTTTTATTAAAATTTCACATAATTATTAATTTTCTTTCCTTAAAATTTTACCTGACCCAAGTATCTTGGGAAAATCATTAACATCTAAGTAACTGCGCCTTCTTCTCATTATTTTAAATATTTCTTATTTATGATATGCTGTTTAAGCTTTTAGGAACTGTCATCTATAACTTTAGTTGTATTGGATAGAGAATTGTTGAAACATAGTTATTTAATAAAAGGCAATTGATGAAAGCAACAAAATAAACCATTCAATTTAGTGTTATAAAGGTAAGTTACTGTAGATCAAATTTGATGATTTTTCCTTTATAGAAGTTCAAAATTATGCTGGTTTTTAACTTTGGTAAATATAATTTTGAGTTCATATCTAATACCTGCTGCTGTCTTTAGCAATTTTAATAATCTTTAATTAAAAAAAAAAACTCAAAAAACAACACCACCCCATACTAATGCCCTGAAATTTTATTTACTTTGTCACTTCACTTATAGTTGTTTTCCAATATAATAAATCTCTTTTTTTAATATGAGTTAACATTTTGATCTTACTTATGTCATTGGCTTCTTGAAATTAAGGATATGATTTCCATTAGTTAAGAGTAGCCCTTAGCATTGCACCCTTGAAGGTATCCCAGGGAAGCACTATTCATTCAGTAAGCACAGATATTGCTATCCCTTTCCTACAGACTTGTAGCTGTTTTCAGACCGTGTGAGATTATCTGCATACATATGACCTAAATTAATTTTGACTGTGTCACTTTGGAGAGAGGTAGCCTTCAAAATTAACTGCTTGGGCATTTGAAATATGACTTAAAGATCCCAGAACTACCATTTGCAGTTGTCCCCTGCTATTCTCCAGAGATCTGAAGTCATCCTAGGCACTCTAAAGCCTTTAACTTTAACCTTCTTGGTCAATTAGAGAAATAATTTCTCTTGCTCTTATCTCGGTCATGCATGTTACTCTACAAAGCTTTCTCTGAACAACATGTATTTCATTCTCTCTGATTCATGGTTGATACACTTATATTGTCAGTGCAGATCACACGCATTGAAATCCTGAACCTAATTCCACTGGGCATTAATACCAAAGCCCGAGAATGTTTGTTTTACTGCAGAGGCTGCCCAGGTATCCAGTATAGGCAGAGCCATGTGAATGAAATTATTTAGTTAATGAGAAAGTCCAG
Source organism: Leucosticte australis (assembly GCA_025504685.1). Lineage (NCBI taxonomy): Eukaryota > Metazoa > Chordata > Aves > Passeriformes > Fringillidae > Leucosticte > Leucosticte australis. Next base: position 70,989,042 of record JANIJU010000001.1, on the reverse strand, counting down.
CTTTTAGATAAACAGCATAAATAATTTTAAAAACCCCTCTCTTTTGCTTTAAAGTTTTCTAATCTAATGATATTAGATATATGGGTAATTTTGCTGTATACTTTGACAAGCACCTTCTCTTTTAAACAATAATTTATTTTCCTAGTGCAGAAAAGAGACTCCATGGCAACAAGACAGAACACAGATGGTCTGTTTTCAGAAATTCTCAAAATTAATAGGTAAAAGCACAGCATTTGTAAAACAGGGCCTAAAGAATTTTACTTTGTTTAAAACAGCATGTAAACATGAAGGAAATCCTTCAGATGTCAGTAGGTCAACTCGCATTCCACAAAATATAAAGTCTCACATTTTAACTGTAAAGCTTTTATTACTGTTTTTTAAGGATAACACAGAATATCTCTACCTGAGTGTAGAACACTGGCTGAAATGACAGGGCTAAAATCCCAATCTCACTGAAATAAGAGATGCCTTTATTCACTGCTGTTCTCTGAGTGTGAACGTGACATTCAGTTCTCTAAATACACCTGGAGTCCCAGGTGTTCAGCCTCCTCCAGGAGAGCTGGGCCCCATCACACATAACAGTGCTTGGGAAAACAAATGTCATCACTCCAAAGGTCCCACACATTTACTCCTTCTTCTCCTCATCTTTATGTACTGAGCATGATGTCATATGATCTGGAATATCCCTTTGATAGTTTGGATCTCCTGTCCTGACTGCCCCAACCTCCCATGCAACCTCAACTTTCTCACCAGTGTGGCAGCGTGGGAAGCAGAAAAGGCCTTGGCTCTGTGCAAGCCCTGCTCAGCAATAACAAAAGCATCTCTATGTTGTTAACCTTATGGTCAGCAAAAATCAAAACCACAGCCCATTCTAGCCATTGTGACGAAAATTTACTCTACACCAGCCCAAAGCAGCACAGTGTGTCATTAACTCAATCTTAGCCAGCTGAGTTTGCCTCTTATTGTACAGATAAGATGTGGTAAGATGTAGTGTAAAATTCATCAGTATAAATTGTGTACCAGCCAGCATCAATTATGAAAGAGAAGTATGTGCCAATATTTGAAACAGCATTTTTCATTCTAAGTTTTATGGGAAATAATAAGGGGAAACAATTTCTCGGAAACAGTAATAGGAAAAAAAAATTCTAAATACATACACATATACATCATATGCATATATGCAATATATATATATATATATATGAATATGTGCATGTTGCTAGGGTTTTTTTTTTCTTCAGAACAGAAAACAATTAGTAAAACTTGTAATAATTACTGTTTGTAAAATTAAATTTTATCCTCATTGTGATGGGTTGACCCAAGCCAATCAAGCAGCCACACAGCTCCTTGTTCACTGCATCCTGCTGGACATATGAGAAAACTTTTGAGTTGATAAGTTAATGCAAAGATGGTTAATGGATGAAGGAAAGTTAAAAAAAAAAAAAATAAAGTAGGAAATATCAGGCAATTCCTCAGACTGATGCCCAGCCAGTCTCTGAGCAATGGCCAGCTAGGGAGATAACACCCTGCTCCCTACTTCCTCTTCTTTCTCTGCTTTAGGTTTTATCACTGAGCATGGCATCACATGTTGTGGAACATCCCTTCAAAAAATTAATTCATGTCACAGTCCCAGCTCTGTGCCCTCCTAACTTGCCCATCCCCAGCCTTCTCTCTGAGAAAAACATAAAACCTTGAGCAAGAATAATGCAACAATAGCAAATGAATTAGTGTGCTATCAACTTTCAATTTTATAGACACATGTCCAAAACCAGAGAACTATACAGACTCCCATGAAGCTAGCTCCATCCCAGCCAGATGCAGTACACTTATCTTTTCTTTGGAAGCAAAAATCAAATGGACTAAAGAAGTCACCTCTCAGATAAGAGCAGATCAGAGCAGGTTTCTCAGAGTTTTTTTACATCTGGGGTTTGATAACTTTCAAAAATTGAAGCTGCAAGGCTCAAATGCTTGATTATACCCATAGAGAAAAGATTTTGGTTGAACTGACTCATAAACTAACCCCTTACCTGTTTTTCTCTTTATTTTTGTTTCAGAAAAGTACATAAAATGACCATTAAATCTCTAGATGATGAATATTTTTGGTGAAAAAAATAGTTTTTAATGAAGAATTACTGCTTCTATACCCTTCTATGATCTTGTTTCTTCTGAGAGAAAATGAAGCACAACACAATTCATAATAAAATGAGACCTTCATAAAAAATACAATGAGATTATAGGAACTATAAATGAATGTAGCTGTTATTGGTGAGGATTAATATGATTTTGTGGAGTGACTTTTGCTCCATATTAATATATTTTTCAATTTAGAAGCATGAAATAATGGATGTCAATATGAGACTTACCTAAGGTGCAATTGTACCAGATGGTTATGTATTCAATTAATGAAGTAGTTGCCCAAGAGCATACATGTGTAGTGCCATTTTTGCTGATTTGGGGTAGTCTGACTGGTCTCTTTGCCAGCACACAGGAGGAACCTGCTCAGATTTTCAGTTGACAGATGACATGGTGACTGTAATTACTAGCAAGTCACAAAATTTTGTGAGGAAATGATAAAGTAGATTATGGGTCATTATTTCAAACTCTGAATATCAGAGTTGATTTTTCCAAAGATACTACTCAGCTAAACTGATCAACAAATTTAAATCTAGACATGTGAAAAAAATAATTTGTTCAACTTAAATAATTTTTTTTAATTCTTACCTTAAAAACATCTATTTTTAAATTAATTTTGTGTACTCTTGATAGAGTAGATAGAGCAATATTTATTCATTGTTGCTGTCAGGAACTTCTGTTTCTTATGTCCACCTATATAGGCCTTACTTCACCTACACAGGTATTACGTGCCATGATAAGTCTCACCTGAAAATACCTTTTGCCTGGAAGCCCTGGAGTTTCTTTTAAGCCTCTGTTGTTTCTTTTATACCTCTGTTGGCAAGATTGCTGTTCCTGCCTGTGTTGTGAAAAGGCTTGCCTATGGCCCATTTCATGGAGCAATTGCTGTTCCCTTTCAGTTTAGCAGAACCTCCCAAGTGATCATAACTAAGTGAAAGCATTTTAAAAGATCCAAAAAGAAAGAAAAAAAGAAAGGAGAGCTTATCAAATGTGAAAAAAGGAACTTTTCATAAAAGAAGATCTTGAGACCAAAATTAGCAGACAGATTGCATGGGAGTTAGCTTTCATGCGCTTAAAGAATTTGTTTCACCCACCCAAACATAAGCATATAATGGCAGCTCAAATAACCCCAGACATCTAAGCACCAGTGTAGATAGGAAAGATATGACACAGGATCTGTGATACTCTTGCCTTCCAGAAGCAACAGGTGAACATATAACATAACATAACATAGCATAACATAACATAACATATAACATAACATAACATAACATAACATAACATATAACATAACAAACATAACATAAAAGATAACATAATATCCTAGGATGCATCAAGAACCTAGGTGCAGCTAACTGTATGGACTCCTGGTGCATACCATGCTAGTGACTTCAACTGAGCTGTGTCAACTCCCACAGAGATGAGCTAATCAATACACTCAATTGACTCACCTCACCCTAAAATAAACAGCTATTTTAAAACAAATGTGGAGCTCTCCATTGACTTTACTGACTACAAGATCAATTCATTTGTCAAAGAGATTTGTAGTGTAATTTGAAACTCTCTTGGTTATCTGAGGAATCTGTATGAGGCTTTCAGTATTGACAGTGTTTAGGGAGACCCATGCCCTTCTGAATCAGCAGCTGAAGGAGACATAAGTAGGTATAGGAATTTAAATGGAACTGTACTCCTATACTTAAAGAAATGAGTTGTTCTAGATCTTTACCAGTCATAATAGCAACTTGGTGCCTTCCACTGTGTGATACACTGTAGACACCACCTTCATGGCCAACCTGACATCTGATTTCCATTCTACAAAAGCATAGGCATCCCATATATGTTATGGACTAGAGGTGTGGACAGTGAGGTGAATTGAGAAGTGGCTGAATGGTAGGTATCAGGAGGTTGTAATCAGTGTTGGAAGTCACAGTGTTGGAAGCCTGTCACTAATGGTGTTCAATATCATTTAACTTACCCACAAATGACTTGGATGAAAGGACAGATGCCTCCTCAGCAAGTTCTCTGGTGATACAAACTTGTGAGGAGTGGCCAATAGCCCAGAGGGCTGTGAAGCCCATCAGAGGGACCTCAACATTTTCGAGAGATGGGCAAAAAAGAATTGAAATTCAACATAGGCAAATGGAAGGTCCTGCACTTGGGGAAGAATAACCCCATGCACCAGTATGGGCTGGGGCCAACCTGCTGGAAAACAGCTCTGCTGAAAAGGACCTACAGACGCTGGCAAAAGGACCTACAAGCTGTCCATGAGGCAGCAGTGTGACCTTGGGGCCAAGAAGGACAATGGTGCTCTTGTGTTCTTTAGGAAGAACTTTGCCAGCAGATCAAGAGAGGTGATCCTGCCCCTCTACTCAGCTCTAGCGAGGCCACATCTGGAGTGCTGTGCCAAATTCTGGGGGTCCAGTGGAGGGTAACAAAGATGATTGAGGGACTGAAGCATCCTTCTTATGAGCATCTTTTCTTGAGGATAGGCTGAGGGAGCTGGGCCTATTCATTCTCAAGACATGAGAATGCCAAGATTGTGAAGGGACCTCAGCAATGTCTAAGTATCTGAAGGGAGGGTATCAAGGGGAAGGTTGGGATCTTCTTGGTGGTGGCAAGCAATAGGACAAGAGGCAATGGACAGATACTGGTGCAGAGAAACCTCCCTCTGAGCATCAGGAAGAGCTTTATTGTGTGAGTGACCCTCCACTGAAACAGATTGCCCAGAGAGATTGGGGAATCTCCCTTGCAGGAGATGTTCAGCTGGACACAGTTCTGTGCCATATGCTCCAGGATGATCAGGGAGGTTGGCTCAGATGACCTGCTGCGGTCCCTTCCAACCTTTCCATTCTGTGATTGTGTGATTTGCTCTGTGTTATTCAAAAATATGGTTAAGTTGCTCACATGAAGTTCTCTCATAATACTTGAAATATCCTGGAGTATCTTACCTGGAATCCAATCATCAGTCCAGAAGATTGATGATCTCTCTGACATCCAGTGTAATAGTTTACAGCCCCATGCAGATGGTATAAATTGTTACAGCAGGAGGCAGGAGGATTTTGGTTAACTGAGTCTACTTCCACTCTTCATCTGCTTCAAGAGGAGTTTAGAGATAACTTATTTGCATAAACAAAGATAGTTGATACCTAAATTTATGTATCTAAGCATTATATTAATATAATTAATTATATCAATTATATTATATTAATTATATTATAATTTTTATTATATTTGTTATATTATATTTTCCTCCTTACTGTCTAGCAAGGAGGTTTTTTTCCCTTTTGCACCTACAAAGACTATATTACATGTCTTATGAGCCTGAACCTTTGTAATGAACTAGCCCCAGACATCAAAATATTAGTAGCAGTAGTAGTTTTAGTAGTGATAGTAGTAGTAGCAGCAGCAGTAGTAGTAGTAGTAGTAGTAGTAGTAGTAGTAGTAGTAGTAGTAGTAGTAGTAGTGTTATTATTATTATTATTGTTGTTGTTGTTGTTGTTGTTGTTTGTTGTTTTTATTTAGAACGTCTTAATTGTACTATAAATGGATTAAAATTATGAGTTGCATTAGCAGTGTAAACATTCTCAGAGTTATCTCCATTGTTTCATTCTGCCACTAAGAAATGAAGAATCTTTCAGTGATTTTCTAATGAAAAAACATTTTCTGTTGATCTCTCTTAGCTTCCACTGGTATTTCTCTGCCTTGGGTGCAAGCTGTCAAGAGGAATTTCTTGACACACTTATTAATACTACTAACAGTATGCCTAATGTGATACAATTAGCAGAATGTAGTAGTCTCACCCTGTGACTGCTTCAGGAAACTTGACATTGAATTGTAGCTCAGAACCTTAGAGGCTGTGTGAAATTTATTCAAAAGATATAATTAGAGGGTTTTGGGGTGGGGGGTGGGTTGGTTTGGTTTTATTTTTAAAACACTTAATTCTGCTCATTATTGGTGTCTTTTTCCCATTTTTTCTCATTATTGGTGTCTTTGCTCAGAAATTTTGAAAACAGAAACCAAAACACAAAACAGAAGAAAGCAACTTATTTTCACAGAAATGTAAAAATAACTAAAAATATTTTTCAGGTTTAAATCTTGCTTGGTAATACTGGCTTTTACACACACTCTTGAAACTTGTTTGCACTGGAAAGGGCAAAGATATAATTGTAGCTACAGAAAATAAATAGAAATCATGACTCTCTCAGTAAAGATCTTGACATTGTATTTCTTGCCTGTAACCATTTAGAGACAAACACATGTCATCTCAGATGATCCTTGAAAATGTTTTATGGAGTAGGAAACATTGCTTGTCTACAAGAACGATTAGTAACAAAGCTTCCATAAAGCAGTAATGAAATCTGAAAAGTATGAGGCAGGGTATCAAAATGGGTAAAAGTATGGGTCAGAAATAAAGTAATTGGCAAAGCTTTCTAGCCTGTTTTCCTGTGCAGACAAAAATCACACTGAAATAAACTGGAAAACCTTTGCTTCAGTAACAGGCACACAACTGGAGAATAGGTGAGTGGCTTGCCCATGATGTGATAGCTTTTCAGCAGACTAAAGCAGAAAACACCGCTATAAAAGACTCTGTGGTCCAGGAGGAATCTTTGCTGTTTGTATCTGACATTTAAATGCCAGCTGTCCACAGCTCCCTGTTTAATACCATCTGATGGAGAGTGAGACAGTGGAAAAATGTAGTGAAAGAAGCAACTGTAGTGGGAATTGGATACAAGCTGTTCAGACATAATTTGCTCTGGAACTTGGCACTAACTTGGTTTTCTGAAGATTTATTTCTCCACTAAATTAAGCATAACCTGGAGAACTAGAGCCATTTTATCTAAAGTCCAAATTCAAATTATTTTACTAGAGCAGAAAAATACTGGGATAGACAACATTCAATTTCTTGAATGCACGAAACTGTCTGTCAGTAGTCAGCTTTTTTCAACTACTTTTTTTTTTTTAACTTATTTATCAGTGAAATCTACTTTAATATTTCATTCACCTGTTTGTCTTTCTTTTATATATGCATATCATTTGTTATTGCTGAACATCTTCCCTAAGTGTCTGCAAACCTTTTTTCTATAGAATCTTATGGGGTAAGAGATCTAAGATTTCACAATTATGTCAGTAAAAGCAAATGATAAAATAAAAATATTTTGAGATCTCACTTTTTACAGCATAAATGGATAGATGAAACCAAACACTATTGCTGGTAGGGGAGAATAAAGAAAACCACATGAAAAATTTGTGTCACAGACATCATTGCTCTAAGGAATACCTATCTAGAAGAGTGGGAAAATGAAAATATATTTAAACATTTAACTTGTCTAAGAAAAGAACAAGGTAAGTCATTGCCATTTGTATCCTGGGAATTTGGTTCAGAAAATCAAAGACCTACTTCAGAAGTTGCTAGAATTCCCTTAAAAATTAACAGTATCTTTAAAAATATCAAAAGGCAAACAAATATAGTGGTATTATTTGTTCCACTGAGCCTTCTTTGTGTGAAGCTTTTGGTACAAATATTTGATATTTCATCATTAGGGAAAAAAAAACCAGAACAACTGGCCAGGCTTACAAAATAAATTCCAAGTTTGAAATTCAAATGCTGATTTTAAGGAGAAAATACTTTAGATTTTGAAATATTTAAGTGGTTTCTTCTTAATGAAAATGCTATCTTGATTACAACTATATGTAAAAATTTCCTACATGTTTTGATATGTCTTTTAAAAAAATATTTTAGATGGTAGCAGAGAGTTCAGTGTTTCAATTAATCATTAAATAGCCATACATTTTGTATGTAGTTTTTTTCTACCATTAAATTTCTGTGTCTATTTCATTGACTTCCTTTGCCTTTATGACTTGGGGCTGAAATAAATACCTAAACCCTAAAACTTACAATATTCAACATTAAAGAAAATTTTACTTTTTATTGATATAAGTGGCTCACCAAAGTGATTTATTCAATAGTAATGCAACAAGTCATGATTAATTAAGTGATCATACTCAATTTTTATAATTTTCATTAACATATTTTCTTGATGCTTTTAACTTTTTCCCTCCTCACACAGCACTCATCAAAATATGTGCATAATGTACTTTAACTGCTTTTGAAAATGTAGCATCAAGAAGTTGCAATATCAATGTGTTATCACCAACAGATGATGAAAGCTTCAAGAAATTACAAATAAAATTGAGATCATACTAGCAGTTTTAAAAATCCTAAACAAGTTTTGTTAAAGTCATTTAAGTCAGTGCTTCTAAATATGAGGTATCTTATTTTGTGAGGAAGTGAAGCAATGGGAAGGATGATATGAAAAGTAACCACAAGGTAAGTGGAAGAAGCAAAATAAAAGAAAAAAATATTCTACCAGTAATCTGAAGTTTCCTTCTATACTTTTCATTCATGTCAGCTCCACAATAATTCACAAGAGACTGAAGGAAGACTGTTGGGTTGTTTTTAATTCCTCCTCCTGGCTTCAAAAATTATGTAAGGAGAGTGGAAGTTTCCCTCTTTTCTCATTGTCTGTGCTGCAGAAGCTCTCATCTATCTGCACAGTATCTGTTAGTTTCCCTCTTTTCTCATTGTCTGTGCTGCAGAAGCTCTCATCTATCTGCACAGTATCTATGTGACTTACACTGCATCATGCTTCTTAACAACAGTATATAATGAAAGGCACAGCAACACAGAGAGGCTGAAATACTACATGGCTTACAGGACATTTAGAAGATGGAATAAAAGAGATGAAAAACAATTAAGAAAGGAAGATGCAATCATTGGGAGAAAATTGTATTTATAGAACCCAGACAGGTAATAAATAACAAGGGAAACAAATAGAAATATAAAAAGAAGGACAACAACAAAATCAGAAAAAGCAAGTCAGTTTGGATTGGAAGAGGGAATGAAAAACTGCAAGAACATGGGAGTAGGGAATATTGTCTGTTACACAGTAATGAGACTCAGGATTCCTGTATTTCTTCCTTAGCTACTTTTATTTTTTTACTGGCTGCAAAGCAAACTTTGAGATATTACTTTTTTTCTTTTTCCCAAGGACTGTCTCTGGACAAACATAATATTCTTGTTTTCCTGACTGCCATTTGACACCAGAGGCATCACATGGACTCTTTCAGGCATCAGGGTAGTCCCCTTGGTATGCTGTGATGAAAGAATTGTACTCTGTGAGAGGGAATATTGTTGGAAGACATGCTATGACTATCCTTAAGCCCTAGTTTCACAGCAAGAATGGTTGAGATTGGGAAGCTCTCCTGCAGGTTTTCTTGCCCACATACACCTACTTGCCCCTCTTGCCACCCCAGCTGCTCAAGCTAAATCAGCTAGAGCAGGTTGCCCGTGATGTTTTCCAGTTTGGTACTGAGTATCTCCAAGGATGGAGAATTTGCAACTTCTCTGGATGGCTTGTTCTGGTGTTTGATCACCCTCACAGTAAGAAATTGTAATCTTGTGTTCAGGTAGATTTTCATGTGTTTTGGTTTGAGACTGCTGTCACTGGACACTGCAGAGAATGATCTGATTTCCTTGGTTTTGTTTGCACTGACCTGGTTGTGTCTAGGATAAGATGAATTTTCTTCCTGATAGCGGGTGAACTGCTGCATTTCAGATTTAGTACGAGATTAATGTTGGCAACACGTTGAAAATGATATATTTTAGTTATGGCTCACCCTCAGTCAAGATCTGAGTTTCCCATGCACTGACAGTGAGGAGATGCACAAGAAGCCAGGAGAGAGCATGGCCAGGACAGTTGAGGCGCAGCAGCAAAAGGGATATACCATACCACAAAATCAGTATATAAACTGCAGGGAGTTGTTTGGGATCCATAAATTGTGCTCAGGAACAGGCTGGGCATTGATCAGTAAGTGCTAAACATTTGTGTTGTGCATCACTTATTTTGATTGTGTTTTATTCCTCTCTTTCATATCTATTATGATTATGATTGCTATTACTGATATTGTTATTTTTTCCTTTATTTCAATTATTTAACTATTATCTTAACACATAGATTTTATCTTTTTTTCTTGATTTTACTACCAATCCCACCGCAATGATCATTTTTTTGTTTGGTTTGTTTGAGTTTGGGTTGGTGGTTTTTTTTTTGTCTACTTTGTTTTAGAAGCAGGCTTATTCAGAGACTGATTGTTGGCTTTCCAGGTTTTAGATCCCAAAGATAACACTTGAAATTCTCTTAAAAACTTTGCAGCTGGGGATTCCTAGAGAGAACACACTCCTGAAGTTTACATTGTAACTGAAAGGAAAGGGAAGTGAGTAATAAAAATAAACAAAAATTTGTCACAGACATGTTTTATGAAAATCCTTTCCTTAGGATTTTTTCTCCTGAGAAGCCTCAGAGGAAAAGAAAAAACAACAATTATCTGCTGCTGTGAAATGCAACAGGTGCATCTTTGATTGGTCCATGTTGGTTTTTCTACATAATGGCCAATCACAGTCAGCTGGCTCAGACTCTCTGAGAGTCACAAGCTTCTGTTATCATTCCATTCCATTCTATTCCTTGCTAGCCTTCTGATGAAATCCTTTCTTCTATTCTTTTTGTGTAGTTTTAGTATATCATTTTCGTTTAATATATATCATAAAATAATAAATCAGCCTTCTGAAACATGGAGTCAAGATTCTTGTCTCTTCCCTCATCCTGGGACTCCTGTGAACACCACAAAAAAATTCTGTAATTCTTGCTACATATATAGGACTGCAGTTTCCAACATCATGTGAGTAGAGTAAACCATCTAGATTTTTAATAACAAATCCTGGTAAAAAATGGGATGAGTTAAGTATTTAAACTGAAAATGCAATATATTGCTTTTCTTTTGTCATATTTTATTAGCTCCTTTATGCTATCACATTCAGAGCTACTTACATTTCCAAAAGAGTTGAAATTAGATATCTGGATATTCAAAAATCCTTATCTGGGGCTAGATTTTGTCAGAAGAAGTGTATAACTGGTGAGGTATTGGGTGGACAACTGGCATATGGGTTAGTCTTGAAGAGCTATAATAAATGGTGTTCCATCAGGTTACCATCCAGTCATCAGTGGGGTTCTCCAGGGCAAAATTGTAGAGCCTGTGTTCTTTAATGTTTTTATAACTTTTTTGGATGTGTGATTTGAATGTACACTAAGTTTGTTGCTAATAGTGAGTTAGAAAGAGCTGTGGGAGTCCTTTGAGGGAGGGTCGAGAGACCTTACAGAGAGATCTGAGTAGACTGAAGGGCTGGGCAACAACCAGCCATATGGAGGCATAATCCTGGTTATAGATACAAACTGGGGACAAGAGGCTGAAGTAAAAAAAAAAAAAAAAAAACAAAACAGAAAGAGATCTGGACTTTCTGGTCAACAGAAAGTTGAATATGAGCCAGTAGTGTTCCTTGGCAGCCAAAAGGACTAACCCTGCCCTGGGGTGCATCAGGCACAGCATTGCAGCCAGGCAAGGGAGGTGATTGTCCCACTCTGCTCTGCTCTGGTGTGGCCTCAGCTTGAGTACTGTGTGTAGCTACAGGCGCCTCAATATAAAAGGAATGTCCAGAGTATGTCCAGAGTAGGGAGAGCTGGATAATGAAAGATCTCGAAGGCAGCCCTTAGGAGGAGTGACTGAGATCACTTGGCTTGCTCACTTTAGAAACAAGATGGTTGATGAAGTGTGACCTCATCGCAGTCTTTGACTTGGTTAAGGGGGACATTGGATGGGAAGATGTTCATCTCCTCTCTCTGGTGACCAGCAACAGGATACAAACAAATTGCAGGAAGCTGTACTAGAGGAAGATGAGATTGGACATAAGGAGAAGGTTCTTCACAAAGAGGGTGGTTAGTCACCAGAACAGGCTTCCCAGGGAAGTGGTCACAGCACCAAACCTGTCAGAGCCCAGGGAGCATCTGGATGATGCTCTTAATCATTTAGTTTAGCTTTAGGTGTTCCTGCAAGAAGGGAGTTGAACTTGATGATCCTTGACCTGTATAAAAAACACCTTGAAAATTGTATGGTCTAAGCTCATCTGAAAATCTTTTCAAAGCATTACATTTTAAGACCAAAATTCTGCAAAAAATTGAAAACTGGCATGGAGAAACAATCATTACTTTACAGTAATACAGGCAGTATTTAGAAACGTACACTGCTCTCCTTCATTGCACAACTAGGTAAAAAGAGGGTGCTGTGCTAATGTCCTTTGGCTGTTGTGAATGAATGATTTATTAGAGAATTATGCCTATGAGAGTGAGAGTCAGAAAGATTACATGTGTCACATATCTCATGTTATATTTGTACTTAATCTGCCTCATCCTACTGCATAATTTATAACCGAAAACTTAACTAGTGAATAATGTTGTAAAAGGTTGCAGTAAAATAAAATTTAAGCTGTCAAAATTTGTTATCAAATTAGTGTAGGAATAAGGAAATAAATCACATAATGTGTAATTCATTAAGTCAATGACAATTCAAATGAGTGAAAATGTCTATCCAATCATATCTGTGGCATCACACTAAAATTGAACCAGAAAACCTCAAACCTAACCTAAAAAAATTTAAAATCTGAACTAACTAAAAGTGTGTAGGCAGTGCTTTCTGATACTGAAATGCAATTAGAGCTTTTATTTTACAGGAAAGGGAAACTACATGAATAATTGTAAATCAAGTTGGTACTTAACACTGATTTCAACTATCTGTCTATCTAAAGATTAATATATATTTTGTTTGAGACTCATGAACTCTAATTTATACTTTTCAAATTTTTCAGTGTAATAATCACAAGGGTAATTTATAATCAGCTATGTCATTATTCCACTAAATGAGATTTTGAAACTCAGCATCTGTATGAGTCTCATTCACCCAACTTCAGTTTTTTAATGTTTCTGAATACCAACAATAAGAGAATTTAAATTAAAGATAGTGCATGAACAGGTGTTTTTAGACCACTTTTATCACAAGGAAGAACATACAATGACACACTCACCTACCAAAATTTGCTAGTGCAAATTTGAGAATAGCTATTGTGAAGTCTGAAAAAAGCAAAATTTCAAGAAGAAGATTTAGAAAAAGCAAGTTTCCATTTCAGATTATAGAATAATATTCTGTTTTGTGAGACTTCCCATTCATGTTCCCTTTTTGTGGTAAAAGTTATGGGTGCTGCTATAAAGAGTTTTATAAAACAAGTTAAATCAAAATATGGGAATATTTGCTGTGAACAAGTAGCATGACATTTTTCTTTATGAGAAAAATCTCAAAGAATGGGTTCTTTTTATTAATAATCTAAAGTATATACTTTCAAGTTCTTTATTTTAATAGGTGGAGAGAATTAGGATTTTCAATAGCATGAAATTTATATAGGTGTATTTCTAAGGGTAAATTTTACTTTTGAATTGTAAAGTTTTCTCTATTGACTATAAAAGTGAATGCAAACAAATAACTTAAATGTTGATTTTTATTTGGTGAAATTTTGTCATATGTTGTCAATCTGCATTTCTATTGGTAATTGTAATTTCTCCCTGTATTTCTTCACAAATTCAAATTTTCAAGATTGTTTCAGCTCTGCCTTTCCTTTGTTTATTTTATCCCTTGTGAATTTAACTGCTACATCATTGCAATAATGTAATATCATCTTCCATCTAGTGTACTTCTTCCATTGGACCAGACTTTGATTTTGTTTCATTTGATACTTTAACTCTTCCTTATGCTTTTTCTTTCTCCTAGTCAAGTTTTAACTTGATTAACTAGTTAGAAAGCAATAACCACCACAAATAAGCAACATATATATATGTGTGTGTGTGTGTGTGTGTGTGTGTGTGTATGTATATGTATGTATATATATATATATATATATATATATAAAAACTCAAAAGCACTGCTCATTGACTATTATTGTAATTTAAAGTAGATGGCATTTAAACTTCTATTGTCAAATACAGCTTTCACCTGTCACATCATAAAGGAATTTCAACATACTGCTTGATTCCTTATTTAATCTTTAATACAAAAAATATCACTAGCTGACTGTATTTCCACCTACACTTGCCAAGAAATAAAATTGATAATTTTCCAGCCAAAGGGAGCAATTTTTCATTGCTTCATAAAAAAACTTTCTTCTTGTGCCATTTTTTTTCTGAAGAAAGTTTTACAGTTAGGATCTTATTGATTTACTTCCTCATTGTCGTGTAAATAAAAGGGAAATGACCAGCACAAAAAAGAAAAAAGTTTCTCTTTTCCACCCTTCAATTTTTTTTTGTTTTTGTTTTGAGTGTCAAAAAATTTGGCCTGCATCCATCAGAATTCATGAATTCATCTGTTTATTATTTATTTGCTTGTTGATTTATTTAACTCTGGTGTCTCCCTAGCAGATCTGCCTTATCTTTTGTTTTCTTTCAGCGTCTCAACTGGTAACATAAGAGGTAGAAAACACTGGTGGTCTTGGATCTATTTTGCTTATGGATAACATCCCATGTGTCAGATTGGAATTGTCTTAAAAACTATCTAAAATGGGAACAAAAAATATTAAACAGTGTTCATGAGCAGTGATAGAGCATCCGAGCTAGTGCTTTTTTTACTTAGCAGTTAAAGCACAGTATCTCCTTCCATTTTGTTTTGGTTTTTTTTTAATTTCAAAATATATAGTTTGTCATATTCCGGAATAAGTATTTTTTAGTGTATATCTGCTATTTGTGTCTTCTTCATACTTGCCTGTTAGCATTTAACGAGAATGTTTTTCACATTTTATCTTGGTTGTATTGAGGTTATTATTTAAACTATTTTCAGCATCACTTGTCTCTTACAACTCTTACTGAAAAGAGAACAAAAGAAGGTGTCTGTTTTAATATTTAGATTTTTTTTCCCATGTTGACATTGAACATCTGCAGAAACTTCTACACATTGTTAGACAACACCTACTGTGTGTGTACTGAGGCACATGACATTTTGTTCTAACATAAGTGGAATTAACTTTCAAATTAAAATTTGGATCCTGACATGTTATAGCTACAGAGAGACACTATCTCTACAGAGAAACAAAGATACTACAGAGACCCATTATCTCAGGTCAATTTTTTTTTCTGGGTATCACAGTTTAATTTATTTTACTTCTTCTCTCTCACCACCAATACTTTTTTTTTGTTTTGTTTAGGTGGTTTTTATTTGTTTCTTTTTCCTATTAGAGACAGTATTTTTAAACCTTATAATACTGGCTCAAAAGTGACCTTAAATAACACATTCTAGAGGAATATGTTTTGCAGAAGGCCGATTTTTCAGCTTGTCTTTCACCATCCAGCTATGATGTCAAATGAGCCTGGAGGTGTGTTATTTTGTCAGGTTTTCTAACTAAAAACTACTCTGGATTTTGTTGACACAATGCAGAGTTGCCCAAGGGAGTTTCAACAAGCCCTTTCTGTACACTGGACATTTTTGAATGTGTCTGTCAACTAATCCTTCATGCATGAAACTGAAAGTTGTTAAAGTTAATAAGGTAACACATATTTTAATTGGCATATTAGAAGAATATAATATATTAAAAATATAATTTATTTTTTAAACCTGGTATTCATATTTTAATATGCATATTTCACTTGACAGATTCAATTCTGACATTAGTCAGTATTCCACCCCACATCCCATTTGTATCTATGATCCTCAAGAAATGGTTTGTATTTAAATATTCAACTTAAATTTGCAAATCAATTATTATAAATTTATATTCTTCTATTTTTGCTGTTAAGATGAGAAAGAAGAAAACCAATTAAACAAGAGAGATAACCCAGAATTTGAATGATCAATTAGACCTTAAATTTAGACAGAGACAAAGCACTTCTATATTGATAATTTCACTGATTTGAGTTCAGACTTCTGAGTTATGTTAGATGAAATTATATTAGTCTCAATTTGTAATGGCAACTGTCAGATTTTATTCTTTTGTATGATCACATAATGCAGAAAGAGAGGTTAAATTTGAGTTTTCTTCTTCTTAAAGTTAATATTAAGCTTCAGCTGCAGTTATATTTGAACTCCACTTTATTAAATTACTTGAACTTTATGCAACTCAGCTGTCCTTACAAAAGCAACCCAGTACACTTTGTTCAGATATATTTTTAGATTACAAGAATACAGAAAAAGATTATTTTCATTTATTTTATAGTTCACTTTCTTGAGTTGAACTTCCTGTTGTATTTTAAATTTATTAAACTGAAAAAGAGATATCTGAATATCACTGAAAGAAAGACTGAAAGACAAGCCTAAACCAAATCTAACGAAAAAAACTAATCAGGACAAGCTAACTGCATAAAATACTGTTATAGAAATTATACAGGATCAGACAATCATCTCTGAAGATATTAACCCATCTTCTCAAGGCAATTACAATTGAAAATATTCTGAGATCCATGGGAAGTAATTTGACTCCAAATGAAGCAGTTAAATTCTTTCTCTAGAGAGTTGCTAAGAAAAATGGGATTTTCTCAGGGAAGTGTGGGGTTAGTCAATCCATCAAAGTCTTTTCCTGGGAAGTAAATTATTGCACTTTTATTCACTGATTAGAACATCAGAGCACTTAGAAAATTAGAATATCTTCCACATCTCATTGTTTTTAATTTTGTTAAATAAAATTAATAATAATAATCCCCTCCCACGTTTAACTATGCATATTTTAGGTGTTGCTGCAAGATCTAAATATTACTTTTGATCAGGTTTTTTTTTCTTTTTAATTTTTGGTCTAGACAAACTTAAATCTTTTGTGGGGCTAAAGACAAAGCCAGCTCACCAAGGTAAATACACATCCAACATCTAGGATCAATTAATTTTCACAAGATGAGTTTTGCCACATGACAGCTCTTAGGGGAACCCCTGAAGATGTGAAGAGCCCAGGGTTTAGACAGATAACCTCAGTTCAGATGAATCCCAGCCTGACAGGTTTTTGTTAGGGACCAGTGAACACAAGTTTAATTCCAGGATATATAGCTCATTATAATTCATGTCTGTCTAAATAAAGTCAGATAAATGTTTTATTAATATCTAAATATGAAAAAATATTTTAACTTAAGGAAGTGATAGAAAAGAACCAATAATTTGAAAAGAGCACAAAGGTATATTTTTTTCAAATTGGGAAAAATTTTGAGTGGTTTTCTTTGTCTTTAATATGTAATATTTTATACTTTAAAAGTTTTAGAGTTCTCAAATTTACCTAGCAGTCATTTTTAAACATGACAAACACTCTAAATATCTTAGGAGTATGTGGTTATATACGTATTTAAATTGCATCAAGCAAGTTTTTTTAAAAATCTCTTGTTAAAATATTATTTTATGTACCAGCAACTATAATGTATAAATACATATATAAATAAGAATGAAAATCACATTCACATACTTTCAAGGAATTTATAGGTTTAGAAATCAGATTTAAGGGGCTGCCATTGTAGTCAACTTTAATGGATTTTGGATTTATTTTTTTTTCCCTAATTTTTACAAATTTTGACTTTGAGATTATGGAGATTTTCTTAAAAAATGTATTTTTAAAAACTTTAACAATACAACCAATAAGGTAAGAAAGTAGCAAAAAAAAGCCAGATCCATTATAAAACATAAATTAAGTAGTAATTTAGTTTATTTAATGCCTGTCAGTCTTTTGAGATTTTATTTTTCATCTTTAGATGTGTGAAAAAAAAACAATTAGCCCCCAGGATTATTTTGTAATGAAAAAAATTAAAATATATTTCCTTTTTTTGTGATTTCTTGTTATCCTTATACTAGTGTTGTGAATGAGCATTTTAAGGTCATTTCAAGACTCACCAGCAAAGGTATGAGGAATAAAATGTTTGCTATAAAAGTGACAGCACAACAAAATTCCTTTTCAAGGTTCATTTTACTGCTTACCAGACGGTTAAAGTACAATGAGGAAAAGCAAATTCCAGAATCAATCAATCCAAATGAAAATAAAGCAAAAACTATCCGTGCATAGGCTAGGAGGGCAGGGAGACAAAAGCACAGGAAAGGTAAGGATAAAATAAACATGGCCTAAAGGCCCAACAGCACTTCACATATCTGAACTTAAACTCAACAGCATTTAACTTAATTCCTAACTTAGGCTAAACAAAGGACTAATATAGAATTTACCATGACAGTAACTTACTTATAGGCCTAACTTACAAATCCAAATTAGTTAAGAATCTAGGAGAGCAGCATTCCTAGCACATGTGATACAACATCTGCAACACATCTGCAACTCCCGTGTGTTGCAGATGTGCAAACACACCAAGAGTTTGCACAAAGCGCCTGGGAAAAAATCCTCTTGAATTCAGTGAAATGCTTCAGATGCCTCTGCCTCTTCTCAACAGGCAAAGGAGTGGGGGTGTCAACCCAGGATCCATCCTCATTCAGCATCCTCTGAGTAGAGCAGACTTGAGACTTCTCTGGCTCTGAGAGGCCCCACTCACAACTGGTCACAGCTGCTGTGGTCCAGGAGAGCTCAAAGCATCTCATTTTGGACCACTGTTTATAGGGCTGCAAGAGAGTGGGTTGTAGTCACAATAATTTTGCATCCTGGCTGCAACACATGTGGGTAAGTTTCTTTGAAAGTTTGATAACAAAAATACTATTCCACATGGATTGATATTCAGACAAAAAATAAGTCTCCAAGGCTGTTCCTAAAAAAAATCAGGAGCTCATTAGACAACTCAAGTTCCTGGGAGCAGACAGTACTGATAAGCTCAAGAGGAGCTCAGCCCAGGTGCTGCTCATCAAGGCTGAGGCTTAATGGCATCTCTTAAATGACATTGTTGCCTAGGAGGGGAGGGGTGCACCACCAAAACTGGTCAGACATTTGCCTGGTGTCGTGGTCTGGAATGTCACAGACACACTGCTGTACTAGAAGTTTCAAAGAAAGTGAAGACAACTATAGATCATATGGGACTTAGGTGCCTAAATGCCTACACCTTCTAGCTGGACTCAACATGAATTTCAGAATAAAATCTTGACAGCCAGATAAACATAGGCATACATTTGAAATTCTGTTATTCTTTATTATATTCTGCTGGGGAATCTGACCTCCTTAAGCTTCCAAAGGTGGTCAGAAGATTTCTTTCGGTCCTGTGCCTTATCTGCTGCAGTATGTGACTAAAATAAATATCAAAAAATCCGTTAAAAAAAGAATATCAAAATATGCATATATGTTTAACAGATCTGTGTTTTATATGAAAACCACAGAAAGCACAGGGATCCCACAGCATAAATGGATTTCAGTCAGTTTGATGATGGGAACAATTACAATCCTCTTACCTAAAAGGATACATTAGAACTGGAAAAGTTTCAGAGAGCAGCAAGAAGGATTGATAAAATACATGGAATGTTGAATAGTCTAGAACTTCTCAGCCTGTGAGAAAGAAATAACAGCAAGTTATTAGTCTAAGAGCTTTTAAGTGGTAGAATCAAAGCATATGAGACATCTGTTCACAGTAACAGAACTCCAGCCACCAAACAAAAAGTCTGGGATCTAAAGAAAAAGGTGAAGAGAATAGCAGACCTCTTCTGCTTTGAAAAGGACTTTGTTTATCCTGGGAATTTAAATAAGCTTGAGGAGAAGATAGACTAATTGTTGGAGGAGAGATCCACTCTAGGTTTATGAACTAGAAAACCTAAATGTTAGAACAGAAAACAGTCAGAAGCTGGAAGAGTATTACAAGGAAAGTCTTACTGATCATTGGCAAGCCTTTAGCTTTGCTTGAACAGCTATTTATGGACACAGTTTGAAACTAAGTACAATGGATGAACAATATGTATGAATCACAGTTTAATGCCATTCTTCCTTTCAATTCTTTCTTTGACTTGTAGATGGAGTAATTCCTTATCTTTCATTCCAGTGTCGAAGGCACAATCATCTTGAAGATGATAATTTTTGCTAAATTCTTGTCTCTTGGCAACACTACTAAGAATGAACCAGGCAATAGAGAGGGAATATTACATTTGCAGGTTGATAAAGATTGATACCTTTGACAATTAAAAATTCTGGACTTCCACTTATGTTACTCAGATGTATTTAAAAGTCATAGAACAAAAGAAGTACTGACTTACAAGAGAGCTGTCACAGGAACTTTCCCATTTATTGAGCAATAGAATGTTGAGAAGCACCTGCGTAGAATTTCTCAAAATCTGTGGCTGAATTTCTATAATGAATATCTAAAATACCATAGAGCAATAAGCTTAAAATTAAGAACCAGAATCCACTAACTCCCCTTCCGGAAAAATAATCTACCAGTTAAGCCACAGAGTCTGTTCCATTTTATTTGGCATGTGATTTTATACTATTTTCTTTTACTGCATCTAATTTACTAGCATGTCTCTACCTCTTTTGTTCCTTTTGCTCTTTTTCTGGACAAAAACTATGTGTAGTCCCACAAAATGTACAGGAGGTTCAGCCTAGAAATGCCAAATTCTGAGTCAGTGCTCTAAAGTTTTGGTCGGTATAGTCACAATTTCCCACAATATTCATGACATGCATAGAAAGAATTAAAATGTAAATGTATTTTGTAAAAAAAGTGGTGAGGCACAGGAGAAGGTGGCCCAGAGAAGCTGTGAATGTCACATCCCTGAAAATGTTCAAAGTCATGCTGAGCAGGGCTTTGAGCATGCTGATTTCATAGAAGGGGTTCCTGCCCACTGCAAAGGACACTGATAATAAACTTTAAAGGTCACTTCAAACACAAACCATTCTATGGTGCCTCGATTCTGTGATTCTGTTGCCTGACTATAGTGTCCCTAATTAGCTCACACAGATGAACCTCGATACCAGGAGATAGTCAGTGTTCATAGCTTTTACTGAGGAATTTAACCTTACAGACAAATGGTGGAGGTTTCTCAGGGTCCAAAACCAAAAAAAAAAAAGGTGGTATATGGCAAGTTAGAAGACAGATGTTACTACAGAAAATGAAATGTCAAACAGCTGTAACATCAAGAGAGAGGAAAAAATGAAGAAGAGAACACGAGGCCAGACAGAGAAATTGTAAAAATGCTCCACTGCTCATAAAATTAAGCAGCACTTTGGTGAATGACAGGATTCATAAATGAGAGTGCTACAAGTACCTAAGCTGATCGATGGAGGCTAAATTGAATATCTGTGTAGTACCCTGTGAGTTCAGAGTAGGCGTATGATAAACTTTATCAAGAAACAGAAAATATTTTCATCAAGAATTGCTTTTACATTAAAAAAATTGTCATTTCACAATACTTTTGTGAACCATTCCCATTAATATAGGACTTTCTGAACATAGAGAGCGTTTCAACAATTATTTCTTAGGCACCTTTATGAAAATTGTTCATGATTTTATTGAGCAGTAAATTCTGACTACATATTCACCTGTAATATTCAGAACCTGAAATCCAGATTCTATTGCATTTCACAATAAAACTCCAGAGCATAAAGAAAACAAGTATCTGTCTAACAAAAGTCTGTTTCCCAGAAGTAAATCTGTGTGGGCAGATTTTTCACAGAATTTTCGTTAAAGTCACTCAGTAGTCCACCTCTGCAGAGAAGGAAAAAAAAAAAAATTAAAAATCCCAAAGAAAAGTATAGTACAAATTGAGCCAGAATTTTAATCAGATAGTTTATGGACTTTAGTGGAATTTATGAATAATTTTTGAGTAACAAAAATTTTGACTGTCACAATCTGCTTGTGAATATGTCGAGATAATATATCAGTGCTGAAGTTTACCGAGTTCTTACTTAACTATTCTTAAAAAAAAAAAAATCACAACTTATTTATGATTTAATATGTCAGTATTTTGATTTGATTCATATAACCTAAGTCATTTTCCTATGACTTATCATTCTGTAATGCAGATTCAAAATCAGCTTGCTTGGGCTTTCTTAGCTGAACAATTACTGTTCAGTTCATAGAAGTAACACATTTAGAGGTTACTCTATAAGCAGTGAGTAATTATTCTTATTTCTGATGATAACATTTTTTTCCACATATGCATACCCAGTACTTTATGAATTCAAGAACAAAGCAGCCTCCAAAACATTAAAAAAACCCACACAACAAAAATAAACAAAGCACAAAACCCCCTAACAAGACCCTAGAGGATTCCTTTTGGGAGAAGTGAACTTTCCATGCCTGAAGTGAGCTGCTGTGGTGAGAGCATGATGTACAGCACTCTTTTGTTGAACAGGAGGTCATTCTTGCCCACAGTACCCTAAACCCCTTCTTTGCTAATTCAGCCCATCACTTCCTTGGTTGATTTTGCATCCTACTCATCCTCCCCCTGTTTTGTTCCTAGTTAAAAGTCTAATGCTTTTCCCCTACTTTAGCAGGTAAATCCTAGGTCTCTTCCTAGCACTCCTCAGTCCTCAAAGGCATGATAGTAAAACCCAAATCTCTTTTGTTGACATGAACACATGAACTTTGCAAGCAGATGTTGACACACAGGATGACTCCTTTTCAAGCCCTTTACCTGCAACGTTAGGCTCAAGTGGGGAACCACCCTTGTTCTTCATCCCTAGAGTCTCTATCCTCATACGCCCCTGGTCTTCCCTGGTGTTATTGTTGGTGCCCATATGGAAGAATATTAGGGCATTAAAGGCCAGATGAATTTTGACAGCCTCCCCACTATGTCATGGGTTCAATCTTCTGGCAAGCAGCAAAATTTCTAGACAGCTGATCAGGTCAGCAAACATGTACTGCATCTCCTTGAACAGGGACTCTCCCACTACTGTCACTCAGCGCTTCCCTCTAGTGCTGCTGTGTGTCTGAAGCTCAGCTGGTTCAAATGCTCTGTGGGACATATGCTCCAGCCCCTCCTGTGAAATCAGGGCACAGGACCTCATGTGTAGATACAAATTTGAAGCTGATGCTTCAGTGTTTCACTCTGGAAATATTGATAGGGTTTTGTTCATAAATAGTGGTTGATCTAACATAAAAATGCCTGCCTACTCGGACTTAGGAAACTAGGTATCACATGTAGATGCAGTATATGTCTTTCACTTCTTGATTCCCTAATTCATCTCTGGCTGTTTAGACTCCCCATTCTGCCCTTGAACATCTAATTAATAGAAGTACATTTTTTCTCAACATATAGGTAAGTAATATAGAAAGAAAAACTTAACATCATGGTAAATAACCACTAAATAAATAGAATCGTAGAATAATCTGAGTTGGAAGGGACCCATCATGATCATCTGCTCCTATTCTTGATCCTGAGAATTACACCACGTGCCTGGGAGTATTGTCCAAACACTTCTTGAACTCTGTCAGGCTTGTTGCTGTGACCACTTCCCTAGGGATCAGGATCCTGTTCCAGCGCCCAAACACCATCTGGGTGAAGACCCTTTTCCTGATATCAAACCTAAACAGGATATTTAGACTTTGTGATGTTTAACCTTAGAACTTGCTGCTTGGAATTTTGTGGCTTAATACATAGTATTAATTAGGCATGTCATTATATTAATTTTCAATCATCAGCAATATAATTTCTAATCAACTGTATCTTTGTCGTTAGTATAAATTGCAGAGTTTAAGTAGCAGTGGACTACAGGGGTGACTTGTGTGGGAAGAGACAGTGAACTGTGAAATGATGCTCACATCCCATTCCAGACAGCTCAAACTGCCCGTCATGCACCAAAACTTCAGAGCATCAGACAAGCACACAGCATCCATACTCAGAAGTATTTCAGAAATAAATTTGAAACTGCTGGAGGCTGGAGACACACTGCACATTTTTGGAGGTCCTGCTGAAGATACACTCAGGAAGGAGAAATCTGAAGCCAAAATGGTCAGGTCTTCTCCTCTGTCTTCATTTATTCCCCTTTCAAAGATTCAAAATATATGATGCATTGACTTGCTCAAAAATAGATAGCATGGTACATATCAGAATGCACAAATTTCTGAATTCAGTGCCAAGTACCCTCTTAACCTACCTGTTTCTCAGATAACACATTTTTCTCACAGGTCATGAAGTACAAAGGGTACTCAGAAAATTATATCCCCCATAAGAAATCTGTAATTCCTATTTTTTGCCTTTTTTTTCAATCACATATTTCAACCATTTACCATGATATTAAAAATATTTGCAAAATCTACTCATAAGTATCATTTACTTAAGTTGTAGTGGCAAATTATTAAGACAAAGTTACCTACTAAGTCTGAGAATACAAAAGGGGTTTTTATTCATTGATTAATGAACATTTAATAGTTTATCCTAATTGCTATTAGTTAATCACTTAATAGTTTATATTTTTTTCCTCCATTGTCAGTTCTCAGTCTTTGTTTTAACGAATTGTATTGGCAGACTGCAGAAGTTTCACTGTTAACAGGTGCAACAGTTCAAAAAGTTTCACAAATTTATGAAAAAATAGTTCCTCCGTGTCTCTGTTCCTTCGATTTATTTTTTTTCAAACCCTTTATACACTTTAGCGATTCTTTCTTCCTTAGACCCTTTGTCAAAGGCAGGTGAGAACTCTTTCAGAAACATGTTTTCACAGGGAAATGTAAAGAGATTTAGAATTAAATGTATTTTCAAAGGAAATTGTTTCAAAGGTAAAAGTAATTCTATATTTGATTAAGCTACTTTAATCTATAAAGCAATACTGTTATCACAAACTCAGTCTGAGATTCTTTAGTGGGAGATTAAAGAAAGTTCCTTTGAAATTAGAATGGATACATACTTTTCATGCTGAACATTTGATAAATTTGTGGATGCTAATTACATACTTTTTTAAGAATAAATTTGAAAAGTTTTCTACTTCTTGAATTTATCTGTCTGTATTTGGCTTTCTGCTTCCAATTTTAAAAAATGTTCAATTTGTGCTCAACCACCAGTTTCATAACTACCTTTAACCTCCCACATACTCTCTTCTTTCTATTTGTGGTTTTCTTTTCTCTTTTGAAAGAATTCTGTTATGAAAGCACACAAGACTGTAAAAAAATATACTTCCTAGATGTCCCATCTACAAAATTTTTTTATTTTGTAATATCATCTTATATTTGGGAAAAATATTTTTTTTACCTGTCTATTAGCTTATCTTTTTCAGCTTTTCTATTTCCATGCTTATGTAGTTCCCCATAAAATTAGGACTAGATGAATAGAAAAAAAAATCATATATTTATGTTTGTCATATCAAAGTGTTTTAGTAACTCAAGAACTGGACTCACTAGAGCAATTCAAATGCCAAAGTGAAATGATTTCTATATTAAATACAGTTCAGGAATATACAAATGCTTCATTGACTTACAGAATATGAGCACAAGATGTTATTGACAAAAAAATTTCTAAGGGGAAGTCTGGATGACCTCAAAGTGTAGGCTTTTTTAAAATTTTTTTACTCCAGAAAAAAAAAAAAAAGACAAGGGTCTGGCAACCCATCACACCTACTGTCCTAAGCTTTTCATAAATGCTTATTCATTGATGATTTCCTTCTGCTGTATTAGAACAGATACTGACCAATATTTATGGTGAAATTCTTTCATCTCTGCTCTTTTTTGGATGTCTCAGGTCTCTCTTCCATCAAACACTATCAAAGGGTCAGTGCTCCTCTATTTTTGACAAATTGAATTTGTTGTTAGTAGTGGATTTATCTCCAGACTATTTGAAGTTTTAAATAAATCCACTTCCTGTCTTTGCCCTGTGATAATAAGTTGTAACAGATCACATAGACATTCAAAGGATTTGGAGCACAAGTACTTTTTAGAGTTACAGTTTCAGTGGCTTTGGGTCTAAAGAGAGGTTTGAAAACCCAGCTCTCTGCTGTAGCAAGTACTGAACATATATTCCTGTTCTATTATATTGCAGTTTGCTACTACTGCTGCTGTCAGGAGCAGATGAACCGGAGGATGAAAGGAAGAGTGAAAACAGAGAGAAGCAGAGTGGTGGCAGCAGGTGCTGCTTCCCATTTTTCCATCAGTTTTCATTGGCAGCAAGAGCCTCCTTCCGGATGTTGTAGACACTGGCACTTGCTGCTTAGGCAGCTGCCCTCTATTTTTTGAGAAGAAATTAAGCTGTATGGAAAGGTCTGCTGAAATGTGGAATAAATCACTAATGCCATTTATCACTCTGTTTGCCAGGATAATATGTAATTCTAAGTACAAAAAATAGCATGAGGAAGAAACATTTTGTATCATCTAAGGTAATTCAGAAATAAAAATCCGCTGCAGAAGTAAATCAGCTTCAAATCAAATAAGTCTGTGATAAAAATGGTGACAGACTTCAATTCTCATGTGGTCTCATTTTTGTTCTTTGACTATAGGCCTTTTTCATGGTTTGTGAAGTGTCTATTAGGACTCCTTTATGAGGCTGAATGTATAAACAAAAAGCACAGAGTAGTGACAGAATATTTTCTGAGTGAAAGAAAAAAAAAATTATTCACAACACGTGTTCTCTTTCTTTAGAATAATTTTTAGTAGGATCATGTTTCTTAACTTTCTAAATGGTCAAAAATATTTAGATGCAATAAAAGGTTTTATAAAAAATATTAAATTGAGAGGGGGATGTCAGCTATTACCTTTTCCAGTAAGAAATAACTAAGAATCATAAGTCAGAAAAAGCTAGTAAATATGATCTAGGGAGCCAATAGAGGTTTCAAGGAAACACTGTATTCTTGCAACAAACTATGTTGCAGACCATTGCAAGCTACACTGCTGAATGATATACTGCATGAAATGTCAATTAATAGTCTAAAGTTCAACAAATATAAAGATAAAAGTATTTTAAAATGTGAAAATGCTCTAACACATTTAAAATCCTGACACAATTAAGACTTTCTTTCTGTATTATAAGGGTGTTAAATTGTATCAGTAACAAAAAAAAAAGTTCTTTCCTAAAATCTGTACTTTTTTAAACTATGTTTAGCTGTGTAGAATTTAACACATATACATATAAGAAAAATGAATTAGCAGAATGAAAAATAATTAATGTGTTAAATATTTACAAATATTTATTTGTAAATATTTAACACATTAATTATATTGATAAAATATTTATTTGCATTATATTGATAAAAACCACAGAAAAATAGAGGTATAAGTTGAAAGATCACAATTTTACCAGTTGAAATGTTTTAAAGTAACTATAGTAATTGCTTGAAAATAACACTTGGAAGCATTATGAACTGTCAAAACATTGTTTTGAAGCAGTAAAATTAACTTAACAAATTACTGTTGTATAGCAAGCAGTCTCTACATTGAAAGAACCTTTGCATCCAGCACAGAACATCAAATGCTGATACTGACAATAGCAGCAGGAAAGGCAAACTGAAGTGCTTTTTTCTCAGACATGAACACCAGCTGCCATAATGTAGAAATAAAAGTGACTGCACAGTCTGCAAGGGGATGTGTCAATTGGAAAGATCTGCAAATACCAGTTTGACTGGAAAATAAAGTGTGGACATTTTTCCAATTTTCTCAGCCAATCAGACACTGGCTTTTCTCCTACATACGTGTACTGTAGTACATATACATACTCTATAATTTAGAAATTCTCTTGAAATCTATTTTATCAGAAGAAAACTAACACTTATAATACTTTTAAACATCATTCCTGAAAATTGCTCCAATTTAAAGGATAGCATAAATAAAGAAAGCTTCAGAATAATAAGAAAAATGCCTGGTGCGCATTTTTGTAAGTAAGAAAATTAAAAGCAAAGAAAACTCCATTAGACACAGGGATTTTCTGAACTCTGCTCTTACTACCTTTGTTTCTTAGCAGCAATACTTTCCCAAAGAATCTGGGTATTGTGGGTACAACTGTGCCCAGCTGGATAGGCTTTTTTGAGCAGGTTGCCAGTTAGTATGAAGAGCTCACCAGACTCGTTCTAACTAGGGATCTCAGTAGGAGATGGTGCAAAATAATGAGTCAGAATTAATCACTGAGCAGAGTGGCAGTCCTGCCCAAAGTCTTTGCAAGTGGCAGAGAACGCACATTCCAAAACTGAACTGATAGTCTTGGCTGATTTACAAGCCAAGGGAGACTGGACTCTCATTTCTGCTCAAAGCAGAAGGAAGAATCTCCCTCCTATTATGAATGTGCCTTTATATAATAGATAGGATACTCTGGAGCTTGAAGGAGAGGATGCTACGTAAGGCAGTCAAGACCAAAAAACAACAGTGTTAAA
This sequence comes from Leucosticte australis, assembly GCA_025504685.1. Taxonomy (NCBI): domain Eukaryota; kingdom Metazoa; phylum Chordata; class Aves; order Passeriformes; family Fringillidae; genus Leucosticte; species Leucosticte australis. Next base: position 70,960,823 of record JANIJU010000001.1, on the reverse strand, counting down.
AGTTGGTATGGTCAACCACTCATGTTAGAATGAGTACCACCAAAAATGCACAAAAGGTGTTGGTAATTGGAGACTTCTCACTGAGAGGCCCTGAAGCACCCGTTTGCTGTCTGGAGAACCTCTCCAAATGAGTTTGCTGCCTGCTGGGGCCTGCAATAGCAATGCCACAAGGGTGACCAACCCTAGTATAGTCACAGGACTATCATCCACTCCTACTCTTTTGCATAGGGTCAAAGGATCTTCAATGAGAAGATTGCAAAATATTGAAGGGGACTTCATGTTCCTCAGAGAGAAGTTGAAGCGATCAGGAGCACAGCTAGTGTTCTCAGTCCTCCCATTTGGAGACTGGGAGCCAGGAGGAAGAAGATGCATGAGTCAGATGAATGACTAGAGTGGCTGGCGCTACAGTCATGCTTTGGGGTAGTTTGGTCTTGGATGCATCTTTGAAAGAATGGAGATACTGACAGTGAATGGAGCACACCTGACCAAGGGGTGTAAGAGTGTTCTGGGAAGCAAGCTGGCTGGACTTAAAACAGAATTTTAATTAGTTTTGGCAGGGAAGAGGATATACTTCTGAGTGTCAGAGAAATACTAACACTTTGGGAAGCAGCAGGGACATACCAGTAAAATGTCCCAAAGGAATTAGGGAAGGCTCCTACTGTTAGAGAAGGCTCCTCCCAAAAGGTGAAGAGGCCAATAGCCCAGCTGCAGTGCCTCTACACCAATGTACATGACAAGTTGAGGGAACAGCAATTGATCCATACTGATGTTGAATTTTTACTTTTTATCTGAAATAAATCTCAGTTTTTCTTTATGTCAAATCTTGCCCTTAGTACATTTGCTATGTTTAGAAATAAGGTTAGAAAAGAGTAAAAACAAAAGAAAATGCTTCTGTATATATCTTTCCTCTCATTGCACATGAATTACTTAATGCATGAGTAGTAATATCAGTCAGACTGCCACAAAAAATTAAAAAAAACCTCAGAGTAGACAAAAATTTGTTGTCTTGACACAGACTTTCCAGAAATTCAAAACATGCAGCCGTATCTCAGTGTGAGCTGTAGCTGACTTGACTGTTTCTTTCCTGGATGTTGCTCACTAACTCATATTCAGCTTCTGAATTCCTTAGCCAAAGTCAAATAAAAGAAATGTCATAGTGTTCTGCAATTTAAGAGAGATGCTTCAAGTCCTGCACATCAATATTTAAACAATAGAGGAGCTACTTTAAAAAACTTGGTTTATAATGCTGCATCTCGGCTGCAAGGAAGGATACAAAAAATTACTAGTAAGTTTAGAAATCAAGCAAAATTTTAAAAAGAGTAATATTCAATTAAAAAAATTGTTATAGGATTGAGTTTGGCAGATCTGCCCTAAAGCTTAATTCATTGCAATATTTTACTAAGGAAATATCAAGCTAAATTTCTTGAAAATGACTAATTTAGAGCTACTGCTACATAAGATTCTTGCCAGATTATTTTACAGACCCATGTAATAATGGTTGATTCTTAATGTGGAAATATTTTGAGAGAACTTAATTTAAAAATGACAAAAGGATTGTTCAATTCATAGAGAGAAAGAAAAAGTGATGCAGCAGGCAGATTCAGTGCAGGCACAGAAAGGCCAGAGAGTCACAAGGGCAGAAAGTTCAAATATAAGTGTGTGTGATGGCTATAAATGTTGTATCAGGGTCAGGGCATGAGAGTCCACCTAAGATATTATTATCCTGTTAGTATCCTAAGTGTCAGAAGTAGGAGCTTTTGTGGCTGTGCATTCCTGTTGCTCTTGTTAATTGTGTCAGCCATCTGTCAACTGGTTTGTCATGAGAGTGATTCAGGAATGACCAAAGTTTGTTTTTTTCATCAGTCTGAATAAGTTTTGGTGAATCAAGTTGCCCTTTGCAATTCTTCACATGATGCAGAAAAGTTCTTCTTTCTCCTCTTCATTTTTCAACTGAAATTTTATGTCCTGGTTTTCAGCAAGGGTAGAGTTCATTTTTTCTCAGTAGCTCTTCCAGTGCTGTGTTTTGTGTTGTGATGAGAATAGTGTTGATAACACACTGATGTTTTGTTTCTTGATAAGTTTTGCTTATCATAGGCCAAAGATTTTTTTCCTTCTTTTCTCATGCTCTGCCAGTGAGGAGCTATGCAAAAGGAACTGGAGGGAGCACAGCTGGGACAGGTGATCTGAACAAACCAAAGGCATATTCCATACCATAGAATGCCCTGTGTATAAGCTAGGGGCAATTACCCAGAAGGGTGGTTGATCTACTTTTGGGAAGGGGAGTCTGGTGTTGGTCAGCAGGTGTTGGGCAATTGCATCATGCGTTCCTTGTTTGTTTCCTTTTTATAATCATTATTATTACTATTTACCTTTATTACTCCATTTTACTTTATTTTCACTTATTAGATTGTTCTTATCTCAACATGCAAATTTTATTTTGATTCTACTCCCCATTTCCACTGGGGTGGGTTGGGGAGAAAGGGGTTGGGTGAGCGACCATGTGGCATTTCTTTTCCAGCTGAGCTTAAACCACAGCAACTTTTTGCAGGGTTTCTCTTAAAAAAATCATTTTGCTCAACCATATGGCTCATACTTGAGAATGATTAAGTAAATCAGCAGTAAGTTACACGTCATCTAATCTGGTTTATGATTTAGGTGAATTTTTTCCTAGTAGGATAAAAGATATCACTGCACATAAACAAGGAGATTAAATTCAATGAAGTATAATATACTGGGGCATGATGAATAAAGAAGGTTAAGGTCTTGCAGTTAAGGCTTCAGGAGTATGCTTATAACGCCTGGTGCAGTTACTTTGTTTACTAACTGTCTGGATGTGAATTGTGTCCCTGAATATGTAGTAGAACATGTTATGCACTGACCTGTCTTTAAGAATGGTATTTCAAGCCAGGCTAATCCCGGCTATGAAAAAATCCCAATATACTTCCCATGAATGTAGGAAAAATTTCCCACATAGCTAAAAATTTTCACTGGAATATGTGATCTTTTTTGTTTCTGGAAATCCAGTTCAGCTGACCAAATATAAGTATACACATGGAATTTTTTGAGCTATTTTTCTAGACTTTTTTTTAAAACCAGTGGAAAAAGTACAATCTTGTTTAGTCCATGAATTCTTAATTTCAAGGCAAATTAAAGAATAGGTCAAAAATGTCTGATTTTGCCACTGACTATTAATGAGGACTAGTTCCATCTGTAAATGTCGAGAATTAAGTAAGATGAATCCTATTTAGTTGCCTGCAGAGGACTGAATCATGCTTTCATGTTTTCACTATGCCCTTAACAAAGTCTGTGTGTTATTTTTCTATCCAGTACTCACAGTAGCTGTATCACAGCTAATACCTAGAGGGCTAGTTTTTGTATATTGGTTATGTGACATGCACATCTTCCTTGATAAAGATCCCTTTCTTGTAATATCTAGGAATCAATTTGAACATGTCTCCTTCAAACAAGGGAAATGCTCAAAGTATTGTAATGTGTCCCAGAGAAATTTATTGGTGGTTTTAAAAGTAATAGTTTGTTAACAAACCTAGGAGAAAAAATCTGTCAGGCAAAATTGAAATAAAATTTAAAAGAAGCATCATGGGTTACCCAGAGATTACAGAATTCCTTGAAGGATTTTAAGAAGGTATCTCAAATTTCATTTCAGCAATTTGTGGTTTATCCCAGAGATATGTTGCTGAGGACAGTTCCAGAAAGACAGAATTGCACCTCAGAATCCAATACTCAGCATGGCAGAACAGGTGGCATAGTGAATGTGTTTAAATATTTTTTTAAAGTCACACAGAGTAAATCTGTGCAGTGGCTTTCTACTTTGAAAACAAATTGAGTGTTCCATCCCCAGTGTCATTGGCTGCCTTGATCTCATGTTAAAAATATTGTCTTTGCAAGAAACATCCATTTCTTTAGAAGTTCATGTACAGTTTGCTGCAAGACTAGGATTTCTAACAATACCCAATTTCCAAAATAAAATTTATTTACTAGAAAATTCACGATTACTTCTAGGAATAGGAAAACATTTCTTTAACAGATAAAAAAGCTACAGTAATTTTTTATATGTATAATACATGGAACAAGGAATATGAATATTTATTTCATCCTTCCTGAACTTCACCTTTCTCCATTATGTTTATTATCTTCAGTCATTAAAATGAACCCTTTAAAACAGATCTGCTAAAACATAAGTGGTTCACATGCAGACTAGAGCTGGTAATCATATTTTGTAAGTTTTATTTTAAGCCAGTGTTCCTATATTCATATATATTACCTAGCTTTTGAAAAAAAAAAAAACCACCAAAAAACAAAAACCACAACCAAAATGAAACAAAGCTAACTGCAACATTAGCACTATTTAAAATGCCTTATTGCATTCAGCAGCGTTCTGAATAGCAAATTACACCTAACTGTTTTATCACAGCCAGCTCAGACAAATGATCTGGCAGCACACGATGGTGTTAAGTGCAATCAGGCATTTAGCAACACTGACATCAGATGTTGGCATCTTTTGTTTTGAAACAGGATTTGATCCAGAGAGAACTAGCTGTACTTGCAAATTTAGTGCAGTAAAGCTAAAAATTATGAGTCTTAGATTACACCTGGAAATTGGATGTCCTCCAAGAAAAACTCAAAACTAAACACCTCATACATTTTGCAGAAGGGTTTTGAAGCCACTGAAAAAGGATTTCCCTTGCCTATTTTGACTTCTAGTTAGTGGAAAATGTTTAATGTTCCAGTGTGGTCTTTCCTTTCATTTAGTTGGTTGGCTGGGTTGCTGGCTTTCTTCTGGTGTTGTTTTTTTTTTTTTTTTTTTTTTTTGTTTTGTTTTTTTTTTTCCTAACTGTTAGCAATTCACGAGCAAGATAGCCTGTTAGTCCACTAAGCCACACATCAGGGGAGTGGCAGAAATCAGTGCCACATTCACAAAGATAATTTTCCATGTAGAAGAATAAGGAAAAAGAGACAACATCCACTTGAAGAATACCAAACAAGAGTTGTAGTTAGGTCAAGAAATACTAAAAATGTAACCAAATTAACTTTGAAATTCTGATGACTTATAAATCTGTCATATGCTTCTTTTCCTGGTTTACATTCCACTCCTATTTTTATTTCTTCATGGTTGCATTTGACAATGCACTAAGTATTCACATTTCTCCTTACACAAATCTTTCCTCTTCTTTGTATGCTTGATTGAAAAAGACTTCTGTCTGAAAAAAATATACATTATTTTTTAAATTAAAATTACATATTATGATTAAAAATTTAGTTCCCATTATGAAAGAAATACAAGCATTGTTCAAATTTTAAGAGCCTCACTCTGCCATACCTAGGTTAATCTTCCCACAATAACTTATTAATAAATAAGGTAGTTAACAAAAGTAACTTTGAATAGGTAGCTTATTTTAAAAGATCTGTAGAAGCAGAACATGCCATAGTGTGAAGTTTCAGCCTCACAACTTCATGGATACCAGGTCTGTAAATTAAATTTTGCACTGAGCTCTGAAATCTCATCAAATTAACATGATAATAGAAACTTATATTGTACATCTTTAAGCTCAGTGATGACTGATTTGTATTTCAATTTCTTGGTAAAGGGAGTAAAATATGCAGCAATAGAGTAATACAGTGAAAATACTAGGATAAAGTATTTTTTCTGTTTCCCTTAATTTTACACAAAAAAAATCTCTTCTATTTTTCTTTAGCATTATCATCTAGAAAAGAGGATAAACTGTCACCAGTTTGCCTCAATTAATTTTCTGTACATTTTCTTGAAATATTTCTTACAGACAGTACAACAGTGTTTCATATATATGTAGCTATCTATTGCTATCAGAAATATGTATGTATAGCCACAGTTTAAGGCTTCAACTACTATAAAGGAATCATAGGCCACTTTCAGTCAAGTTTCAGTCTGTTTCTCAAATGGAAGAGAACTGGCACACTGACAGCATTAGAAAATATTTTGTCCTGTCAAGATGCAGCCTCATAGTTTTGAGAGAACAGTCCTGGTACAAATCCTTTTCCTCTGTTGCAGGCTGTAAAACTAGGAAGGCCATTTTGGTGACTCCTGCCCTAAGATGTACTGGCTCTTCACACAGACTTGCAAAGCTATGGGAGAAGACATTAAGGCCCTATTTAAATCCATTCCAAGTTATCTGATGGCTTTTAACAAATGGTGGGGTTATTTTATATCACAAATACATTAGATCTCCCATATAACAATTATTTTAGCTTTACTATACTCAAATACATTAATACATCAAACATCATTTTATGCATGTGGTGCATATAACTAACATTTGAAATTAGTAGTTTTTTCTTTTTTTGTTTTGGGATAGCACTTGATGGAGGAAGAGAAAAGCAATGTTAGTAATCCACTTATTACTGAAGGAATTTATCTTGTTCTGTGACTAAGCTTCACTTAATTCAGGGAATGAGCTGAATTGCTCAATGAATTCTATTGGCAGATCAAGGCTGAGTCTGTCCATTGCCCTTGACATCAAACAAATTGTGGATCTCACACTGTACTTTATTTTAAAATACATTGCATGACTGCTGTTCTTTGCTATGATATTCCTTTAACTACCAAGATTATAAGTAGCTCAAAATTATAAATCAGGTATTAGCTACTGTAAAATTGCATAGCAGACTCAACAAATAAAGAATCTGCTTCTTTATTACCTAAAGCTATTTCTTTACTTGAGCTGTTGTAAAGAGTGGACCTCTAAAGATTAGTTTCTTTAAAGTAAAACTAATATTTTAAATTTGGGCATACAGAACTCAGAGCTTAATTACAAGTATGTAATTACTTGGAAAGAATCACTGAGTATTAATTAACAGATACTATACAAATATTTTAGTATATTTCCATGGGTATTAGATTCACTCTGATTGTTATCTTACAATGTGTGCTGGATTATTTATATCTTTTTCTTAGGTAATCAGAATGTTGTTGGAAACATCTGACATAGATACAGAGAATCTTGTAAATAGCTGAATTTTGTCGTGTACATAAGTGGTCAGGCTAAGTCTACCATTTTTCTCATAGGGTGAACAAAGGATCTGAAGAGTTAACCATGCATTGCCACTTTATTGTCAAATGATGCATTGTCGCTTTATTTTTAGAATTAGGATGTTAACCTTCCAGGTACTACAAATCTATAACTCTGTATCTGAAAACGATCCTGGGTTCAGCTCAACAGACTGCAGATATCAAACCAAAGGACCTGAAATTGCCTTCCAGGAAGGCATTTATGACCTAAAAAAGGAGGTCATGAAAGTACACTCCAAGATTATTTTATGAGAATAATTCATAGAGGATTCACCTTAATTTACCTAGTTCATAGGGAGAAATGCACTGCTCCAAACTAATACTCAGAAGATGGAAAATTAGATTCCTTCCATGAATCATCTTCACGATAAACCTCTTGCTTTACTAATGGGATTATTTTGATTGATGCCTAAATTCTTAAGAACACAGTAGTAGGTTTTTTGTCAATATTCCAACAGTTGCCTTAAGCTCCTGCTAAAATCAAGTAAAAACACTTCTAGGAATGGGTCATCCACAACCTCAGCTGTGCTTTGCCACCCTCTGTGTAAAGAATTCTTCCTAACATCTGCCTTCTTTCAGTTTACACCATTGTCCCTTATCCTGTCACATTTGCCCATATATGGAGTCCCTCTCCCTCCTTTTTTTTTAAGTTCCCTTCAGGTCCTGGAAAGCTGCAGCCCCCAGGTCTCTCTAAGGTCTTTTCTTTTCCATGCTGACCAGCCCAAGCTCTCTCATCCTATGAGTTTCTGCAGTCAACCTGTACCAGTATTTGGCCACTCTCACTATAGCAAAATAGAAGTTTTCATATACTGGAGTGCAATTTCCTATATTTAAATATGTGGCCTTTTCCTCTCATCCTGTCACTAGGTACTGACCAGTGACAAGAGTCTGCCTCCAACATCTTCATTCCATTCCCTGAGGTATTTATAAACAGGGTCGAGACTTTTTCTGATTTACCTGAAGGGAGGTAGCAACTGATGACGGATTAGGAGAAACGTTTGACTCTTCAACCAGGGGACATGATTGCAGCAATAAATGTGCAATTTCCCGTGTGAGAAAAGCACTAAAAAAAGCAAGTAGGGATAGAGGTTCTTTTAACACTTAAAAGTGGTCTTATCACACCCTTCCTTAAAGATATGCTTTGGAGTTTTCATGCTGAAAATGGTCTTTGTACTTTTAGGGTGTTAGTGGAGAAAATGTTTCATCTCACTTTCAAATTCAGGTCTCAAATGTTTCAGGGGAAAGAAAAAGGAAAAAAAAAAACCTAAACCAAATCAACACAAAAAGAAACAATCTAAAACCTACTACAGGTCAAAGATCTAAATCAATTATATGTGGTACTAATTATAAACAAGTAAAAAATAAAACCATGTATTGTGGACATTATTAGCTCACATTTACTTTTTTCCCTTCCTTCTTCTTATCTGAATTGCACGCTTGGAAAGCCTAAGCTGGACCTTTCTATGAAAGTCTCATTAGAAAGCAAAGCCATATTTTGATTCCAAGTTTTCTTTTAATAAAAGAAGTATGAAGTAAAGCATTAACATCACAAAATTCCCCCACATACCCCATAACAACAACAAAAACAGACAGGACAGAACCATAATGAAAAAGAACCTGTAAGAAGGATCGATACTCTGTTGAAACATGGAATTCTCACAAGTGTAAAAATGAATTTTGCTATTCTCTGTTAATGATGATTTTTCTGCATTCCATCTTTGGTTGCTTTCAAAATGTCTAGAAAAGGAATTTGTGAGCTTTTTTTTTTTTTTGCTACATTTTTATAGGTGTCATAATGAAGTTCTTAGTTGCTCATTCTGGCCTGGGTCGCTCATTGAAAGATATTCAACCCATGATACATAATTGTAGATTTTTGTCTCTGATTTAAACTGCTGAATTCCCTCAGACTGTTGCAGGCTGTTACGCGTAATATGTGTTTTGGCTTATTTTCTTTCCAAGAAGTAATCAAATGTTTATTGTGAATGTTTTTAAGCTGAGGGCTTTTGATCTCCTAAAGGTCTTTGAAGATTATGAAAGAATTTGTCACCATGGAGTTTGTGGTAACTCTCCAACCGTGTATCTGCAATTTCAGATAAAGTTATTAGACTGTCTTTGTTACAGTTCTGTTCTTATTCCATGCTGCCATGGTTTCAATTTTATTTAATTTGTTTTGGTCAGTGTCCTAATAATAGCTGCTGGTAGTTTTAGATATCAAAAGCTGAGGTAACATACAACTCAAATGACTAATTACAAAAGGACTTGCTTGTAACTGGAATAAATTCAGTTTAGAGAGAGTCCTTTTCACAGAATAACTTATGCTTGTGCTTGTACTGATGCTTATTCAAGAGGGCACTTCACTGCCATCAGCACAAACTACATGAACTCTGCTTGTTCTGTGGCGCTGTTGGTTCCATTTTATAGCCATTGCAAGATGCCTTGATGAAGAAGTCACGCTGTCCGGGCTTTTCAAGTGAAACATTTGAATTGCTAAGCTGACCACCAACAGCTGTACTTTCTGCATGGATGGTTAGCACAGGAGGATATAAAACTGCTGGCAAATCCAATCCACTCTTGGAAAGCACAAGGTATCACAGGGCATGTTTAATGGGAACCTTGCTACTTTTTTGTTTACATTTACATAATCAACCCAAACCCGTTTTTACTAAAGTTTAAATGACTAAAATTAATTATGCTGGCTCAAAAGGTTTCTGCTCCTACCATCTGTAACTTAATTGAGTGTGCTATTATTTTAACTTTAGTCAATAAGCCAGTACCTTGAGATTTCTGTCACAAACCAATAGCTGTGAACTGGATTGCCCACTGTGTCAGTGTTATATGGCATCCATTAATCACATGCTTATACAGCACTTGCAAAATTACTGATAGGTTAGAAAGTTTAACAGGTTAACACTATGACAAGGAAATCCTAGAGCTTTGCTTTGTGGATTGCTAATTTTGTTTTGGTTTTGTTGGTTCTTTTTTGTGGGGGAGGATTTGGATGGGCTGGAGTTTGGTTTTGGTTTTTTCTTCCCTACCATTTTCCCCCTACCGTTTCTCATTTCTCTCCTTACCTTTGGATAAATAGACATTAAAAATAATATTTAACATCTGGCATAAAGATTAATTTTTTAAGAAAAGCATGCATTCCTTAAATCAAAGGTTAAAGTCTTGTGAGAGTCCTCCTGAGACATCAAGTTCTCTCCTGTAATTGCACAATCATAATATTTTTGTCTAATTTCTGAGATTTAAAGGATGACTTAAAAGAAATTCTCACTTACCTGCAGCCACCTTTCTTCCTCAGAAGCCTGGGTCAGATTTTATTCTGACTTCATGTCTGGTCAGAACTTGAACTAAAAACTCTCTGATTTAATTGATTTATGCCATGTAAGTACCATTTATTTTAAAAATAGATATGACACTTGCAAACATATTTTTGTTGACTGTAAATAATCCTAAAACTTTACCAAGAAGACAAAGTATGTCACACTGCCCAATGTTTGGGTCCTTTTTTCCCCCTCTTTCCCCCTTCTTTTTCAGTTATTCTTGCCTTGGGACAGCAGAGTTTCATCTGTTCACCAGTTACAGATTCTACTTATGTGTCCAAATAATAGTTTAAAATACACGCTTATATTTATTTATTTATTTATTTATTTATTTATTTATTTATTTATTTATATATTTATATATTTATATATTTATATATTTATATATTTATATATATTTATTTATATTTATGTATATATTTATATATTTTTATATATATGCTTATTTTTTGGGTTTTTTTCAGTGTTTCTAAATCTGAATATTACACTTTTTTAAAATCCTAAATTTCAATAAATATTAAAACATGGTCAATACTGAAAAGATGGGAAAGTTTTTGTCAGTAGACACCGAGGAGGTATAGGTCACAAGATTCCAAGAGTTTTCAAGTATGGAGGGCTGTATAACAAGCAATAGCAATCACAAAGCATTGTGTCGAATTGTGGAAGCTCAAAGAAACTAAATTTTCTCATTTCTTATTTCCATTGTGATATCTGTGTATCTGAGTAAACTAACTAAAAAACTCTGTAATATTTAAACTCTGTGTTTGAATTCTTCCAATTCTTGATTTCAACTAGTGCATGCCAGATCTAGATGTATGCAGCATCTATATAAATCATCTCTTCCTATCAACAAATTTTCATAAAAAATAAAAGGAACTGCCCTTAATGAGATTTGTTTTGTTAATAATTAGGGAATGATTCAACAAGCTTTGGATGAACTTTTAAAAATGTAGGAGGGAATTCAACATGTCTTGTTAATTTGAGGTATATTGGACGTACTATTGAACCCATTATTCATCATCATCATCATACAGATGATATTCCCAGACATGAGTCATTGTAATTAAATGCAGCACCAACAAAAATATGCACATTATATCTTATCTACATATTCACACTTGGGTCATTTGTACAGTTTGTCAAAAATTACTTTGACTGCTTTTTAACTTAAGTGGACGTGCAGTTATGCAACATTTTTTTATATGGCAATAGACTGTTATTTTAAAGCCATGTTATTATCCCTGTCTTTATCCTTCAGCAAAAGAATCACATATAAAAGAACAGAATACAATAAAGTTTTTAATGACAGACTTGAGTTACATAGGAGGTGAAATAAACTAAGGGTGTTACAGTATACATCTATTAGGACTATGAAAAAAAACAGAGACATTTCTTTCTTGGGAACCTTATATTCTGCCTCAGAGAATGAACAGAGTGAGATTATCATTGTTAACCATTTTATCACTGGAAGTGATAAAGTTTTGCTGGATGTTGGAATACAATTCAATGGAAAATTGCTGGATAACTGAAAGCAAGTATTCTGCTTCATGACAAGATATTTACAGGCCCAGACTGCATATTTTCCTGGTATGAAACCACAGTTTTTCTCATGGAAAATTAAACATGGTGATCTACCACTGATGGGCAAATACTTCTCTGACAATATTCTTACTCTGGATTCTCTCTTTCTCTGTCCCTCTCTCTCCTTCTCTGCTTATTCTGAGTGTAAGATTCCCATCTTTAGGTCCTCACAGAACATCTCTGCATCCTCAGTGAGTGCTTTCAAATCCATACATGGAAGATGTGCACCATATTATTAACACATCATCTGGATAACTCATCGTCCCACACCAAGTTGTTTCAAAGGATATTATTCTGTAAAAGTTCCTTTCTGAAGTCTCTTAATGTAATCCTGACCATGTTCAAGTATGTCTACTGAGGCATAAATCAAGTTTTGGGTTCCTGATTCTTTATAGTGGGGATGTAGATTTTTTTTCTCCTCAAAGCCTCTGGGAAGGAAGTGAATAACATTTCCACGTGCTCATTTTACACAAAAGTAAGAAATTACTATTGTGCACCTTTAGTAATTCACAGTATAGAACAGAAGTAGTCTTGTTATGTTAGTCTTTCTCTCTGTCTTGTTAGGGAGACTTGTCTCAGAGTTTAAGTTTCATAAGCTGTGTAATTATCTATTACATTTTCTTCAGGCTGTGACTAGAAAATCCATTGAGGTCTAAAATGTTGTTTCCAAATTAGCAGAAACATAGTAATCATCTAAAAAGAACTCTGACAGAATTTGGAAAACATTTTTCAAGAGGAAACAGTGATTTATTAGACAGATATCGAAATATAAATCTGTACTTAATGCACAATGTGGTTTCTGATTTATTTGCTTTCTAAGTTTGTGATGGACAGAAAGCTCATGTTTGAATGACAGTTAAGTTTCTAATGTCAGTATGAAGCAAAGATCCTCAAAAATATTTTAATAAGCTTATCATCCAAACATGCTCTCCTGTTATATTTTGAAAATCCAGGACAATTAACACTTTTATAAACAAAAGATTAAAAAATAAGAAAGGCAAGAAAATGATCAATTATGGATTAAGTTACCATAAATAAATTTAACCAGCTACCAGATTTACTAGAGATTTAAAATAATATTCAGTCCACTGAGTTTGAGGGTGGCTGTTAAAATTAAATAATTATAAAATTATATTTTTTAACAAATAGAATCCTTCAGTAATTTTTCTTCTTAATTATAAATTTCTAAATGTCCTTCTAACTAACAGCTGTGGAAGAATGAGGGAGCTTAAGCCATATTGATCCACATGTCACTGCTAATTATATTAAGTTCAAAGGAAGACAGAAGGATGGATCATTTTTCTGAAGAGCAGGCAGCTAGACCACAGGAGATGTAATTTCTGGATTTTTCTTAAGGCATGAAAAGGCTTGAATTTCAGCCTTTTTAACTTCAGCATTATCATATTCTTGTGATCAGAATGTACAAAAAAAGGATGATGATAAAATCCTTAGTAATACATTCATTAATCCAGAGGTTATCCCTTCCTCTTACAATCCCCTCAAGCACTGCTTCTGTCTGAATTTTAAACATGATGATCTTGGAGTCTGACCTAAGTCACACATTGAAATTCAGTATATCCTGAATAATTCATAGTATTGATGTGCATTGGTGTTTAAAATAAAATAGATAATGCTTAGTGTCATGAACCTCCTCTTCATAAATACATTGGGATTGCATAAATGTTAGTTGAGGACTCTGATACCCAGACAGAAGAGCAGTCAATTCTAATTCAGGGATGCTCAGACTTTTTTTTATCCCGAGTCAAAACTCCATTGCCACATTGCCTTGGGATTTTGGATGTGCTAAATCGTTTACCCTGTAAGCTTGCACAGCGGGTTCAGTGGCATTTATTAATTATTCTGATCACCTGAAATAACTGTAAGAAAAATAATAAGGAACCCTTTGAAGTGTTAGGGAAATTGGTATTTCATCTGCACATGAAATATCATAGGAATGATAATATATATTAAAAAACCCCCCAAAACAAATACAAAACCAAAAAAAAAAAAACCAACCAAAAATCCCCAGAATTTTGCCAGTGCATGAAATCAAATGGAAACTGCACCACTAGCATCATATTGATGTTTGCCAACTAGAATTCTTCTCGTGGTTGTGTAGTACACATAGCTTTTTGGCAGTCAGTGAAATTATATCTTTACCAGACAAATCCATCTCTCTCAGTAAAGCCACATTAAATAAAAAAAAAAAGATGGAGTATATATGTAAAATAATATTTTTAAAGGTGTTTTTTCTGTTAGACCACATGTAATGAAGGAGCATGTGTTACTTTAAGATTATATGATCAAAGACTTCACCAAAACAGGATGCTAAGATGAAGGGGGAGGCAAAAACCTGATAACAGAGACAATACTAAGAAAAAACTTGGTCAGTTGGGTCAGTGTGTAAGAACATGTGGAGTGTGAGCACAATGTCAGTAAGACCTGTCTGATTGAGGACCATATGAAACTGGCATGACGCGGAAAAGAGGAGGTAAAAAACAAACCATATGTAGACACAGACCTGACAAATAACAATGGAGCTCATGAAACCCTGTCAGATACACAAATTGATGGGCTAGCAACAAAATGCAGGAATCATTTCAGAGAGGACCATCATGGGTTTTGCAAATCCATGAGGGTGCCAGCCTGGGGTTACAGGATGTTGATTGGATTGGAATGTGCAAAGAAATGAAGGAATGTGCTGCAGAGAGGAGGAGCTGTAAGGACCAAAGAGTGGGAATAGAGAGACTGGAACATGAAAGGGGACATTGTGTGTTAAATGGGGCCAGTCAGTGCTTCTCTGCTCACTGTGAGACTGGTCTGTCTTTTTGCATCTTATTAGTTTCTTAACTATCTTCCTGCATAGTGACACTGTGGCCAGTGTGTGCCTGTGCGTGTGAGCTGCAAGGACTCGGTGTCAGCTGCTGGTGAGATGTGAGTGTGGGAGTGAAACTTGTTGCCAGCTACTGGAGTCAGACTTGGGTTACAGGCACCCCAGCCTGTGAGGTCTCAGAGTCAGCTACCGGAGATAATGGGGATTTTTATCTTACAGCCACTGGGGCAGGAACAGAGAGTCAAAGACAGAGACAGGGACAGAGACAGAGACAGAGACAGAGACAGAGAAAGGGACAGAGACAAAGAGACAGAGAGAGACAGAGAGAGACAGCATTCCAAAATCATCTACTGCTGGAACTGGGGTGAATGAGGCAGATTGTGGGAATCAGCAACAGAGGCTGGAGAAGGACTGTGGGTTCTGTGTGTCTGGTTCCAGGTGAGGGGTGTCTGTGTCTTCCCAAACTAGGTATTCATGGGTTTTGCCTTTGCCAAACTTCAAACTGGAGAAGCCATCAAATTAAGGGGACATCAGGGTAGGTAAGAAGGGCTGTCATTCAGGCAGGGCTGCTGGGGCAGGTAGAAGACCTGTGCCAGTACTGCCAGTACTGAGAAAACTGGTGAGTGAATGTATTATTGTAAACCTGGAGAGAGCTGTATGTGCTGCACTAGTGACCTCCTGCCTCTACCAGCACAAGAGAGCACAGGACATGGCTGGCTGAGCTTGTGATTGGATGCGGATGCTGCTGCAGGCAGCACCTCGTCTTTGGCTGTCTCTGTGACCTGCAATGTCAGTGTTGTCTGTGTAGGTCTGCATGTTTTTGTTTTATGTTGGGTTTTTTGTTGGTTTGGTTTTTTGTGTGTGTGGTAATTTTTCTTTTTTTCCTTTTTTTTTCTTTTTCTTTTTCTTTTTTTCTTTTTTTCTTTTTTTTTTCTTTTTTTTCTTTTTTTTTTTTTTTCTTTTTTTTGGGCCCCCCGCCCCCCCGCCCGATTTGGGGTTATTTTTTTACAGTATGGCTTTATTTCTGTATATATAACCTAAAAACCCTCAATTAAATACTGTACTACAAATGATGTTGTAAGACAATTATTTTTTGTATATTTCTCCTATGTGCTATATATTGCTTAGTGTCAGCTGAAGAAGTAAAACAATTGTTATGTTGCAAATGATATCATCTTCTCTTTTCAGAAGTGAATTATGGAGTAGTAAGAAAAAAACTAACCCAGACTTGGTCCTATACCTGCAATGTAGGTAACCAACATCAAAAAGTGGTCTGGATACAAACACTAAGGTAGCTTAGAGCTCAGCTTCACAAAAGATAGATTATGCTGCTTTCCTGCATAAGCCAATCTGCAATCTGCCTGCACTTGAAAATGCGCAGGGCTACTAATGCAGCTGATTCTCAGGATAAACTGGAAACACATTTTCTCTTTTTAATGTTTTACTCTGACAGGTACTAGAAAGAAATACTCATGATATAAAAGTCTCTTATCTGGGTTTGTTTTTTTTTTTTTTCCTTGGGTTATAGTGTCCTTTTTTTTTTTTTTTCCTAATGTAGGTTATCTTCACCTACTCCTTTAAACATGACTGAGGACTGCAAGTCTGTCAAAAATTGATGCATACTGCCATAACCATTTTGTACCAGCTTGTCATGATAATGTACATTATTTAATGATTATTTAATGATTAACAGTTCTCATATGACAAAATACTTTTTAACTTTATCAGGAAACAAGGAACCCTATCTGTTTAGACTAATACCATGTCAAGTCTGATATTTTTTCCTGGCACCTATTGTGATGGAGAAGCACATGTCTTCATGTATCAAGCATCATGTCTTCAAGTATAAGAAGTTATTGTTCTCTTACCTTTCTTTACTTTTGTTTTTCATTGTTTGAGAAGGTGGGGAAGTTTTTATAGAGGAGTCTAAAGCAGTGTTCAGGAAGGTAAAATTCAAGGGATGGTAGATCACTCCTTTTTACCCCATAAAGACAATCTTATTCAATTAATTTTTATAAGAAGGCAAGATGAAAAGTTTGTGCAAACAGAAGAAATCAATTATATTTTTACATTCAATCAGTCATGCACAAAGCATAAAGCAACCTGAAACATTAAAGAAAAGGATACAATGGTCTTTTTTGACAACACAATTATTCCAAAATTTGTAATGGAAATTTTCTTTCTTTCTCCATCCTATAAATTCAGTAGCATCTGCTCTCAGGAAAGAGTAAAAATGCAAACAGGTTTTGCTTTAATTAGATATGACTATTCCTCTATTTTCTAATGGAAGAATGATTGTTCAGTCAGCCTTCTCCATAGTTATATAGCTATAATACTAGAAAAGAAGCAGAAATCTCCAGATTGCATGATCTGTTTAAACAAAGAAACAAAACTCTTGTTGTCTGACTTAAACGCTAGAATAAAAATTGTGTTCTTCCCTATTCAGATAATATAGAGTATGATTTCTTGCAATTTTTATGCTACAATTTTTGCTGCAGAACAAAACATTTAAAGTGCTGTTCTTTTCTGATAATAGTGTAGTCTAAAGGAAAACCAAACAAATAAACAAAAAAGTCCCCCTAACTTGAATTACCAAGCAAAGAAAAAAAAATTAGAAGTGACTATTTTCATGTGGAACAAATAAAGAAATCATACTGGGAAATCAGCCATAGAAATATGAAAATAGTCCAAGTTTCTTCTTTCTGGCCCTTATTTTTCTCCTGCCCTCATATTTTTGCTCACTACCTTTCTGTAGAGATGCTCCCCAAATGCTGATGTTCATCTTCTTGTCTGTATCATTTCAGAGGAAAGCATTTGTATTTTTGCTTCCCCAAAATTCATTAAATCATACAAGGCTTGAAAGGTCCAAACAACACATAGCAACTGCATTTTATTTTTTTTTCATTACACACCTAAAAGTAAGGACTGACACAAACAACACGTTATGTTTATTTAATATGTCTCAGAATACATAAGCTCTCTGTTACTTGTTCATGAAATCTTAAACATGATAACAGATTTTCTCTGTATGTTTTACAAAATCTCCCAGATGGCTGCAACTGAAAGCTCACAGATCAATGTAATTGATGTTTTAATGTTCAATATTTATAATTTCATTATTTTGTTAATTTGAGAGCATTTCATTTGAATTAAGCTTCTACTTTAATTTTTAAACATAACAGAGTACAAATTCCCTCATCTTTTGCTGCTTCCTCTCTTCCCTTCTTCCAAAATTAATAATTAAAATTCCTTAATATATTTATATATAAGGGAACATAAATAATTTATTGTTTTTAAAAAATGCTTAATTATAAACTATTAGTGTCTGAGCAAACACAGGAGTAATTAAAATTTTTAACCACCAAAACAACAACAAAAATCTAACCCAAAAAACCCCCAAAACCCCAAATCTAACCCCTTCACCCCCCCCCCCCCCCAAAAAAAAAAAAAATCCAACAAAAAAAACTTCAGGAAAGCCTGGAGTGGACCAACATATCTCTTTGTAAGTGGATGTGCAGTCATTACAGAAAGGAAGTTGTGGGCTGCTGTGCACTGAGTGCTACTCTTTGCACTAAGAACCTTCCTATGGAGTATTTGGGGGGGTTGTTCACTTGCAAAGATATAAAATACAAAAATATTAAAAAGAACATAGTTTTAAATTTTGAAGATTTTTTGCAGTGGAGCAGAAATAGACCTTGACATTCACCAGGGCTAAGGAAAGAAAAAGAAAAGGGGGGGGGGGGGGGGAGGGAAAAGGAGAGAGTTTATTCTCCTGTCTGTGGGCATTTCAATTATGCAAGGTGAAGCCAACTGCAATTTTGTACCAGATCTGAATAGGAAATGCTAATATAGAATAATTTCATATTCCTTCAGTAGCTCTCTACAATCTCAGTAAAAAAATTATATGGATTACTGACCTTCAGTGTTAAAATTTACTATAATTGCTTTCACTCTGCATAGATAAAAAGATTTTGAATGTTAACTTGTTCATTACCATCAGGAACTGGAAATATAGATAAAATGTAGCAATTGTTAATGCTGTTTATATGTCATGCTTTGCCTGTTTTTTATTTTTTTAATAAATCCTCATGTTTTAAGTAGATTAATAAAATACATTTTTGAAGTAGATTTCTTAGAGAAATGGAAATTCCTATCAATCAATTTTATATGATTTTGCAGGGAAGCAGAGAACTTAAGATCAGTGATTTTCTTCTTTCGTGGGCCACTAAAAACCACCCAGCTGAGCAGAGAAGACAGAATGAACTCCACATATTTGACCCTGAAGTTCCCAAAAGGAAACATGGTAGCTTTATACCTCAAAGGACAGCAGGGAACCCAGCTATCAAAGAAAATGCTCTTGGAGAGCAGACTTCATTTGTTTTACTGCTTGGGGAGCATAGTTATTTAGAGTGAGTCTTAACTTGGTCTTGTCTTACAAGAAATTTTTTTGAATTTTGAGGAGCAAGAAAATCCAGATGCAGCCATAGATAGGTAAGTAACAGGTCCACACTCCAAAAGCAATGCATACAGACTTTTTTTTCTTTAGTTGACTTTCAGATGTTCAGCAAGGCTCTTTGGAGAGTTGCTGTGGGTCATTTGTTATGATCTTTGACATTATATTGGTAGTTTTAAAGTAACATGTGGTATCCTGGGGACTCTCCAGTGATCTTGGTAACAAAACAGAAAAGTCAGCAAACTTCAGATTAACATCTGAGAGGAGGGAGATAATTTTGTGTGCTTTGCTACAGCAGTCTACAATTAACCTAACAATTACAGGATGAAAATTCTTGTCTATATTTAAGTCTGGTACTTATGTAAGCAGAAAACATTTAAGTGCCTGAGAAGTCTAGATAATTAAGCATACCTTTATTTGCAGATTGACCTGTTTAATAAAAATATCTGTAAAGTGGTTTTTAGTCATGAAGCATTCTGTTGCAACATTTAGGTCAGGACTTTGTTAATTCCAAGCACTGTGATATACTTGCAAAGCTGGATTCTGGCAACACTGTGGCCTTTCTGATGCTATTAGAGCAGAGGTGATGAAAGTGCAATGTCAAATCAATGAAAAGCTGTTGGGATGTCAGGATATGTCAGTCTGCTCACTAAAACAGAATACACAAACTAGACATAATGTGGCAATAAAATACCCATTCTTTATTATTTTCTCCAAGGCTATTTTTATGGCATCTGCCCTTCATCTTGCTGTAGAAGAAAGGAAAAAAAAACTTATTAGGGAAGATAGCTTTTTCATTAAACTTGGCCTGCTCCCACATGCACTTGAGGATCTTGGTTTATTTCTAAACTTCTAAGGAATGTGGTTACTCAGGAAGAAACACAGATTTTTCTCTCAATTACTCTGTTGAGAGAGAGAGAGGGAGAGAGGAAGAAAAACTTCTATTAGAAGGCTCCAAAGGCATATGTAATAAAGGAATTTATTTCTACTCAGTGATAAAGCTCTTTTCTATAAGGGCCAAAGATTTTGTCAAGTTTCACATATCTGCTTTGACTACTGGTGAATCAGAGACCAGTGATAACAGCCATAAACATGAAAATTGAAAGATTTAGGTAAATCAGCCTCAGCTCACCGGGAGAGTGATAAATATGTGTCATACCTGTACAGGAGGTGGGTCTCAGGTGATTTGGTATTGTGAATTCAGAAAACATATGACATTTTTTTAAATACTGAGCTGAGGGTAACCGTGGAGCTGGAGGTGAAAGACTGAAATGTGTTCATCTACTGATGACTGGAATCTGAGAGACCTGAAACAGAGTTTTTCCAAAAGTCCACTCGTCCCTAAGGAGCCTGCATGACACACCTATGCCTTTATGGCTGCACCTTGTTCTGAGCAACATCATCCCTGCAGTTATTCAAACTGTGTTCTAAATGAACCTTCAGAATACAAATCTGAACATTTAAAAGCAGCAACCAGGTGGAAATTGTGAGAACAGTTATCTCCATGCCACTGTTTCTCATCCATACTCTCCAAATGGTGTTGGCCTGGAATTCATTTGAAGTACCAGGAGGGTTTGTAGGAAAAATGTGTCATGCCTGAAACTGAAAATATAATGGCACTCCTTGTATGTTAACTCTGTACAGCCTTTTCTTTTCTGAAAGCTTGAAAGACATAAATTTGAGCAGATGTTTGTGAAGAAAGCTAGACTAAGGCTAAGACATGATACAGGTTATAGGAATCCTTGTAATCCTTAGCAGCCTTCTAACTCCAGAAGAAAAAAACCTCAAGGATAGCAGAGAAAGGAGTAATTACTATAGATAAAAGAGTATTGCAAAAGCAAACTTGTGCATACATTAAAAAAATCAGCAATGAAAATTCCAAATTATTTTCTTTTCTGTAGACACAGGGCTCCAATAGTGATTTATCATACAGTACCTGATCAAAATGATATTAATCCTAATGCACAGGTCTCTATTGCACTGGCTCACAAATTGCATTTATAAAAAGACAGATAAAGAACAAAAATAACTCGGCAAATATGTAGTGTATCATTTAATGAAATATTGACTATATCAAGAAAAAAATTCTAACATTTTTATCTTCATTGGTATGAGATTTGTTTTTCTTAAGGTTTTTATTTGGATATCTTTTCTTTAGCTGACTTTTGAGAGAAAAATAGTCTAAGAGCACTTCAGCATAATGAAGGTTCCCATTCTTTCTGCTTAGCTACTCACTGGAATGAAATGTCAGTTTAACCGATGAACCAGACTTGCAGAAATTTGCTTTGTGCAAGCATGTAAGTGCTTAGCTATTTATAATTTGGGATCAAAAATTAACAATATTGCTGAGAATTTAGTTTTTCTTTGTTTGTTTTCTCATAATACCTTTTCAGAGTGAGTAAGCATCCTAATCAGTGAACTGATATGTTTTCTCTGTCTTCAATAAGGTGACTGTTGAAAAAACAGAGAATAATCTTGGGTTATCATGCCATTTTTACTAACGTACACAAGAAGCAACAGCTGTATCTGGCAGCAATATTTGCAGTTTTTATTTTTAGTTGGCTGACTATTGGCAACAACAGCCCCAGAATCAGTTACCTATTTATGATAAGTTCCATAATATTGTTGTTGTTGTAGAAAACAAAAATCCTTGACAAAAACACCACAGATTTAATTAATTCAATTTAATTTCCTGCATAAGATCATTCTAATATGTGTAGATAAATCATTGACAATTTTCATTTGGCATTAAGATATCCCCTTATGTAACAAGAAGAAATTAATTATCTGGGAAGAGTTTACAGAACTGGTAATGTCAATGGTAAGGTTTCTTATGACTTCAAAAACTTTGGAGGAAAATTTGTATTATGTCAATTATGCACATGATTAATATTTGGATTTAGTTTTTGATGTAATATTTTTCATATCTTTTCTCTTCTGGATATCAGATACGAATATAAAAACAATGTTTATTTTCTTTTACTGTATTTAAAGCCTCAATAAGGGCCATGTGTAGATCCATTGAATCTGTTGACAATGGAGAGTCAATTACAATAAAGGCTGAATTTCACTTTGAGATTTTCTATAAAGAAACAAAGCCTACAATTGTGCAAATGATGCTGTTTTATAATGCAGTTTGCACTGAAAGATGTTTAGTGTCCTTGCTTGGGACAACATCAGCAGGAAGATCTGTTCAGCTTTCAGAGGGGCTCTAAGTCTGTCAAAGCTTTTCTTAATTTTGCCGTGTTTAAGTTTCGGAGAGGGGTTTCTGTGTGTGGTGCCATTACCAGAAAACCAGTTAAATCTGTGATTAAAATTTTCTTCACCCTTTTTCTGGTTTTTAAAATTTGCCCCTCATAGCTGCTATTATGTTCACACTGATGCACAAATAAATCATCTTAAGTAATTCATTTTTTTATCCAGGACTTCTAGTTGCTTGGTTTTGTTTGGTTGGTGGGTTTTTTTTCCCCTTTTTAAATTGGGGAGGGGTTTTTTTATTGTCTTCTTCTCTTATCTCAATTGGTAGCTGCTACTAATCAAATTCTTTGCACTTTGTACAAAGTCTCAGTAAAACTTCTGCAATGCATTCTGCTATCATTAATACTCCATGTGGCCATGATGGTCTTCTGCTGCAAGCTGGCCTACATTTAGGAGGATTACAAACACCCAGCTCTCATCTAAAAAAGTCATCTGGAATAGAAACATGAATTTATTAATACTTAGTGAAAGGTAATAAATGTTATTCAGAAGGAATATAATCTTACTCTTTATTTATTTTAGTGTTAAAGAGAAACAAGTAAAGAGAGATTGCAATTCAGTCAGGTGTTCTTTACATGCAAGAACTATAACCTAGGACATAGTCAAGATAAATCTGTGAGAGTAATGGCCTTGCAACCAATTTTCTACTCTTTTCTGAGAAGGTCAGGGGAACATGTGTTGTGCCTTGAAGGACAAATCAGATGGGAAAGAGGTGGAGCTGTGCAATAAAAGCACCACAGCAATAATCATTCTGTTGTGTGGCAGCTCAAAGATCTACACTGACAAATCTGTGGCAACATGTGACACTGAACAAACCAGGGTTCACAAGTGAAAGCTGTGTGCTCTTTGAGCAAGGTAATCTTTTAGTGAATCAGAACAGTGATTCTAGACATACAGGTACACAATGCATGCATTGAGGCACATTTATGACTATCAATTTTGCTATGCTTAAGGAAAATTCCTAAACAAATTCTAGTCTTTAAGAAATGAAGCATTATCTAGAAAATAGTTCTTCAGTGCTTGGTAGATGGTGCTTAAATGTGCATTTTTTTTTTCTGCATGCAGTATAATTGAATGCATAATTTTGGAAGAGTTTTTTTTAAAAGTAGAAATAAACATCCTAAATTTTGTTTGCCTACAGTACCAGAAATCTTAAGCACCAATTAAGGTAAAAAGGTCCATTTCTTCTCCTAGTACACAGAAAAATAAAATAAATTCTAAAGCTAATCAATTAGTTGAGACTAGACATCTTCAAGTAGTGATGCTTTAGCAAGAGGAACACGATTTCACATTTGCTTAGCAGTAGGATCTTTTTCCTGACATAGTAAGTTCCTAAGAACTAATCTGTAATTGTTGTTTATCTGGATCTCTGTATTTGATAATTTGACTCAAGGGAAAAAAAAATCACCTATTTTTGTCTTTATAGGAACATAACAATAATTGTATCTAAGATAAATATGATGATATATAAACATCTCAACATAGATGTTCCAGTTTGGTAGGATAAAGTCCATTCTCAAACTAAGCTTATTTTCTTGGATGCCATATCTATTTCCACTCTGTTAAAGAAACATGAAAGAATAAGCACTGATTCATGACTTACAGTGTTAACTAACACATAAAACTAAGTTTTACTCTAAACTGCCTATATTGTCAGCAGAGAGGGGTAGATACATTTTTAAGCCTCCAAAAAGAAAAAGGCTCTGATAAATTTTTATAAGACAGTCAGGTGAATATGATCCTCCCCATGATATCTTCTTAAATGTGCCCATTGATTAGATCGTGAAGTTCAAGAAAACTTTTAAAACCAATTTAATTTCAAAAGACAGCTGCAGTTTTCATGCATGATAGATGTTTAAATTAGATTGGATCTCACTTCCACTTTCTATTTTATAAACTTATTCTTTATTCTTTTTGCATTACATTATTCATGGCAAGATATTTTAATATTTTCACACTATCTAAACAGTTCCTGGGGAAACTAATATTATCACAGCTGTGGACCACAGATACGACTTTTTGTAGATAAGATATTCTGCTCATTATCCAGTTAAAAGATAAAACTCAGTTACACTGCAAATTAAAATTTGAAGCCTAAATTTATGTTTTTCAGTTTAGGAGTTAATTGGGAAAAAAAAAAAAAAAGAAACAATATGTAAAGAACTTGTATATTTCTAGTGTCTTTAAGCTCTGCAACATGCTAAAATAAAAAAGCAATGCTATGAAAGTTACCAATAAATTCTCAGAAAAATAATAAAAATTAATATATCTCTTTTTAGACTATTGTTTCTGATGTATAATTCACAGAATCACAGAATATTGAGTTGGAAGGGACCCACAGGGGTCGTTGGGTCTAGTTTTTAAGTGAATGTCATCCCCATGCAGGGGCAGGGATTGAGTCCACAGCCTCAGCATGCTCTAACCAACAGAGCTAGTCAGCTGGTGCAGTATATTTAAAATCAGTACATTGAAATATCTTGGCAACTTAGAAAAGGTGTTGGCTACATAGTTCTTTTAGAACATCAGTTGCCTTTGATGTGGTAGCCAAAGAGATGAATAGAATACTATAAAATATTATGGAATGAAAAGTGAGCAAAATAAAGAGCATTATTATGCAAATAAATAAATGCATTACCTCTTTCTTAGTTACATATGATTTCAGGCACTTCAGCTATAAAGCAGGAAATAATAATAAAAAACCAAACCACAACAAACTAAAAACAAACAAACAAAAAAAAGAAGCAACAACAACAATTTAATGGATACTCTTGAAATGAAAGGGATTCTTCAGTTTAAACAAAAGATGTCTGAGGCATACAGGACACACACCTACAAAATTAGGAATTTGACAGACAGTGAACCCCTAATCACTGTATGTTATGTCATACAGTGAAATAACTTGAGAGTATGTCATGATAGAAGCTTAAAATATGTGAAACACTTTTCTTGCATGATTTGCCTCTGGTACATTTTGCCAGAGATATTGCAGATAATAACAGTGTGAATCTTTGAAAAAAAAAAGAAAGGAAAAAATCATGAAAGTTAGGGCAGCCAGGAGTTTTCTATCGTCATACAGCTGATAAAAGCAGTTCTAAAAATTCTTGTGATTCAGAATGTCTCTGAACCATTTATATGGGGGGGAAAGAAACCTGAACAACCAGAATTATTGTTCTTGGTTTACTCCTCCCTGAAGGCACTGCAAGACCTCCATCAAGATTTGCTCTGAGCTGATTCTTAAACTAAGACCATATATAAATACTGCTGAATATTTTCTTCTATGCAAAGGTGACCACCATTTCTGAACTAAGTGTGTAAATGCTACTTGGTACAGATAAGCATTAAAAGTGATCACTACTCATACTTGCCTGAAGAAAAATGCTACACATCATCCTTTCCTTTAAGAAGTACAGCAATCCATATTACAGGAGTTTTCCTGCAGGGTTCTTTATCTTGCTGTCTTTATTATAAGAAGTAAATGACAAATGTCTCCTGTCTCCTCTATCATGTAGGGTTGCAAGATTGTACCTGCCCTTCTGGAGCACTAGAAAGAAGTTTATTTCCTATTTTACATAAACATTTTTCATCTGATCTCTCTTTATGCCAGACAACAATTCTCATAGGTAATAAATCTGAGGAGCAACACACAAACAAATGATCACTCCTGTTATTAAGTTTTTAATTGTACTGTATTTTGTACACCAAACATTTTTTATATATATTTATGAAAGCTATTGCTATTTTGGTTTTTTTTTCTGCTCCTTTTAGTGGCTCCTAAACTCCTAAAAATAATACTTATACAGAATTGTAGATTACAAGTTCTGTCACTTATTCCTTCTCTTACACAATATAAGAATGTCCAAAAGACTGCTCTCGCTTTGATTTTGTAAATGTGTAACATCTTCACAGTGTGAGCTAGCATGTTTTCTGCTCTCAAAAGTTTCAAAGAACAATATATATTTCTGCCTAGCTCTATGACACTCCATTTTTCTTTGTTTTCTGGTGTTTTTTCCCCTTCTTTACTTGCATTTTTTCTTCATTGAAAGAGAAATGCTAGTTTTGAATGCACAGTGATTTGACTGAAGAGACATTTGAGCACAATTTATTCTCTCATTGAACTGAAATATGTACATCTCACAGTTTTTCTAGTGTTATAGCATCATGTTTTCTCAGATATGATTCTGAAAGTGAAAGCTAATATGTAGAGTATAAACATTGTCACATTTATTTCATTGTAATATATCAGGTCTTTTTAGTGGAAAATTATGTTAATTGTGTTCGTTGGAGACCATTTGAGCTGTTGTAAGGGAGATGTTCCTCATTTTATTACTTAGCTAGGAATTTTGACAGATGATGAAAAATCTAAGCAAAACAAAGTGCACACAAATGTTATTAATTATTACTGGGATTTTTAATGCTTTTGATATATATATCCTTTCTTCTCATTAATTTCACTTTTTTTTTCCTGTATGTTCTTCCAAATAGAACAATAATGATTCCCTTTTCCTAGTTATTCTTGGAATTCATAGAATCATAACATATCCAGGGTTGGAAGAGATCCAGTAGGATCATTGAGTCCTACTCATTGCATTGCACAGGAGAAGAAGAATCACACCATATGCCTGGGAGCATTGTTCAAATGTTTCTTGAACTCTATCCCCTGGTGCTGGGGCCACTCCCTCCCTGGGAACCTATTCCAGTGCCCAGCCACCCTTAGAGTGATGAACCTTTCCAAAGGTTCCTGAGACACTGTGGTTAGGTTTGACCATACCCCAGCTTTGATCAATTTAAAGTGAAGCATCTACTTTAAAATATTTCAAAAGATTCCCTTAAAAATAAGTAAAGTTTAATCACCTGACCAATCTCATTACTTAGATAGAATATGTTCAATTTCCCCCTGGTTGACTCATCCTCTCTCTCTTCAATAGTTTTGGCTTTTTTTTGATTGAAAGGAAATACTGTCTCAGAAGCAATACGTGCTTAGGTCAAACAGTCCAGCAGTGAAAAGGTCCAGGTAGCATAGCTCTAGTGTAATTGTGGTATGCAGCCAGGATAGCTGTTTTACAGGCTCAGTCAGAGCTGAATGCTTTAAAATGGTTTCTTTAATTCCTGGCTAATCTGTCGTTATGCAGCTGCAGTTTTTGGTTTTTTTTTTTTTTCAGTTCAGAATAATAGCTCTAGTTTTATATTGTCAGAGCTTATAATAAAACCATAGAGAAACCATAAGTGTTGCCAGTTTTCTCAAATACAGATTTTCCTTCTTATTTGTCATTGGCTTCCTAGTAATAAGGTAAACTCCACTACAGAGTGTTGGTAGCAGCCATAGATTATTTCTGGCTTCCCACACACTAACAAATTACCATGCATCACAAGCCCTATTGAAGGGCTAAGGCCAGAACAGAACAGGAAGATGAAGCAGAAAAGTTAGTCTTTTGTGACCTGAACACAGTGATCTGGGTCAAAATAATACAGGGCCTATAGATGGTTAAAAAAATAAAAGAATATTAGATAAATCTTAAATTATTAAGTATCTGCTGAAGCACAAACACTAAAAAAAAATATTCCACACAGAAAGGCTAAACTTCTACTCAGGACTTCCATGATTTCACTTTGAGGAAACAATTTGGTTGTTTGCCATGTCCTGCTGGAGTGAGAAGCACCACAGCATGATAGCCAAGGGCAAGGCTCTATGAAATGGGAACAATTTGAGCAACACCAGGGACCTACCCTAAGTTTTAATGAGGAGTCAAAAATTTGGATGTGCTCTTTTCTTTTGCCCTTGATCCTTTACAAGCCTTTGTATCTGGTTCTCGTTGATCATGCCTTCTCTACTATCTTGTCTTCATTTCTCTTTCCACAATGCTAATGTTGAAGATAACTGAAGACTTCATTACCCACAGAATTATCTTGATGTCTTCTTCTATGACATTTCCTTTGCTGCATATTTTAGTGTCAAGCAAGTTGCACAGGGTTATATAAAAAGGAGAAATCTCATAATTCTGCATGCAGACAGAGAACAAAGAGGAAGAACGAGACGTCTGTCAGCAATTGAAGGGATATGATCTCACTTGGAGATCACAGAAACAAGGTCAGATAGCTCACTCAGCTGAAGGGCTGCAGTGGATAGGACAGTCTGGGATGGTGAACTGGGGGAGCTACCATTGCTGTGAGAGAGCATCAGGAGTGCATGGAGCTCTGTCTCAGGTCACATGAGGAGGCAGCTGAAAGTTTGTGGTTCAGGATTACTGGAAAGAGCTGCACAGGTGATAATGCACTGAGTGTCTGCTATGTCACATAAGGAAAAAGTAGCAGAAACCTTATTCAGACACTTTAAGAAGCCTCATGTTCACAGACACTGGTGCTTACAGGTGACTTTAGCACATTGATACCTGCTAGAACAGCAGCACACTAGGGCATGAGCAGCCCAGAAGGTTTATGAAATGCATTGATGACAGCTTTCTGGGACAAACAATTGAGAAGACAGTGATGGCTCTTGTAAAAATGACACAAATAAACAAGGAGGAACTGGTTGGGGTCAGCCTTGGCTGCTCTGACGGTGAGATGGAGTTTGGGCTCCTGAGAGAAGAAAGCAAGCCAACTAGTAGACTCCCAACCTTGGCTTTTTGGAGAGTATACTTTGGCCTTTTCAGAGATCTGCTTGGAAGCATCCTAGGTAAGAGGGCTCTGGAGAGAAGAGAGCTGATTCATTTTCAAAGATTGACCTCTCCAAGTCCAGCCCAATGAGCAGGATATCAAGCACACATGGGAGGAAACTTGCATGAATGAGCAAGCATCTTCTGACACAATACAGCCATTGAAGGTATACATACAAGGAGTGCCTTCTAGGCATTCCTGAGAAACTATTTTTGATTTCTTCAGTTTTAATAGAAATGGTGGTACAACTAAAGAAAATTCCAGAATCGTTGCTGAGTGAGTGAGTGAGTGAGTGAGTGAGTGAGTGAGTGAAATAAAAATACTGATTTATAGTCCATTCTTTTTATAGCAGCCAGAAAGTGGAGGACAGTATTTGACAATACAGTAGAGACACATCTTCTGAGGCAGTCTAGAACCCTCTGTAGGTCAGCATCAAAAATATGCAGGTCTTGATACAACTTCTTTTAAAATAAAGCCTTTTATAGCTGCAATGTTCTAGAAATGACTGTAATAGCTGCAACTTGGTATCTTCACACAGGTCTCCATCAGAGTCAAAGTGGTTTCAAGCAAGTTCATAGGCTAAAAAACAGACTTGCTTGAAGAAAAGAGGATTCAGTCTCAGTCTTGAGCCCCAGACACACCCTCAGCTATGTTGAATGAATGGCACAACCACATGCTTTGAAAGACTAACATTCAGCATTTCAACAAAATCAAATCAAGTGAACTTCTCTGGTGCATTTAATAAAGACTTTTAAATTGATAGTTGTGCTAAAATGTGACTTTTAGTATACCTCTAAAAAACTTAGGAAACAATCTGCTTAGCAGATCAGCATAATTTGTTAGGATTTAAGAATGGCAGTTTAATGTGCATATATATGCATATATTAAATTGTTATTTAAATAAGTGATGAACAATACAGAAATCACCTGTTTGTCATCAATTATTTAATTCAGTAATGAAATAATTGCTCCAGAACTGATAAGCACGTAAGAAGTTGCCAGAAAAATCAATGACTGTCAAAACTTTAATTTTCTTGTCAGGAAATTAACTTCAATACTTCTACTTGCTTCTTTGCTTGTCTTCTCCTACTGTCTGAAAGGCCTGTTTCTGTAAAAATCACTGTTTTTTTTTATTTTGCCCAATGTGTGAAGAATACCAATGAACTTCTGAAAAGATCTGAAATTTTTGTTTACAGCTTCCTCCAAAGGCAGATATTCTTTTCAGGAATTTTTCAGGAGTTATTTTTCCAGTTATTTAAAGAAGATTTCACCTAACTTCCTCTTTCTTATCAGGCTTTTTGCCACAGATTCCCCAGCTCATTAGCACTCTTTCTGGTCTATACTCTCATCCTCAAGAAGCTCGTTCCCGTTTCTAATTTTTCTCCATTGCAAACAATGAAGATGCATTGATTGAAAGCTTCCCTCCTCAAATTTTTCACCTGTCTTCCTGAAAACTTTGCAGTCAGACACTAAGGTTCCAGCCATGCAATTTGCTCTGTAATCCCACTGAGGTCAAAGCTTTGCAGCTGTGGACAGATTTTAGCTTCTCCTGTTTGTTTTCCATGCTGCATGGGTTTGGGTGAAGGTATTTGAGATGGACCCGTTGTCCCCAATGGCCCTGAGAGCAGTCAACTTCCTTTCCACCCATGAGGTGACTCATTTTCCTCTGATCACCATGTGCTATGTGTTCTGGGTGATTATCCTTCATCCACACAGCCCAGCCCTGACCACCTTCATTGCAGAATCTTGAGGAGGGCTTCTGGTCCCCTTCAGTGCACCCTTGCTGCACTGTCTGATGAGAAAAATGCTGTACTTAGGTTAGGAGCCTCAGCTTGACATTGAGATGCATGGTCCACTATGGGTATATAGTGTAGTATATTGCATACATTATTGCCAAAGTGTTCCTGAAAGAGAATAACATCCCAGGGAAAATCTTCTTGATACATAGACACCCTGGTGGAAAAAGAGACAGTTTTCTTTAACATGCATGTTTTTTTTCTGAAGGACTTGCTTAAATTCATGTTTCTCAGACTATTTATTGAGCAGATTGTTGCAGTTTATATCAAAAAACTCATTTGAAAAAAAAGTTATTTAATGCACATAGAAGACCTTGCTATCTCTCATTCATCTTTCTGAGTGAAAATTAGCATAAGTCTAACACAAACCCAACAAAAAATATTTTACTAAAAATAATATGATGTGTGGTGCATACATAATTATGATTTTCAGCTTTAAAAACCAGTTTAACATACAGTGCAAATCAGTTTTGCTTTCACAGACACGAAAACTTTTTGCAGTAAATGAAAATAAAGATTTTCATGCTCCACAGATAAGCTTAATAAAGCAGACATACTGGAAATACTGTAGAGTATTTTTTCATTGGAAATATTTATGGGAATCTGTTGATTGAACATCAAAAAATATACTTATAAGTACACATATTGGTCGGGAGTATTTTTAAGGATATGAGCATTTATTAGTTGTAAATCCAGGTAGATCAGATCACCAAGAAGAAGTATGATCAGATAGAGTAAGATAGTTCCTCAGTTTGTCTCAGAAAACACAGTCATAATTTGCTTTCAGCTTTTGACAAGAATCATTCTGAAGATTCAGCTGTCTACTTGCAGTGTCAACAATAGTCTTGAGTATATTATGTACTTAATTTAAGTTAAAGACCCTTGATAACAGTCCTTTCCCGGAATGATGTAAAGACTTTAAGTTTACCTTTCACAATATAAGTTGGAAACTGCCAGATGAAATTAAATTCTAAGTCTATTC
The DNA here is from genome assembly GCA_025504685.1 of Leucosticte australis. Taxonomy (NCBI): domain Eukaryota; kingdom Metazoa; phylum Chordata; class Aves; order Passeriformes; family Fringillidae; genus Leucosticte; species Leucosticte australis. Next base: position 70,928,883 of record JANIJU010000001.1, on the reverse strand, counting down.
CTCCCTGCCACCCATCTTGATAAGAATGGTTTTATCATGGCTGAAGCCACAATCCCATTTGCATGATCACACTCAGCAGTGTCAAGAGGGTAAGGGATGGGGGACAAGACATTGCAAAATAACTCAGAAACACCCTGAAAACTGAAGAAATACTATGCTGTCCCTTAAACCAAATAGGGCTTTTGTGTAGAATAATCATTCACATCAGTTATCTGAATTATGAAAAATGCTGACAGCAAACCCATGCCTTCTGCCTTTTTAAGACATGGAGCACTTTTTCCATTGCAGCCTACACTGCAGAAAAGCTAAGTGATAGGCTCTTCTGTAGCCAAAACAGATACCTCAAAGCACAAAAGTGTGCTTATTGTTATGTTCCTAGGAGAGTTTCATGCTAAATGGAGAAGAACTTAAATGGTATAGCCCCCTACAGGTTAGTCAGCTTTAGAAAATAAGCAGATTGGAATACTTGTGGGTAATCAGAACAATTTGGCACCTGAGTCCTTGCATTGGCAAGATTTTCATGGATTAGATTCTTTTCCTTTTTCATGTTTAAGTCTTTTTACCTTGCAGGCTTATTGCTATATTACCTGTATTTTCAGACAAAATCTCTAAAACCTTGTGATGACTAATAACCTATTGTTTTCCTGCTTTCGGAATTAACAAATTAACATAATTAACCTCTTTATAAAGCTGCTTTATAAAGACTAGTTTAACATAAAAAAAAATATAAGAAGATTAAAATTGCAAGAAACTTTCATTGTTTTGACTTCTGAGTTTTAAAAATATGCATGATAAAAAACAGGTCAAAAAGAGATGAATTATCATGTAAAGTACATCTCTATTTAATTTCACAGAACTGTTAGCATCTATTTGATAAAGAGAAAATAATCTGTATGTTGAATATTTTGTAATAGGTATTATTTTCAGTTTCAGTGAATGAAAACAAAATCAATGAAAAGACATTAATATTGTCAGGTTTTGATTTTCAAGGAAGGTAAAAGTAGAACACTAAAACAAATGAGAAAAAAGATGTCACACCTTGGCAACAATAGTCCAGTCTTAGGGATTTTCTCCTTTATGCCATCATAGCTGGTGTTACCAAAAGAAATAATACATACATTTGATGGTAGCCTTCACAGTGGTCATATAGAATAGAAGTTGTCTCACAGGACAGCCAAGGGATCAGACACAGACAGCACAAGTTTAGGAAAGGCCTGGCCAACCTGATCTCCTTTTATGACCAGGTGACCTGCCTCCTGAGTGAGGGAAAAACTGTGGATGTTGTCTACCTGGAACTTCAGCAAAGCCTTTGACACTGTATCCCATGGCATTCTCCTGGGAAAGCTGTCTGCCCATGGCAGGTTTTCTCTTTGCTGGATGGCTGTGCCCAGAGAGTGGTGGTGAATGGTGCTGCATCCAGCCAGGGCTAAACCCCAAAATGGTCATAAAATGGACAACTGGTCACGGGGTCTCACACTCTTATAAGTTCTGGTCCATTAGCATATTGGAGCTAATTGTCCAATTACAGCTTTAGCCCATGAAGTCTCATCCTTGTTTTCTCTTGTCAGTCCACCTTTGTTTATGCTCTTGGGCTGAGATTTGGATCAGCAGTCCTTGGTCCCCATCTAGAGAAGGAATTATTTTGTCTACCTATTCTGTGAAGAGAGCTTACTATCTCCTAATATGAAGTCCAGACCCACACATTAAAGCTGCACAGAATTTGAAAAATATAAAAACTAAAACTTGACGCATCAACACAGTGAGAGGATATAGCCTCAAACTGCAGCTGGGGAGATTCTGCTGGACATCAGGAGAAATTTCTTCATGGAAAGGGCACTTAAGCACTGGAATAGGCTACCCAGGGATAGAGTTGAGTCACCATCCCTGGAGTCATTAAAGAAACAACTGGATGTGGCACTTAATGCCATGGTCTAATTGACAAGATGATGTTCGGTCAAAGGTTTAACTTAATGACCTCAGAGGTCTTTTCCAACATAAATGACTCTGTGATTTTGTAACAAAATGCAGACCAAATATACCAATAAATTTAATTAATATAATTTTGCATTTCTGTATCTGAGTTAGTCATCTTATATTCTTTTTATAGCAAGTGGAAACAAAGACAAATTTACAGATTGCCAATCATCTCATCTTACTATAGATTATTTAAAGCAAATAAGTTGTGACTCATTTCTCCTCATTAGCTACAAAGAGAGCTTACAATGACTAGCTCAAATGTACATATCTCTATGTTGACACTTCAGGGTTGACTTACTCAAGGTTGACTAAGTTGCTAAAGATAGATATCTATATGTCACTTAAGATGCTGCAGGATGCTGAAGACATCTGCACAAATCTTGCAGATATAATGAAGGACTTATGGGAGACATGTGGTTCTCTAGTTTAGTAGCTGGAGGTGAGGAAAGATAGAGTAGCACATCTAAAATGTGAACAAATTCAGATGTTTAGGCAATTAAATCAAGTTTGTAAAATTAGGCAAGCTGAATTGCCAGCCCTTCTGTCATGGAAAGGAAAGTTGAGACTGTAGGTAGTGTAATAAATCAATATTCTGATAAAATAATTTGATTGCAATTTTTTTCAAATCTTGTTAAAGACCGAGTTATCTAAAAGTGCCTCGAGGTGTGCTCATGGTCATCTAGGGTCTAAACATGAAGTCAATGGAAATGTACTTCAGTAGAGTCTAGTAACTTGTCTCATCCTGAACTGGGCTCCAAGGATTCCATTCAGTTGCCCTGCAGTAGTATCTGGTACCTTCCAAGACAGCAGGTTTGCTCAAAAATAGTTCTAACACAGCCAGCAGCTCTAAAGCCAGGCATCAAGGCAGTGTGTGTGCCATTCTGGACAGGCAAATGATAGCCTGGAAAATTGCCCTGGAACACGCCAGATGATGATATGTGTGTGGGCAAATGAAACCCTTAATGTCAAGCTATTGGGCTCATCTCATTTGGAAATACTGTAGAAGAAGGAAGTGAAAAGAAGGAAATAAAGAAGAAAAGAGAATAGAACAAGAATGAAAAGGTGGTACAGCACAAAACAGTTCAGGATTTAAAGGACTACAAGTTTCAAGATCTAATTTGTTAGATCTTATTGAATTTTTCACTTTCTACTTTATCACTCTTCTCCTGAAATGAGACTGCTAGGGAAAAAAAAAAAAACAACAACTTCCAAAAACAAGCAACCAAACACACACACATTAAAAAAAAAACATCCCAGAAACCCCACAGACAACCCTTTTTTGTTTCTATTTATATATCTGAGAAGGGTTTGTTCCCCAAAAGTGTTGAAATTTTTTTTTGTTTGGTTTGGGTCATTTAATAGCCTTTGTTCTAAAATGTTTTCATGCTTTCTAGAATGATGTATTTCTTCAGTTAACTTGGGTGTTTAATTATTTAATGAAGATGGGCTTTGTGTGTTTCGTATTTATTTTACTAGAAAGCTGAACTGGCATCACAATCCATGGGATATATTCATAGCCACCAAAGTTCCTTCATTCTTTCATGGAAGAGTTTGTGAACATTTTCAAAATTCACAAAGAAGTTGAAAAAAAATTAAAGAGGAACTGATTTACTGAGGAAGAACAGGTAAGAAATATAGTATGAAAGGTGCATGTCTATTTCTCCATCTGCATTCTGTACACCCATAGTGAGAAGAGATAGATTTTTATATTGTATCTGCTCCATAGAAATGTTCTATCTAGATCAAGTAATGGAACAACACCTCACCCTTCCATACTAGTATAAATATGTGATTCTTGTCCACAAATTGGAGTTAATCTCAATTTTTTCCTTATATATTAATAACTTTGAAAACTGAATAGCAAGGCAATGTGCAGGGCAATTTTTTTCCTTTTCAAAATAATAGGGGAGAACAGTTTTTGTTATTATTATGGTCTTTGTACATGTTGCAAAGACAGTGCATCAAATTTAAAAAATTGTATTCATTTTACCTTTTAATCACAAAGTAGGAAAGGGATATAGTAAGGCCAGATAATCCATGATAAGTTTCTAAATTCACTGAGCACTCTACAATTCATAATATTTCAATAATAATCTACGACTGAGGAATAATTATACATTCTTCTCTTTTTAACCCTTTCAGACATTCATTATTCATTAAAAAATAGAATGGCTCATTTTTACTTGCGCATATAAGAACAAATATTAAAAGTATTTCTTTTCAGAATGTTCTGGAACAAGAAAAGGTGAAGTAAAACTCCTACTTAAACTGCTACCAACAATTTCTTGCCAATTTCCTGAGATCCTTGGTGAGAAAAAATAATCCCCACAACATGACTCCCTTTGCCTAAGATTTCCTAAGTTTCAGGTGCACAGACTGTCCTAAATTTCTAAAAGGACATCACCCACAGGGAGAAGAATTAATGTAAGCCAGTGAAAAGAAACTCACTGAGATAAAGAATAATATATCAGCAAAAAATTGTACATCCCTTATTCCAGAGAATATGTTATTCATTTCCATTTAGAGAATTTCCCAACATCTCTGAAAAATTGAAGGAATTTTTAATTTTTTTCTTTTTTTTTGCTAGCAGTTTAAATGCAGGATAGATTTATTCAAGGAACTAAAATTACTTTCCTTTGAAATGTTAAGTTTTATAGTTAATAATATCCTTAACACTTGAAATTTTACTAATCTTCTTTGTTTAGGATTTCTGTTTCAAATGTATAAGTGCTGTAACAATAGGTTCACAGGAAAAACAAAATCCTCCCTGAGCTGACTTGATTTTGTCATTTTCAGACAAGTTTCAGAGTAATGAACTCTGTTTTTATAGATAATATAAATTTTGACTGCAAATAAAATGTCAATGGAAATTAATAAGGGCATCAGTGTTCTAGAAGGTTTGAATTGGTTTTTTTTTTGGTGAAAAACACTATATTGATTATCATAAAAACCATAATGTTAAAAAAATTTACATGGCTTTTATGGATAGTATGTACCAATTAGTTGTCCTTTTCTAATTTCTTTTTGATGTTCCTGTTACTTAATTTAAGAGAGCTCCTTTGTCACATATTCTTTATAATTTTCCAGGTATTATTTCCTTGACTGTCTAATCTGTTCTTTTCTCAGATGACTATAAATTGCTACAGCTAAACATTTTAGGAATAAATGAGGTGACATGATCTGAACAAGAAAGTTAGTGTGTCAGGATGATCATTATCTAGCAGGTGAATAGGGACAATAGAAGATATTTTGGCTACACTAGCTGTTAGCAGTTACACTGAAGTTAATTTTGGGAATTGCAATATATTGTTCTAAAAAAGAAATTTTTTTTCTAAGACTTCACACCAAGGTTTCAGCTACCATTTTGAGGTTTTTTTATGTCTACCTAAATAGATATCTACAAACATTCTGGCTTCAGTGAGTGGAATATTTTTAACATCCAAAGGAAAAGAGTTTTGGTTTTTCAACTCATTTAAAAAATAGCAAAGATTTATATTTTACTTAAACAGTTAATCTATCTAGGAATTTTTTGCCTTATTGGTGTTTATGGTAATTCACGTTCCGATGGTATTCCTCAAAATTGAATTTTTTTTTTTTTTTTTTAGAGTATCACACATCCTGCCTCTGACAGCTACTGATTTGTAGCTTCTGATTTAACCCATACTCTGGCCAAGAAGCAATACATAGAAGAGTGATGCCTTTAGTGCTTTCTCTATATTCAAAATATTTTTATAAACACTCCTAACTGAAACAAATGTAAGTGTTCTATTCCCTGTTGAATCTATATAGATTCAATAGGTTGGCCTTAATTTTAAATGTTAGGCGTTTATGTCTTCTTCTTTGTAAAATTTTTAAAGTAAAATGATGTAGTCAGATGTTCTTTGGGGATGGAGGTCTGGTGGGATGAGAGCAAGAAAGAAAAGAAAGCTTTGGTGGTGTTGTGGAGAAATCACCCCTCTTCCATCAGATCTAGAAAACTTAGGGAAAAGGTGGTTAATTAATGAAAACAGAAAGAATGTTAAGTGCAGTTTCCCCTAGCACTATTTTAAAAGTGAATAAATCAACAAGATTTAAATTAAAGCTCTCTACAGATGGGTAAAACAGCAATATGTTAGCATTACTGACTACTTCTGATGGCCCTGAACTTTTAGAAACATATCACTTTATAATGTGTTTTAAAAAAAGGATTTTATTTAGAATAGTGGCATAAAAAATGCAATATCATCTGAAGAGTCAATCTAGAGACTTTATAAGGAACTTTTTTTATAAAAAAATATGTAATTAGACAAGTTTGCCTTTTTTTAATTTCTAAATACCAAGTTAAATAGCTAAATTATTAAGTGAGAACTAAATCCTTAAACATTCTATTAAACCTGGTAAACTCTGTCTTATTTCTCAAATGAAATGCATACAGCCATACAAGCTTAATGTATCTAGAAATTCCTGTACAAAACCATGAGCAAAACTTGGGGAAAAGATCAAACTTCACAAATCATGTTTAAATACTTCAATCTTGCAAGATTCTTTAATTTTAGTTCCTGTAACAGAACAGTTCAGTGGAAATCCACACTTGAAATAGGGAATGAAACATTTATAAAACCCCCAGTTTCCACAGATGCTGCTTATTAAGTCTTTTGAGGTAAAACAGTGAAATCCCATAGACTAATGAAGGGTAAAACCGAAAGAAAGAGACGTTTCTGAGATAGTCAGTTATCTCATTTTTTCTCCAGACAAAATGATGTGCCAAATCAAAGTATGGCAATATATTAATGAATATAATACTTAGAAACCACTGGCAGAAAAGAAACTTTTGGCTTATGTCACAGTATGAAATGAATGAGGAAATGTCTTCAGAGAAAAGTGAAGCACTTTTTGTGTCTATGGTGAGGAGAGGGGGTTGTGCTGGGACAAAGGTATTTTTTTTCAAATATCATCCATAGAATTTGTTGTTAATGAGTGTCATTTGTAGAAACATTAATTTCATTGTATGGATTATCAGGAAATCTAAGGCGTTGTTTGTTTAAAAAATGTAAATCTGACTTGTTTGTGATGAGAAAGACGACAGGACAAATGAGAATGGATAAAATCAAAAACAAAACTGAAGACCCTGTAATGTCATTTAGGCAAAGCCCTAAATATCATCACTGATATTTAGGAAAGTAGATTGCAAAATACTGTGTCAAACCTTAACCTTCTTAGTAACATAAGGTATCAATCATGCTGATATTTCCTACTGGAAACTTCCTCACAGGCTTATTCTAAGAGTGTTGTGGATGAAGTGATCACCTACATGTTCAAACTTGTCCTCAGAGGACATACCTTAACTGGATCTCATGGAAGTCTTGGATCCTTCAGGATGAGTGCAGCACAATGCACTTCAGTGGTTAACTGTCTACCACTTCCCTAATAATTTTGTGTCTGGATAGCTGATTAGAAAGTGATGGTGGGGTTGGATGTGTTGGATACCCTGGTCCTGTTCAGAAGCAGTTGTTGTGGGTCAGGATTACTGCTGCCTTCTGGCCGTAGCTGAGTAACTATGCCCATGTCATGCAGAACATGCCAAGATGGAATGAAAGAGGAGGTAAGCTCAGATAACACATTTTCATTGTCCTAAACTGAAGTAAGGCATTTAATATAAGTCAGATAAGTCCCTTTAACTCAAGCTGAGCAGCCAGAGGTGTCCTAGAACCTTCTGAAAGGAACTGTATTGGAAATCTCAAAAAAGTTCATATCTTTCCAATAAAATAGTTTTTATTGTGTATGCCAGCTATATGGATGAAGGAAACTAATCTTTAGAGTTCACTTGGGAGTTGAAGAAGGTCTTAATTATGTAACAAGTTTATGTCTAAATTTAAGGAGCTCTATCTGACACTTCACTAACATTCATAAGCAATTTATCCCTGCTTTTATAGATCATAAGATGTGCCTTTCGAGAATAAAAAACAAACAAGCAAAAAAAAATTTCCTAAAATATGGAACAAAATAGGCCTCTAGGTTAAGCAGATGTTTACCTTAGCTTAAAAAGAAATGACTGAAGATGAAATCATGGTGATAAAGGAGCCATTAATCAGTTTTGAGGATTTTGAAATATATGTTATTTAAATACTCTACCATTATTCCAGATTCCGGAGTCAGCTATTGAGTGTATTGATAAAACTTAGGTTAAAAAAAAAAAAAAAAAAAACAAACCAGAAAAAAAAAGAAAAGATAGATAGGAAAGAATGAAAGGGGAAAGAGAGAAAACCCAAACTAACCCAAAGTCTCTCACAAAGATATACAGGTTTGTTTACATAGGTTTTGGCTCTGAGAACTAGCCACAATGTTACAATATGCTGTTCTGCAAATTTCCTTATTAAAAATAAAAATATCCCCTTTTTCTCCTATTTTTTTTTCAGTTTTGTAAAAACTGGAATTTCACAAAAATTACAAAAGAAAACTGATTTTATTTCACATAAGTTTCAGTCTTCATTGAAGTGAATTTAATTATTCTTGAGGGTTAATGCTCTATGATAAACGTATCTAATTTAATTTTGCATAATGCCTTTATCTACATCAGAGGTGGTGGAAGATGGTCTCCTTAGTGTGAATTGCTCTGATACCAACAGATGGAACACATTATATTTTAGTTAACGTCAAAGCTTTAAAAATATACGTTCATTTCCACAGTAATTGTATCAGCCCTTCCAGCATTGTCTTTAAGGCAGCTTGATTGTGGGAGAAAACATTATCTTGTCCTCTACCAGAGCTTACCAGAAAGCTAAACAAAGACATGAAAAGCCCAGCAGTTACATTTTGAAGGCATAACTTCACATTGTCTACCTATACATAATTTCATTAAACTAAAGTATTGAAGAAAACCAGCAGTGCTTTCTTAAATAGGAAAATTCCCCATTCAAATTCTGTTTTTTTCTATAGTTGTGTATATCTGGATAACTTCTGTTATATCTTGATAAAAATCCAACATAAAATACCACCTGTTCTTTTAGATAAACCTTCTGTTTTCATCTTTGAATGGAGCCACATATGGTAAATTAGATTAGTATAAAAACCAACAAATTCTGTGATAAAAAAACAGGTCAAAATGGGGTAGTTCACAAAGGATCAGTAACATATTTATTTTTGTTTATTTCTTCATGAGATGAGGGATAACTGGACATTAAAATTCTTTTTTATTAGAAGCCTTTTCATGCCTATTTTGGGCATGTTTACTTAAGACTGATTTGTCTTTTCATATCAACAACTATATTATTAGATGATTTTAAAAAATAAAAAGTAACCCAAAATAACAAAAAGCCTTCTTCCCTCTCTGAAAATTGATTATGCCAGAGAGGGACAAAATACCAAAAAGTAGAAACCCAGCCAAAACAAAAAACAAACAAAAAACCCCAAATGCCCAAAGCATCCCAACCAATCAACCAACCAGTCCCAGCACTCAAGATTATATAAAGGGAAAAGAAATGATGATTCTGTTGATGTCAGGGGCAAGTTTGTGGACTACAGAACCTTTCCCTCTTCAGAATTTTCAGATCAATTCTGTCTGTGCAGGAATAGTTTTTTCTTGTTGTTGTCACTGTTTTTTTTTCAAGCTGGGGTTCTTTGTGCATAAACACTTGTGAAGGACCACTCAATCTCTTTAAGAAAGATCTCTCCTTCCTTTCCTGTTGCCCGGCAACCAGGATCTAAATCCAACTTCTCCATTTCCTGCAAACTCCTGTGACTGCCCTGCAGGGAAACGGCCTTTTATAAGGGCAACTTTACCATCTCTCATCCTCAGCTTCAAGACCTGTCAAGTGTACAGAATTTGACTAAGATCTTCTTCCAGGAAGGTAAGAAGGTACAGGTCTTCTTATTTAAAGTGCTGTTTCCCCACTGTGAAACTAAACAACTGGAAAGGAAAGTGAAATAATCCTGTTTTGACCGCTTTGATTTTTATTCTTGCCTGTGTACACAGACATAGTCTTCAAGTTAGTTGTTTCAGATTCTCTCATAACAATGCCAGAACTAAGAATAATGGTACCAATTTATAAACTTTAACATGAAAAGTCCCAGAAATTTTTAATTGCTGTCAGTTCCTTTGAAGAGAGATGAATGATCTGCACCATCAAAATAGAGGTTGCCATAGATTTATGAAGATCCTCAGCATTAGCAAAAAGTGCAGCAGGTAACTCCTGAATGCTGAATTTTAGTCTGAAACATGTGGACCTATATCTAAGGCTGGGATACGTAATAATCATCACATCAAGTAGAGGAGAGAAGGTGACAGGGAAGGGAGGGAAGGAGAGGGGAGAGAAAGGCAAGAGAAGGGGAAAGGAAGGGAAAGGGAAGATCATGGAAGGCAAGGCTGCAAATGTCTGTTTGGTCTTTTATCCATGACATTTAAAACTTTATATCATTGTGTTTCTTCCTTGCACTGGGGCATTTCTTGTTCAAATATTTATTTTCCTTTACAATAGCATTGAAGCCCCTTCCCATTTCTGTGTACTGTACATCTAGAGAGCCAAACAGCAATGAAGGTAAAGCACAAGCTGGATATTGATTTTCTAATCTTAATTTCAAAAATTATGGATTTTCTAAAAAAATTTCTTCAAATACACTCTCAGTGATAAATTTTTTTATTGTTGTTTTGTTTTCTTTAAACAGGGGGCTTTTTGCATAAGTTTTGTTTGTCACATGAGTTTTGTAGGTAATATGGATCAAATAATCAGTGTTTTTTTTCAATTTGTTTTTTATGTTTCTAGTCCCATAAAATAAATATTTTGTAGAAAATTGCATTATTCATTATTATTGTATGGGATTCTGAACTATTTATTTAGTCTTTCTGTATCTGACTATGAAAAGTATAAGCTAATTTATACACATGGTGAGTACAATTAAATGTTGTGGTTTTAGAAAAAAATTGCGAAGGTTTTACTTATTTCTAATGACATCAATATTTCCTTAGTCTACTTCCTGGTTTCAATTGAAAAATTGTGCATGTAAGATACATATTTAAAGTTACTAAGAACAATTATAATATTCTTGAACAAAAAGCACAAAAATGACTAATATTACTTCTAGCATGTAATAAGTATAGTCCTGAGTAATATGTACATTTACTTCACAATACTTGGAAGCTTCAGCCTTACTCCCCTTCTTATTCCTTATAAAATAGTATGAGGATTCAAGGTCATGCCTTCTATTAATATGGTAGGTACCTTCAGTACAAAACTTAAAACTATAGCCTCCTTACTGATCAAACTAGAAATAAGACTTAGAAACATCTGTTTTCAGTAGGGACACAACTAATAACTAAGCCAGGAAACCTAAAGGCTCTTAGCTGCCTGCCTCAGTCTGTTTGGTTCTGCATTCTTAACAGTTTTCTCGCATTTAAATTCACATTTCATGCTGCACTTCAGACCAAGCAAGCTTGTAGAATAGTTGCTGAAACCCTTTTGCTTTAATATAACTGTTCTGTTCCTATTGCAGCTATATAAATCTACCTTCTGCTTAGCCACCTGTAGAAAATTGCACCTAAAGTTATGCAGAAAGTTTGCACTGAACCTTGAAGACATGCTCTGACATCCAGCTGGAAATTCAACCTGTTCTAAGTTAAGAAAGTTTCTAAATTGTAAGTAGTTGAAGCCATTAAAGTGTTTGGTCCAGCAAGTAGAGCAACAAAAAGACAGGGGTAAAAAGTGAAGGTAAAAACTGGGAACATGTACTGTCTCTGTAACAGTTAGAGGAGACACAGTGGCAGACTTGCTTATTTCTTCAAAGCAGGGTAAGAGGACATCAAAGTTCACTGGATTAAAAATTATTAGTTCTGTAACCAGTAATTACTCTGAAATGGGTATATTATATTTTTTTTATTCTTCCAAGATCATATAATAAGTTATAATGCTCACTTACTCGCATCATATTACATATTTCATTCAGATATAGGTAAAGTTACTTCTGAAAAACAACTGCTAGGTTTTGACATCTGAGGATCCTTTGTTTTGGTTTATACTCCCAGACTCTTTAGACAGTCAAGACTCAGAGTATGAAAGGCGATACTTGGGTGATGAAAATTCCTGCTTCTGGAAGACAGCAATTTCACCTGGATGTTTGAGGTTGTTTTGTAAGGCCAATTCAGACTGTCATGGTGAACAGGTGACATTTTGCTTTCAGATGTCATCCTGAAATCAATGAACTGAATTTACTGTTGTGCTATTGTGATGCCTTCCCAGAAAATAATTTCAGGCTTGTGAAGGAAAGCTGACTGAATAAACATGGTATGATGAAATTTAGGGCATTTGCTAAATCTTGCCTCAAGGTGATTATAGAATAACCTGAAGTGTTACAGCAGCAGCTATGTTGAGGACTTCTGGGGGCTGCTCATCACATTTTGAAAAGTTAGGATGATGTGTGAATCAAGAGGAATCAACATCAGTGTTTTAGAATGTAGGTTGTTCAAACTACACAAATTCAATTTAAATAGGGTGTACTGTTCTGTTCTTGACAGCAAAGCTATTTTTGGTCATACTAATGAGGAAACTACTGATCAGGGTGGTTTGGTTCTTTCTCTCTAGCTGAACTTTCTTGATTGTTTTTTACCAATTAATATATTTTCTCTTAAATATTTTGTTAGTAAATGAACTAACAAAGTTAATGAACTATCTTAATTTTGGCAGAACTGGACTTTTGTCCTGCTTCTTCTTCTTAGTTCTAAACAAGAAACCTTTTTCTTCCTGCCACGGTACAGCATCTTTTGTATATTTTATTTCCTTCCATGAAAATGAACTGGGCATCTGGGACAACTCTTTCGTTAGTGTTGGCTATACACATAGCTCAGACAGAAAGGTTGCAAGGTACCCTTTTTAGGTAAGGATCAGATGGCAAAAGTAGCAGTATAAAAAGTGTCTTCAAAGGGCTAAAACCTCGAACAAGTAGTTAAAGGTCACTTAATAACTGATGGTTAAACTGGATCAAGATCACTCTGGTCTGCACCAGGCTGTTTCCTGCTGTTTCCTTAGCAGGAAGCAAAAGGAAGTAAAACTTTCCTCCTACTCAGCATGGATGCCACAGATGGAGTGCTGAGTTCAGATCTGGGTCTCCAGTACAAGCAAGCAAGTTAACAAGCAAAGAAAAGAAATAAGCAAGCAAGCAAGGAGAGATATCTCAAAATGGAGAGATTACAAATTGCTTTGAAAGTCAAAAATTCAAGGCAATAAACCACTGTGACTACGGTACAAGCTTTCTAACAGCACATGCATTGATAAGTGTCATTCAGAAAAACATTCCAAGAACAGTGTTATAATAGAAAAGCTATCCTGTAGACTTTAATTTACTCATTAATTCAAAAAGAAACTAAAACAGAAAAAAACCCCAAGTTACTTCACTGCCCAAAATCAAAATAGTGAAAATTCTAAATTGGTCTACTACCCAAAGATGTGAATATTCCTTTTAAAGCCTAGCAATTCAAAATAATTGAGTTCCAAGTAATACATATGAAATCACAAAACAGTATAATAAAAGTGAAATATATAAGTTATTAGAATATTTTAGCTGTTAAAATTTGAACCCTATTGTTTTGACTGAAATTCTCGGCCTTACGACATTTTTTCTTTCAAATAGTCCCACTCAATTTTTGCAGGGGATTAATATCCCAATAAAAACCACCCAAATTCAAAACCATTATAAGGTAATTCAAATCAGTCTAAAAACACATTTCAGTGTTGTGTTATTTTTAGACAGAACAATGGGATAGATTGAAAAATTGCAATTCAGCTACTTTTCCTTGGCTGGAAAAGTGTAGAAGCATTGCCCAGAACTAATTTTATTTGACATGACTCCATCTGAGCCTTTCCTGAAAATTGTCACAGATGAATTTATGGTAAGATAGGTGCTAGAACAGAACTATACCTACCAGCAATGTATCATGTCCTTCTTTAATGAAGATCATTGTATTTTTTTGTCCAGACCTGTTTAAAACCCCTCTGTAGAACCAGGTCCAATCTCTGTCCAAGATGTGTTCAAGTACAATAGGCTTTTTATGGAATTCTATATTTTATTCCTATCAAAGCCAGGGGTTTAATACTTATTCTAGAAAAGGTAGAATTAGTCCAAAGATAAATACTTTGAAAATTCTAATATTAAGAGTAGACTCATAGACTTGGGTTGGAAGGAACCTTAAAGGTCATCAAGGTCCAAACCCCTTCCATGGACAAGGACAGCTTCCACTAGACCAGGTTTCTTAAAGCCTCACCCAACCTGGCCTTGAACAATCCCTGGGATGAGGCATTCACAACCTCTCTGGGCAATCTGTTCAAGTGTCTCACCACCCTCTAACTGAGGAAAGTCTCACAAAAAAGTTTTGAGCTGTGTACATACTATAAATTTTTTAAACTTTCAATATTATCAGTATCTAAAATCTGTACAACATAAATTACTTTTCACTCAGATCTCTGTATTTCATAATTTTCTGAGTATACACATATACCTTGTTCAACTAAAATTTATAATCACATTTAGTTTTTATTCATACAATAACATTTTGAAAGAATATTAGCAAATGTCAATGTCAAATATAAATGCTCTGTTTTGTGGGGGTTTTTATGTGTTGTAAAACTTTGAGTGAAAATATAAGTTTCTATGTACTATACTTAATTTAAGCCTTCTAGCATCTACCTAATACTCCTTGTAGTTCTTTGTAAATACAAAATTAAATGTTTTAAGTGGAAGCAGCTAACCCTCATCTTGGAAAATGGAAACCAATTTTTTTGCACACATATTTTACAAAGCATAAATTATATCCCAGAGGCAAGAATTGCTACAATACTGTCTAAGCCACATTAGAGGCCCCAATGTTGACATTTAATTCAGACTTCATATCCAGACTTCATATTCTGTACTTATAATGATACAGCTCTCTCTTAGAAAATCAGGCAAAGAAACTCTTTCGAATTCTCCTATGTGAAAAGTAAAGAAACATAATCTTTACTGCAATTTGAAGAGCAGCTAGTCATAAATGGTATTGACTGGCAATAAAGCAGAATAGGATTTGAACAGTAATGTTTGCGAAACTTTCACTTTTACCTCCTGTATATGTGAAAAGCGAAAGTTAAAATAAGAAAAAATGACAGTAAAATCCACTTAAATATTATTATTTTCTTCTGAAAAAATGAACAAAAGCCACAATGCTTTTAGAGAACCAAACCAAAAAAAAGAGGTCCCCTTTTGATTACATCTGGAGGTCATTTCAGCCAGCTTCCCTGCTCAAACAAGGTAACATGGAGCCAATTGCTAGGACCATGTCTAGTGGCTTTTGAATATCTCTGAGAAGGAAGGTTCCACAGCCTCTCTGCATAACCTGTGTCAGTATGCTTGATCACCCACAGGGAAAAAGTGTTTTCTGATGTTCAGAGGGACCTCCTGAGAGTCAGTTTGTGCATACTGCCTCTGGTCTTGCCCCTGGACACCACTGAAAAGAGCCTGGATCTGTACTTTTTGGAATTTGCACACTTATACCAAGCATTTGTGATAAATTCAAGCTTGTCAGTATGTTTTTGATTTTAAATTTTGCTTTTCAAAAATAAAGAGAAGAAAAAACCCCACAAACACTCTTCCATATAGAAGAAATCCATGCATGTACTATGACGTATGTGAAGGCATTAAAAATAAGCTGAGTATTTTAAATCATTGATTACATATTATTGCTTATTTTAATTATTTTGAATTATTAGCTGAAACAGTATTGTGTTTATACTAGATTTAGACATTAAGTAATTTATTAATTTCTCTTCTCTTATAGAAATGTTAGAAAATGTTAAAATTATCTGTATTTACAAGTAACATGAACATTTACATGAGCAAACCATTTCACAAATATTTTAACATTAAGTAGTTAATTTATTTGATTTCTTCAATAAAGTTTCTTTGTTTAAAATGTTCTTTATATTAACGTTTTTTCTAGATTATAAATTTTCTTCAGCATGATTAGAATAGAACAGAATGGAATAAACCAGAACAGTATAGTTTAAGTTGGAAGGGATCTACAATGGTACTCTGGTATAACTTCCTGAACACTTCAGGGATGATCAAAAGGTAAAGCATGTTATTAAGGGCATTATCCAAATTCCTATTAAACACTGACAAGATTAGGGCATCGTCCATCTCTCTAGGAAGCCTGTTCCTGAGTTTTACTGCTCTGTCAGCAAAGAAATTATTCCCATTGTCTGGTGTGAACATCCCCTGGTGCAGCTTTGAACCATTCTTTGCACACATCCTTTCCCTGGATCCCAGGAAGAAGAAATCAGCACTCCCTCTCCTCTTCTCAGGAAGCTGTAGACAGCAATAAGGTCACCTCTTAGTCTCCTTCTGTCTAAATTAGACAAACAGAAATTTTAAAGTGTGGTTGGGAAAAGTAGACCTGTAGTATCAAATTGTTACTACATTTGCTCTTTGCCATTCTAAGATGAGTAAGAATGTGGAGGGATAGAATGTAAGAAAACAAAGTGCAGAAGGTAGTCTCGCACCTGAGGAGCTGCAGCTGTACTAATCACCAAAGATTAGGAACAGACCTGCCCTTAACAGGCCACAGCTCTGTCCAATAAGAAGAGTGCTGCAAAAGAATGGGTTAGCCAGTTGAGAAGAGAGTTGGAGCTCTTGGCTGTGAAGAAGAAGGAGTCAGTGCTGTGGGGAGCTGCCCATGAGAAATCACCAAGAAGGTGTAGAACTTTTCCGATAAGAAGGCAACATAAGAACAGGGTATTAAGCATGACAATTAAAAACCCACACCTCTGTTCCAAATGCGGTACTGATCCTGAAGCATTTAATCAACTGTTGGGCTGCTAATCAAGTGTTAGACACAGGTCCTAATGAGCTGTGTACATTTTCTCAGTCTGAACTGCAAATGAGATAGGGTTGTGTGGTAAAGGAGAATGAGTTTTACATGCTGCTCTGTGCAGAAGTTAAAAAGAGTGAAGAGACAGAGGGAGCAGTATGATGGATGATATGCAATAGGGATCCCCAGGCTCTTCTGTCTTTGCCACCTGGTAGTTCACACACTACAGCTAAGCTGTACTTGGCTTGGAAGGAAGCCAGGGGCTGTCACTGTCACATTGATTGAAAGCACTGCACCTAGGCCTAGCGCATTTGTCATCCTTCTTAAGTGTAGCAAACGCTTCTTGTGTGGGATGCAGTCACAGAACTGTTTTCAGATATTTTTAAAACTTGTAGTGCTTAATCTGGTGTGCGCTGGACATGTTGGTCCTAAGCAGCTAGTGTCCAGAATATAGAAACAAAGAATAAATAGGAAGTAACAACTGGATAACTGGTTGTATCTGATGTATGTATGGACAACCTAAATATGGAAAAAGGATATGCAAGAAGATGTTACTCTTGGTGTTTGGCTAAAGACTTTTTAGTTTGCCTCTTCTAAAGAAGGTTACATATTTTATATGAATTTGTGTGTCTTTGGAAAGAGCTCACTGGGAGAACTGTAGTCACATTATGGTATTCCCAAAATCAGCAGAGGCTCTTCCCTCTTACATCATACACAGCTATGTCAGGTGTTAGGTAGAAAAGGGAGAATACTGTATCCACCTTTAAAAAGGGTGGAAAGGGGGACCCTGGAAACTACTAACCTCTCAGCCTCACCTCTGTGATCTTCCTCTGGGAAGATCACGGAACAGATCCTCTTATAAGCTGTGCATGCCTTCACCAGGGGCGAGTCCTGCCTGACCAAACCAACGGCCTTCCACAGTGGAGTGATTATAGCAGTGGATGAGGGAAGGGATATTGATGTTGCTTATCTAGACTCTGTAAAGCCTTTGACAGAGTCCTTCACAACATCCTTTTCTAAACTGGAGAGAGTAATTTAGTGGTTAGGCTGATAGGTAGAGAAGAAAAAAGGAGAAGGGAAGGGAAAGAAAGAGGGCATCATCAGACTACTGTAAAGTGTTCATAAGCTTTGCTGTAGATAAGGTAGTCAGAGACAAAAGGGGATACACCATAACCAGTGAAAGTCATCTTCATTCTTCCCTGTCCTTCTTCAGGACTTCTGCTCACCATGGAAAGATATTGTTCACTCAGATGTATAAAAGTAATTTCTCTTCAGTGTTTAAACAAAGCCTAGGCTTTAAAACAATCATTTAGTAATCTGGATATGTAATATGACATTTTGCACTCACAAACAGAATTCTTATACTTTTACATCAGTTTTATGTTTTCATGAAGCAAAAATGTAAATGGGTTTTATAGGTGGAAGTCTGCAATGAAAGATTGTGACAATCAAGTTCTTTGCTTTCAAATTCAGCTCAAATTATTTTTTATTTTTCATATATCTGGATAACTAAACACAAAAAATCTGGCAGCATTAAAGATAAATGTCTCTCAAATAGCAGAAACACTAGGGGAATTTATTTTATAATTCTGCTGATATATTAGCATGAAACATAAAGCTACTAAAACCTTGCTGAAATCAAATGTGGAGCTTAAATGAGTTTTGTAATTGAATTGAATAAAATGTGGAGTTGCTATGTGTGGAATTGAAACTGCAAGCAAGAAGGGAGAACAATTTTGTAAAGAATTTTCCCTGACTTTAAAGAATAATTAATTACTTTTTAATGATATTATGACTAAGCATGAATTTTACAATTTTAAGAAAGCTGCATATAATGAAATTGGAGTGCATAGAGTATTGAAAGTCTGGAAAAAAACTGTGAATACACCAAATTATTGAGTCAGCTGTACCTCAGAAAGCAAGTAAAATAAATGAAGATTCCTTTGCAGTTATAAATATCTATAAATTTGTGGTTCTTTTTAGATATAAATATAGATGAAGTACAAGGGCACAGCTCATGAGAAAGACATTATGGATCCTAGACCTAAAAAGTACATGCATAATCATATGAACAGACATGGCACCAAAGAAATGACTAAGAAATAGGTATATTAACTGATCCTCTTTCAGATATGGGAATATTTCCCAGTTTCTGAAGCTTTCTGCTGGCCGTAGAATGCATAGAAATCTTGAGTCAGGACATTGTTTATGCAATGAACCTAAGAAAGGCAGAAGTACAGAACTACGTTTTAGCAAAGAAGTTTTTTTGCAGTAACACTAAATGATATATGCATATTCTGATTGCATTTGTGTATTATATTTGCATGTTTTGATGCAGGATTGGCTGGTTTGAGAAACTGACAGAAGCTTCTCCCAAGTCTGACAGAACCAATGCCTGTTTGCTCCAAGGTGGACCCTCGCTGGGCGATGCCAATCCCATCAGAAACAGTGACAATATATGGGATAACATATTTCAGGAGGGAAAAAGTTACAGCACAAAAAACCATTTCAGGGAGGTGAGAATATGTGAGAGAAACAGGCCTGCAGACAGCATCGTCTGCAAAGGCTGGGAAGCAGATGCTTCACAGACCAGAGCAAAGATTGCCCTGCATCCTGTGGTGCAGACCGTGGTGAGGTAGCTGTGTCCCTGCAGCAGAGATCCACCTACAACCCATGGACAGCCCCACATCAAAGCAGCTGGATGCCTGAAGGAGGCTGTGACTCTGTGGAAAATTCACACTGGAGCAAGTTTCTTGCCAAGATTTGTGACCTCATGGGGGGACCCACACTGAAGCTGTCTACTCCTGTAGGATTGCACCCTGTGGAAGGGACCCATGCTGGGTCAGTTCCTGAAGAACTGACCTTCCCACTGCCTGTGGGAAGGACTGACAGCAGAGAATTTCATGGTAGCCTGTCTCTCATGGCAGGGACCCCATGCTAGAGCAGGGGGAGAGGCTGAGGAGTTCTCCTCCTGAACAGGAGGGATTGGTGGAGAGATGTGATGAACTAATTGCAGCCCCCATCTCCCTGTGCTGCTGGTGGTGAGAACATAGAAGACTCAGGAGTGAAGCCCAGGAAGGGAGAGATGGAGAAAGGTGTTCTAAGATTTTTCTTATTACTCTACTTTAATTGATTTGTTTCTCAGAGTCAAATCTATTTTGCTCATGATGGGAATTGGTAAGTGATTTATTTCGACCTATAAGTTTTTGTTATATTTTTACTCTCTGTTCAGCTTAGG
Source organism: Leucosticte australis (assembly GCA_025504685.1). Taxonomy (NCBI): domain Eukaryota; kingdom Metazoa; phylum Chordata; class Aves; order Passeriformes; family Fringillidae; genus Leucosticte; species Leucosticte australis. The sequence goes on along the minus strand of JANIJU010000001.1, from coordinate 70,908,865 downwards.
AGGGGGAATGATAGAGCACCTTTGGTCAACAACCCACCAGAGTTTGTTATAAAAGTGAATTTGAATTGTTGTTGGTTCAGGGAAGGAATATTCTTATGTTCAGAACAAAGGAAAACATTCAATTGGAGAGAAAATTTTCTTAATATTCTAAATTTGACAATTTAATTTTGAAGGGAATAAAATAAGTGTCTTTAAGTATACATGGGATAAGCCCCACGGACAAAAAGTTCTATTTGGAGTAATAAGCCATGTTGATGCAAGGATGTATCAGTATATACATTTATACTGGAAACAAAAAAAAAGTTTCTGAGCAATGGAGGTAAAAAAAATCCACTACTAGCTGTTGAAAAGAAAGTTTATACTAAAATCTGGATGGCCTTTCCCCAGTAGTGATTTTTTCTTTTAACAAGTATATAACTGGACCTAAAGACATGAGAGATTTCATCTGGCCCTCTATATACTTGAATACAAAAGGAAAAAAATATGACTGCTGTGGAAGAGAAGTAAGAGGAGGAAAACCAGTTCTAAATAATTTGTAACTTCTTTTACTAAAACCATCCTGTGTCTGCAGTCTCCTCTTACTACACATCTACACAGCAAATAATCAAAGTTAGTAAGAGTCTGCAGTAGTCTCCTGCAATAATCCATTGGTCCTGTACTCATTTCCAGGGCAGGATGGAAAAGCCCAGTTTATTTAATTATATACTCAGAAATAATAAAGAAAGGGAAGTGAATTTACCTTGCACTGAAAAATTTATTAAAAAAAAAATCCCAAGCTTGTAAGTCTCAAGTCTGCAACTCTAATGGTGGTTTTGTTTTGGTTTATCTTGTTTGAAATCTTTTTGTGTATATCTACTATGCATATATTCATATATTAAATTTGTGTGTTTTGTACTTAAAGGATTTTTTACAGTTCAGTAGAATCAATTATTGAAAATATTGTATCAGTATCAGACAGATGCACAGAGGAAGTAAGACAGCTGGGAAAGCATAGCTGAAATGTGTGAAAGGAAGGATAGATGCCAACCCCTCATTTTCTGTATCAATTATACCTTGGAGGAAAGAACAAAACAAAGATTAATAAACAGCACTGATTGTTACGGTTTTCTAATGTCATGGTTGCAAGTAAAACAAAGCCTGAAATTTCCTTGTAATCTTGTTAGTTTTATATGGTTTGTAAGCTGTGCTTTATCTAAAGGAACATATACATGTTTTTTTACATAAAATGGTGCACTGTATCTTAAGTTAGGATATGCCTATGGAAAATGAGCAACTGCATATCATGCAGAACTAATAATGAACAAAAATATTACTTTTTTTTTAAAGAAAGCTAAGGAATCTCAAGCAAAGAGAGAAATTTACAGTACTTGGGCAGCTAACACTGATAGCATTCAATAAAGGATGAAATAGCTAGGGCTAAGAAACACTTGGTGAGTAATTATGCTCCTTTTTACACAAAGTAGAGTTGGGAATAACCAGTCTAGAAAATATCTAATAACACATTATTGTATGAAGTGTGGCTCCCTGATAATATTTTCTGTGTTCAGCGCAGTGTATAAAGCGCAGTTTTTCAAAACTGAAATCTTCAAGCCTGCTCAAGTTCTTTAGGTGTACATTTGAACTGTTTGGAATATTGTGCTTTAACAGAAAAAAAATGTTTTGATAACTGCAGTTATCCATTATATACTGGTATTATACATCAGTCCCTGATGTAAAAAGTTGTTATGAAGAGTTATGTTTCAATGAGTTTTTTGCCCCTAATTATAAAACTATTGAAAATATGAAGTTAAGGTAGAGTTGCCAGTTAAATACTTCCTGCTAGACTGGAAGTGATTGGGAGAAACTGGGGAGTGGATGAGAGGAAAAGAGCAGAAATAGTAGTTGCTCAGGAATACTCTCCTGTATGATATCTTACTAAGGAATTACTAAATGCAGTAAACCATGAGGGAATCTGAGGAAGAGTAAAGCTGTTGTGACTGGGATGGAATTCTTCCTAGACAATGTGTGTGTGTGCTCAACAAAAAATATTGTACTACTAAACATGAAGAAGCCTTGAGCTAGCAGAGTTTGATGATAGCTTTTTATAGATCAGTTGATGTAAACAGGTGTAGTACTTTAAAAATATAAGTCTTATCTCCTAAAATCTGTGGTCAATTTTTTTTCTTTTACTGTGCCTCAGAAACTGAGAACAGTAAAAAAGGATTCAGAGTTCAGGATTAACAGAGTAATTTGAGCACACAATACTCTTTTTAAAGCTGTCAAACACAGGACTGAAACTACTGTAGTTAAAAGTTGCAGAAATTATTACTTTATGAAGTTATGTGTTTGAATTGCTTGCATTATATGTTCCAATCTGTCCATAACTGAACTATGGAGAATGTAAATAAAAAATATTTTTACTTTTCTTGAAAAAGGGAAACATGATCCCATTATTGAAGACTGTTTACAGTGGGCTGCTTTCATGTGTCTTATCCTAATTTTTTAATTGCAGAAATATACAAATTAAAAGTTTTGTAATGTATGCTGTTGATGATGATAATTTTTTGTAAGATTTCTAATTCTGTAGAATTAGAATTCTAATTCTGTAATTCTGAAAGTAAATGAAGAATTTTATAGAAAGGAAATTATAAGTTAATAATGTTTTCAAATGTGAAACCTAAAAAAATAATTTTTTAAATACAAAAGAAAATTTCATATCCTTTTCAGGTGAATGTCACAATTCTGACATCAACAAGGCAAGCATTTCCTTCAAGGGCCTATCACTCCAACCTAAGTATGAGCCCATATTTTCCAAGCTTTTTTATCTTTAAAATCTCAGTGATTTTAACCACTTTTACAGATGAACTTGACAACTTGTCTTACTTAAAAAGTAAAAATATCAAACCAACACCAACAGTACCAGCCAAAATTTAACTTTGAAAATAAGACCCTGTCTCTACAGAAACCATTATAATGATAAAAGATAATTAAGCTACATAAGATCTTTAGGTAGGCAGTCTAATTAAAGTTTCAAAATAAACTTAATATGATTTAGCTATTTTGAAAATGCATTAAGCTAAATCATATTAAGGCTGCTTAATACGAAAAAAAATCTATAGAAGGGTTAAGTCAGTTGAATTAATTCATTTTCAGAGTTTGTTATAAATAAAATTATAATTTGCTGTTATTAAGAAAGGCATGGCTGTCACTGTACCTCTGAAAACTCATTACAGAGGTACCACTAATTTGCATCCAATTTCTTCCACCAATAATTATTAATCCTTTGGTGTGGGAACAATAACGTTTTTATTTTCTCCTGAGATGCATGTAAAAGCTCCATTACACATGTATACAGTGCCATGTGGCATATTCAATCAAAATTTTCTTACACACCCTTATCAGATCTCTAATGGATAATCCACAATCAGAAGCCCAAAAGCAAAAAGCAAAATGTCACACAGTGTAGCAGAAGAAAGCAGCAGTGTATTTGCCTTTGCAATTTTTTATGGTAAAAAACAATTAATTGCTTTATTTTAAGGAATAAACAGCTCTGCTCATCAGAAATTGAATCATGGATCTTTAATAAAGAAATTTTTAATCATTATTATTTTTTTAGTAATGGATGTAACTCAATTTGAATCATTAGCCCAAACATTCTTTGGACATTGACTTTCCTTGTATCTGTATTAGTTTGCTGGGCTGCTAAGCATTATCTTGGTAGTGTTTAAAGTGATTTTTACATGCACTGTTGATGGGGGACTGGATAGAAACCCATGGGAACCTCAGCTACCTCATTACCTGCTCCCAAGCTTTTTACTTGTACCAGCTTGCTTCGTGATGCATTTCACAGTAGCTTCAAGGTAGTCTAGCTGTCTGGCCATACCAGTCTAGCAGAGCTTTGTCTGTACTGATTAGCTGCATTCCTTATTTAAATTGTTATAACTTCCTCAAAGATTTTAGTTCATAGCTTCATTCAGTGTATGTTAATTCTTCCATTCCCTAAACCATCTTTCCTAAACTTGAAATTTATTACTTGTCTTTATAAGACACCTACTTACAGAGGTATTTCATTTTTTCATAGAAAGGAGTGCTGCTGTTTTTCTCCTTTGGAGGCATCATTTGGAAGTACATAAAATTTTGTTTTATTGTCAATTATATATGAAAAAAATAACTGCACGTCTTCATCAGAGTCTGAAGGAATTTAAGTTGGGATTTGAAAACTGCCAAAAATGACAGAAGGCAATGAAAAAAAAGTGATTTTCTTTAAATAAATAGGAGAAATAAGTGGGCTTTCTGAGAAACAGAAATGACATTGCAAAGCAGGAGATTTTGTTTCATTTCTGAACTTATCACAAACTGATGAGATTTGTTTTCTTCCTACAGATTGAAAAGAAAATATAAAAGATTGTTTGTCTACCTAAAGATGTCACTAAACTATGCTTTCAGATTCTGTAAGATAACAATCTTAGCAATTATATTTTGTTATTTCTGTTTAAATTTTTTTTCCCTGAAGTCAGGTATACAAAGTGACCTTTACATCAGTGATGACTGAATAGGACTTTGCATGACTTGTAAATATTTTATAAATGAAAAAAATCCACGTTTTGAAATCTGAATACATAAAGTACAAACTGCAGTACTTGCTTAGCTTTTTGTTTTTATTATTTTTCTGATTTTACAAATTTCACTCCTGAATAATCAGAGTACTATAGAGAATTTACTTAGTAATATTATAGATAGTCAGCAGGGTCTTTTTAAATTATGACTTTACAAGTCTTCTTTCTCTTCAGTATTATCCTGAATTCTTTTCAGTCACTGCTGCTCAGGCACACAGTGGCATTTAGTCAGCTTCATTGATTGGTCATATCTACTAATACTGAAAGACCTATGTTCTTCTTTCTATTCTTGATACAAGGGTAATTATCCTCTATCCTGTTTAATTATCCAAGTTGAATATTGTTTCAATTTTAATATATGCTTGCTTTTCTTTGTGTATATGTGTGAATCTATATATATACAATTTCAGAGGATTTTTCTCTTACACTTCTTTGCAAATCTCTTACCATATTATCTTTCCAGCTTTCTAAGAAAACATCTACTTTCACATAAAAGTGAAACTAAACTACTAAACTTCATGAACAATTGTTTACTTCTGAACAAAAACCCAGAAAGCAACAAAGAGCAGCTCCCAGCATCAGGTAGCAAAACTCTTAAGAGTTGGAAATTATTATAGTTCTGATTTTACCACAGATTTTGACTCACTTCACAAAAAAATCCCCAAATTACTCAATATATAGAATCTCTAAATATATATTCTATGTATATAATATATAATACATCATCATATAATATATTAACATATAATTGTTTTATTATATATAATTATTAAATATTAATATATATATAAAAATTTCCAAATAAACACATAACTATTGTTTGCTTTTGTCAAGAATATGATACCACTTTAATCTTTGCTAACATTAATATGCACTAAAATTTATATCATGAGTACAAGAGTAAGACATAAGTATACATATCAAGGTACAGAATAAGACATAAGTAATCAGTTTTTAGTTTCAATTAAAGTCAAAGCTTTTGCGCAGTAACAGATAGAGTAAAATATATCCAGAGGTTTCTAAAGAGTCATTTATCTCCATTAAAGAAAAATCCAGAAGGTTTTCACTTTGTGGAGCTGAACAATGAACTGGTGATGAAGTTATATCTGATGATTTTCTTGGCAAGTCACTAAAGTCATTATCCTCCCACCTGCATCAGGATTAGCTGTTTGTAAGGATTGATTGGTTGTGCAGACTGACTACTTGAATAATCATGATCTTAAGTGAAATTGCATCTTCCTTTGATTTTCACAAAAAAAAGAAAATTGTTAAAAAAAATTAAGACCACAGATAATTTGCAATTAAGATCATAGATAATTTGCAAATTTCTGGTCATATAGAATTGATTATATAGTTAAAATATGTTGAACGTTTAACTTCAGAACAAATTAAAGTGTTTAGTTTGACTTTAATTCCTAATTAACTTTTGAATTTGCAAACATCACTAATTCTGGAAGTACTGAATTTTCAGAGACTCCTTTGGTGATTCTTCCAAGACTTCCTAACCTAGGAAGGGATTTATCTAAGAAAATGTAAATATCTGCATATAAGTGTTAATATGCAGTTACAGGTCTTAATTAATCTCATGCAGAAGTTGGCCTCTAAAATTAAGCAGACTAATCATTCTGTAGGGGTGTCTGGCTGTGAGTATGATAACAATTTCAGATGGGCATATCTGTGGGCTGAGTGTAATTCTTCATACAAAAGCACCTAACAACTTTTTGAGATTAATCAGCACATCCCTCATGAGAGAAGATTTCTGTAGAACCTATGCCAAATCTATTAGCCCTGTGTAGCTGTCTCAGAGCATTAAAAAGTATCTGAATGGCTCTGTGCAATGTGTATTTAATTGAAGTTCCATATTAAAATTCCCAATTTAGGTTTCCAATCATGAGCTATGTCTCAGCCTGCTAGGTACAGATTTTATCAGTATGAAGAATGGATTTTAGAGAGCAAATCAAGTCACCAAATAGAAATGCCTACTTCTGATTCAAGGGGAACCAAAAATTTAGCTAAACTTTCTCACATAAAGGTACCTACCCATGGAGAACATTGTATTTTTTATATAACTTTTAGGCTGAATTACATCCTCTGGACTGGATAAAATTCCTAAACATAAATATTTAGTGCCTTTTTTCAAACTTTGGTTCCAGCTGGCATCTTAGAAGAATGTAAGTCTCTTGCAGATCTTGCATCTTTTTTCATGTCAGATACATATGGCATGTCAGATGAGACTGGCATCTGAATACGAATCACCTAGGTATTGTGATGTTCAGATACGAAACATCTGGGCTTACAGAACTTAATGGGAAGAGGGGATTATTTCACTGAAATGTGGAGAATCACACATGATTCTTGATCCCATAACACCTATCTGGGAAGATTTAGTGCTTCCCATTTATCAATCACATGTTCTCTAAAGATAATCATTCGGAAATTCTGTTACTCCAAATATATGAACAATGTCAGGTAATTTAGTATCTATAAATATCTCTCCATTCTCTGAAGTTTCCAACTATTCTGAACTAGGCTTGTGATGGAGCAAAAGGGAAAAAAATAAGATTTTTGGCTGTGAAAGAACTTGTTAAAGAAGTTGGAGTTGGGGTTCAGACCTTCCTTAAAGTAAAGGAATCAGAGTGCACAGGCTCACCTCAGACAAATTGTAAGACAAACAAATAAAACACTTACATATAATAGTCCTGTTTTGTATCCTTCCTGGTGAAGCTGAAAGACTGTATATAGGGAAACTAAAATAATTTTCTGTAGTTCATTGATGAACCACCTTGCTGACAGGGAAGCAGGAAAATCCTAGATCTTGATTCATAGTAATGCTACTGTTCATGTACTTCAATACTGTGGGGTTATTTCCCCCCTCAGTTTTTTTCCTAGTTCTGAGGTAATGGAAGTGCCAGTTAGGAGGCATTTCTATGATAACTTCTAATATTTGGTTTAGACAGGTATCAAGTCAGTGATATTTAACAGAAAAGTCATTTGAAGTTCTTCCAGGACCAAACATTTGGGGGTGAGAGAATGAATTTCATGACCATTGACTACCAGAATTAAATAATGTTCTATACTCAGCTGAATTTAAATGCTAACAGAGTGTTAATGAGAAATGTTGAAATAGAAATTCATGTGCTGCCTTTTTTGTTTGGTTAGTTTTTTTGGTGGTTTTTTTTTTTTTTTTAATAGGGGATGCTTATCCCTAAAGTCAGTTTAGGCATATAGACCAAATACTTTGAAATAGATTTTACACTTATAGACTAGAGTAGAAATCATATGGATGAAGTAGGCTTTGATATTCTAGGTTACTGTTCCTTAATTTCCCTTTAATTAATTGGATTTGAAGCAGCTCTGCATTTTTTTACTATCATTTCATTACCAATGATGATTCTGTGTTTACACATGAATTCAAAAATTCCACTGATTTTTCTGACACGATATCCCTGATAGAGCAAAACTTATGAAGCTGAGATACAGTGCTCAATGAAGTATCCATGTTCTTCTGTTTACACTTATTAAACCTTTTTTATCTCTAGGTGCCTATCAGTTAAAATTATTGCTTAACAGATTAGATTGGGAATATATAGCATTATTTAGCACTTGCTAAATATTTTCTGATAGATCAAGCAAAAAGTCTTGGACACATTCATCACTGACTTATTGAGAACTCAAGATTTTATGCCAACAAATATACATTTTATAATTAAAAATGTTGCCTGTGTTTTGGCTTTTTCTTCAGACAAATTTCTGAAAATCTATATTTCAGGTTTTCATACAATAATCTCCAAAATTCTTTCATGATATGCTGTGCTGGTTAGAGACATTTTTCCCAATATTTTTTCTTAATTAGCACTCTGTTTGCTTATTTTCTCATCGTTTCCTTTTGAGTAGTTATTTTATACGACAAATTTTCATGATATGTGTTGAAGAATTGGCATTTACATTGTAAGTACATCTATGACCAGTTTCAGATATCTACTGCATTGACTAAAATCCTAGATCTTATAACAGAGAGATTATTATGAGAGAAAAGCCTGCAAAACCACTTGTTCCTTCCTTTCATTTTTAAATTAAAAAAAAGACAGAAAATAGTTCATATTAGTGTCAAGCTCAGACTTTTATTTGATTATTTTCAGCATTAATTTGATCATTTCATGGCTTGAATTTATTTAGCTGTTGATTCAGTCTTTAATATGAACTAATTTTGACTTTAGTACTATTGCATCTTCAATTAACTCAATACAGTAATAGTAGAGAACAACAGCCAGATGTTTCCTCTGGTGTGTTTAGCTATCAAATCCTTTTTAATAAAATTCATAAACAAACCTGTACTCTGAGTTCTAGTGAAAGCTCGGAGGTAAATAAGACATCCTAAACCTATTTTGTTAGACTTACTGATTTGTATCTTAATATTAGATATGAAATAAGATTTCATATTGCAGTGATCATACAACACTGTATACTTGGGGATCCTTTGAGGACTGCTGGGAAGAGGCAGGATCCACCCGGCCAAGAAGGAACAAAGCAATTTTGCCAACAGGCCCACTCACACAGGGAGGAGAGCTTTGAAGTAGGAAGGATACATGCAGGACATGACAGCCCATACAGCAGGGAGGAAGTGGTGGACAGTATTGGCAAACATTGGGTCACAGGGTAATGTGGAGAAGAGTAACTTTGTGTTGAACAAAATAAGGCTGAAAGGAGTCAGCTAAGTGTATCTGCATAAATGAGGTAGTGATGAGAGGGCAGCATGATGGCAGAGGCTCTCACACATTTTCTGGGAACTCATCACCACTGCACTACTCTCTGAAATGCCTGTGTTCTCATGCACAACATGTAGGGAGCATGGAATTAGGAGGTAGATTTCTGGGAACAGTTGCAGTGCTATGACCTCACTGGGAATACAGGCATGGACATAGAATTTTTATACAAAAGACAGGCAAAAAGGCATTAGAGAAACAAGCCCTTTATTTGAGAAAACAGTGAGAAATGCATGAAAGTTTACCAAGACGTGGAATGATAAACCAGGCAAAAGTTTATAGTTCAACATTAATACACAGACTAATGTGTACTAATATTTTGATAGGACTCTGCTAAAGACCTCCTGCTCAGGAAAAGGTTGATAAGTTCTTCCAATAACTGGAAGAAGTCTCATTTTCATAGCACCTGATCCTATCCAGCATCATAGTTTTGGAAACAGTCACATTCTGTGCATATACACTTTGAGAACCTGTGTTCCTTTCTAGTAAGTCCAGCAACAAATTGGTCTCCTATATATTTGTCTTTCAGCTGTAGGAGAAAGGATACAGAATAGCCCAGACACATCACTACTCTTTTACCCATTTCACCACTATGATTATCAAGACTTCCTTTCCTGAAACATACCATTGAGTGCACTTCATTGTGCTTACATATTCTCTGTTTCTTCCCCTTGCTGTTAAAAATAACACGGTCCACTATTTCCTCTTCCTTTTTGTCAGGTTTCTTCAAATTCTTTCATTATTTTCTATTCAGCATTGGGATAAGAACGGAAGGCTTCATGTCTTTTTTGAATGATGTCCAAATTCTTTGCTGAAATTTTTCACCTTTGTATTGAGTTCCTACCACCCCTTTTTTAGTTACAGTTCATCTATTTGTTTGTCTATTCTGTTTTAATAACATTTGAATATTTTTATATGTGCTCTACAAGGTTATGAGCAAGACAGTTCACTATATACAGGTTTTCATTTTGTAAAGATTTACTGTAAAGGTTTTGTTTGTTTGTTTGTTTTTAACAACAGTTATAGACTCTGAAAGCCAGCTTGACTTAATTGATGAGAGACTTCCTGGCTGAATTATATGTTGATGGTTTGAAAGTGTGAAACCAATTCCTGTAAAGGCCACAGTGACCTTTTGTCTTTCATTCAGTAAGGAATCAAAATGCAACATTTTAGTAAGCTGAGCTCAGTCGCTACGGCACATACTTTTCAACAAGAAAATCTATTCCATAACATTTCATAAGGCAACATTTAAACACAGCTAGCCAAATTTCTGCATGTTCTTTCTGCTGTGATTGAACAATGGCAATTTCTTCCTGGCTGTCTCTTCCTACAGGAAGACAATAATTTGTATGTGTTGGCCTTTTTTGTTCTATAGTCTAATATTTGCTTTACTTTAAGGAACAGGTAGTAGCAATTTATTTGGCTTTATAAGAAATAAATTGTGAAATTCAGGGAATAAATTAATAATGATGTGGCAAAGTTATTTTTAAAATAATATTACCTTAACAAATATTTGGAAAATCCAGTTTAGAAACCTAACTGTTTATTTTGGAAAAGACAGTTTTAGGGTGAACATTTATTTTAATGCATTTGAAAGACTTTGTGTCCCCTCCCAATTTCTTGTTCATCCCCCACGTACTCAGTAGAGGAGACAGAATGGGAAAACTGCAGATGTTATTCAGCAATAACAAAAAAACTATTGTTCTTATTGACCCTGCTTGATTAACACATCCAGAACACAGTGCCATGCAGGCTGCAATGAAGAAAATTGCCTCCATCTCAGCCATACCTTGTACATCAGCTCACTTTAAAATAGGCATGAAGGCTGAGACTTGGCTGTAAAAGCATAAACATGAAGTGAAACTTAAAATATCTGAGTTCATCATGAGTGACCTTCTATTTGCTGCTTAGAATGTTGAGTGCATCTCTGAGGCTCTCAGCTAGTTCTGTGAAGATAACTTTGATATCCTGTAGTATCTGAAATTTCACCAGATGCATGCTAGGTAATTTGATCCCTCTGTAGATGCCCATTTATTAGGGCATGAGGTGCTTTTAGAACACTGCAGAAACACATTAGAAAGGTGAATCACACACCTCACTTCTTAGGCAACCCTCCACAACCTCACTTTATCGATTGATTGTAAGTGCTCTGCAGATCTAGTTACATGGAGGGGAGGGTTTTTGGTTATGAGAATATAGAATATAGCTGTGTTAATGAAGTGACCCTCACTGTGACTAGAACTTTAATATTAGTAACTTAATCATGATGGCTTTTTAAAAAGTATTTCCTTTTAAAAATGTGGTCTCTTTCAGAGAATCAATGCATGCCTTTTATTAAATCCAGGAGGCATTTCAGAGTTTTAGCTATCTTATAATCAGTTTCCTTACAGAAATGATTCATCTTGCCTCCAAATGTTCATTTTGTTTGGGAAGAAGAATGTTAAACATTCTTATGTATGTGGTTGAATGAAGATGTGTCATATGGTCAGTTGCTGTGTATGTAAGGTTTAGACAGCATAATTTTAGTTCTATTGTCTATTATTGCTATTACTCTGTGTCAGACTGTTACAAATACAAGACAAAAAGAGATTGGTTCACTATAGGTAAATAACATGGAACATTAGTTGACTGAACTTGTTTTGTTAGGATTTTGCAATTGATAGAAAGTTTTTAGTTAAGTCGTACTGAGAGCATTTTATTTCAGGTTAGGAATTACATTTTATTCCTTAAGCACTGATTTATACACAATGAAAACACAAAGCAAAAACTGAATGGTCATGTGGTGATCCTCAGGACCAGTTTGATTTAGAGTAATGGAGAAATGAATAACAAATACAGGTAAGAATCAGAGATTTTAAATATTTTATATAATTAGGAATTTGTATCAAGTTTCCCTGATTTTAGTCCAATAAAACATAATGAAGACTACAGAAATAAGATCACAAGATATCTGAGTGAACAGAGTGTCTTAATGCAACATGAATTTCTTTATTTTCCAGTTCATAGACGGTGAACAGTTTACAGATGGAGACATGAGCTGGTTCAGGCTAATCTTTGGATCCTGGACTTTGTGTACTAGATACATATGACTGAGAAATGAATCATTAGGCTACTCCAGGCTACTCTCAATACTACTCTAACTGATAAAAATACAAGGATGTGGACTCAGACACAAATGTCACCAGCTGTTCCATTCTAGCAGCCTCAGTAGAAATTAAGAAAACGATGGCAAATTACGCAGAAAAAAAATAAATGTATATATATAACAGAGAAGCAGTAGAAATTAGTGTAATCAAGTTTGGTGGATAGGACATTTTCAAGTCTGATTTACATTTCTAGGAGCATTTCAGGACTTTAGAAGTACCATTTTACAAGCTGTGACACTAAAGAAAATCCAATTCTTCTCTCAAATGTGATAGGATTCTTCAGCAAGAACGTCAGTGGAAGCAAAAAGACTAGTCCATGACAAGGTTATTGCTGGCCTTTTTTCTCTTCTGTCTTTCCCCAGTATCATCTCCTAGGTGCATTCTCTTCGCTCTTACCAGGGGCTCTTGTTCTGTGGAGCAAGAAAAGGAGTTTGAGTTGTGGTACCCACACAGACGCTTCCTCATTCCCCCGCCCACAGTGGGATGAAGGAGACAATAAAAAGAGTAACAACAAGAAAACTCATGAGTTGAGATAAAGACAATTCAAGAAGTGAAAGAACGGGCCCGGCCGCCGAAGAAAGCAATTATGCAAACGTAATTAATCACTGCCTCCCACAAGCAGGTTGATACTTAACCAGTCTCTGATCAACAGCTAACATGGAAGACAAACACTTTCCATCCTTTTTTCTGCTAATGATGTTATATGGCATGGAATACCCTTCTGGAAGGAGGGAGGGTGAGAAACTGCTGGTATGAAAGCACTGTCCCACATATTAACAATATTAATTAATTATAATAACAAAACATTGGTGTGTTATCATAACTTCAGTCACAAATCTGAAACGTAATCTTATGCACGTTGGTATAAGGAAAGTTAACTCTATCCAAAACAGACCCAGCACAATTTGAAATCTGTATTCTTCTATTTTTGCAGAAATTTGAACTCAATTATTTTTTCATCAGTCATTCTTGCCATCTTTCTGTTGGTTGACTCAGAAAGATAATGTCTAATTTACCATTTTTTTTAGTGTTAAGTGACCATGTAGGTGTGAGTTGCAGGGCTAGATGAACAGCAAGCATAAGTGTGATTCCAGACCAAAGAAACAGGAAACTGCTTTCTAGAGAGTTACATTTTTGCTACTTAGCATATGTGCATAAATAGTCCTACAAAAAACTGACTCCTAAAATGTTGTTTACTGACTGATTAATTTAAGTGAAAAAATTAACATAGGAAGAAAATAAATTAATAAATATTAGAATGCTTTTAGTCCAAATTAGGCTACCAATCAGCACAAAATGTGAAATTCATGAAGTTGGAGACAGTATAACTCACTTGGCTATGGAAATGGAAATTCTACTCTCTGATCTAAAGACTGCTTATTGTTTTTTTACAACACTGTTTTAAAAAATGAAAAAGTTATAAAAGGAAAGAACAAGATCAAAGATCTTCTGTGGTTTTAAGAGAATTCCAGAATCATTGGTCTATAGAGTCACTTTTTCTTTTATTTGATGGCTCTTGATCCATTAATTTTGCATAGTTTTTTACCCATAGCTGAGAAACCATAAGGAAGTTGAAGCAGCTCTCCCCACACTAATATATTCATACAGAAATTAACAGGGCATCAGCCAGAGGCTGGACAGAATGACTGCACTAGAACTGCTCAAGTGCATATTTTGAAGCAAGTGAATTGGACTTTTAGCTTCTTAATGATTGAACTATGAATTAAACTGAAAAATGCAGAAATGATTAGAATTAAGCTTTTTGAACACAGCTGACTTACAACAAGAATTTATTTGGAATACAAGATTTATTTGTTCAAGAGTTGTATATTTATTCTTTTATCTAAAGCTGAATTTCTGGTGCTCTTTGATATTTCAGTGGTTATTCTCCTGAACTTCCAGCTGTCAATCTGGAAGTTTGTATGTCTTCCACATCATCATTTTTAGCCTCTTGAAGTCATATCAAATATACTGAATATTTTCATACATCTCTATGAGGTACTTAAGGCAAAAACATGAAGAACAGAAAGGCAAGACAGGAAACTATGCCTCATTCCATTGTAAATTATGTGACAAAATTATTTCCTGTATGCTGACTGTTATCTTTTTCACACCTGCAGAGTTTAGTTAGCCAAACTCCAGTATGACACTGCTATGATGTATTGTTATTTGCATCTAAGTGTTTCTGTTTGCCAGAAATCATGTAGGAGGTCCTTAAACTGCAGCATGTGAAATGAGATGGTATGCCCGTGCATGCTGCCCTTATGGGGAGTTCCAGTTACCATCAAAAGAGGAGAATAGCCACTCATGTGTTTCATTTCATTAGGGACACTGAAAGTTAAATTAGCTTAATGCTGTACTAAAGGCTCTATGTTATTACTAGAGCAGCAGAAGTATATCACATTTTAATACTTAGAAAGCATTCAACATGATTGCAGAAAATAAACAACAAATTACTCTCAATCTTTGCATGAATATTCATGGCAATGAAAACCAGCCAGTTAGGGATGTACAAAATTCCACAATAACTCATTAAAGCGAATATGAAAATCCTTGGAGTTTGGGGTAATTTTCTGTTTGAAATTTAAGTGAAGACCAAGAAAATTTATTGTATAGAAAACATTAGAGACGTTCATATGGGATACCAAACAGATTTTGAAGCATTTGTGTGTGCCACTAAAACATTCCACAATCCAGTACAGCAAAGTTTCCATATCTTCTCTACAAGCTTAATAGATAGAAATATGCCTGAAATTTTCCATCCGTATCATTCCATGTTTGCCCATTTAAAGAAGCATTTTCTTAAATCACACACACGCTCCCATTCTCTGTAAACACTTACAGATTTTACTGGGGAACACAATTTCCATGAATGTCTTCCAGAGCTAGGAAAGACTGAACTTTGAGTTCTTTTCGCACAATCAAAGAACACTTTGTTGGGTTTTTTTTTTATGTTGTGAAAGATATTTAATTTTCCAGATTGTTCAGCTTGATTCTTTCACTGACCCAGAAGTATGAACCAACAAGGTCTGCCTTGGCCATCAACTTCTTAGGGGTTGCTTCAGAAGAAACTTTAAGCTGTTAAAATATTTAACTATCCCTCCTTTGCTCACTACATCCAGAAATTGTTATAACCCTTAGGATATGACTTTTTTTTCCTTATATATAGTCTACCTCCAAAATTTTAGGGGTTCAAAACTAAACTGGCCAAAACTTAGATGATTACACGCAAGAATGTTTTAAATATTTTACTGTCATATGCAATGACTTAGAATATCTAAGACATAAACAGAGGTCTAGCAGAGATGGCATAGGGCAGAAAGAATAGTCAAGGCACTCAGCAGCAGGAGTGACAAGTGAAGGCTAAGCAGGACATTCAGATTTATTTAAAATAGCATCAAACGTCGATTTATATATTACTGAATCTAGCACCCACACTTGAGAAAGCTATTCTAGAATCACTTTCTTTACCCATCCATTGATGTCCAATGTGGATTCATAGGGCAACTGAAGTAATCCTAGATCTCTATTAGATAAGAGAAATTTAATAGATTCCTCCAGATTTCATAAGCTTAATCTAACTATATTTTCTATACTTCCTCTGTTGTCTCCCTTAGCTGTTTCCACATACCATGATGAAATGAGCAGATCACTGCTATGACTGTAAAATTCTAAGCAGCTGTTTGTGGGAGGGAAAAATTAAAATATTAAGACATAGAGCTTTTGTTCATCCTTTATTAACTTGGAGGCAAGATGGTATTTCAGTGATGCAAGGTACCATTGGCTATTAAGTCTATGCTAAGCGTAGACCTTGTTGCAGGTGACTGAGTAAACTGGACTGTAGCACACCATCCTATAAAGCCCAGCCACAAACATAACTGGTTTGTTTTCTCTCCTTTTAAGGAAAGTTTTGCAGTACATGATGACAAACCTGTTACGTTACAGTTACAAACCCTATAAGTTTTTAAGTGTTATCAAAAATTCAATGTGAGATGGACTGAAGTCTTAATATTTCCTTGATGCTACAGATTATATTGTCTCTTTCCTAACAGCTGTCCTTGGCAGGAAGGTGCCTTACTGTACATGTGTTATACAACTGATGCTATTCTGATTAAATATGTTTCTAGAGTTAATTTATCTCCCAGAATTTAAATACAGGATACAGGGAATGATTGTGGAGTTAGTTGAAAGACTTATAATTTTTGAATATATTTAAAAAGGAAACAGGAGTGATCATAAGTTCTCTCCAAATAAAAGCCTGAAAAATAGGGATACACTCAACTGGAGATAGATGAACTGAATTTTTTTGGTTCACTTTGTGTATGGATACATGCTGTGTTTTTGCATTACTGTTTAGAGGATTGCATTTTTTCATTTCAAAGCCTATTATTTGTGGGGTACTTGAAAATGTAGAATAAAATTGTCAACATATTTCTGTATACTGTTCTCCTCTTCCCAGTAAGTGCCTGTACTCTTGCCAGAAAGTTTTGTGGTGTTTCAGGCTCTTTGGGTTCTCATTTCTTTATTATGTATTAGTAGAAGACACTGCATATATGTGATACTTTATTCTAAGCCAAAACTGCATAAAGCAATTAAACAAGATTGATAAATATGTGATATTTGTCAGAATCTAAAACATCTCTATGTTTCATTATCAAACACTTTTTTTTGATTAAATTTTTACAGTCATTACTACTACAGAAAAGCAGCAAGAAATTAATAAGTACATAATGTAAATATTTTATTTGAGTTTATTTATTTTAGGTAGAAAATAGCAGTTGACTGGTGAAATGTCCAGTACTCAGTTAAGAAATTGTCATTTTGTGATTCATTTAAAACAGTTACTACAGGTATCTCTTTCATCTACAGACATAAGACCTAATATAACAGTACATATAAAATAAGCATACAATATTTAATTAACACCCCAAATAATATAATAAAAATATGATAATAATTTGCATTTAGTTTCTAAGCAATTTTGTGAATATTTTCCCTACATATCAGGTATTATTTCTAATGAATACTGTAGAACGAATCGCAAGTAAAGGTTGAACTAGCAATCAAATAAATATAAAAAGATATACAAAAATATTATGCAATTTTAGTTCTGTTTTTTTGAAAATACTTTGATAAGTTATAATACTGATGAGACTTCTGCTTTTTAAAACAAATAAGGAAATCTAAACTTCCAGAAGACAATCTCCTTAATTCTGAAATCTATAGAGGTTTGGCACTTTCATGAAATTGTTTACAATCACAGTGTCGCTTGTTATGATGCCTCCATTTAGTAATGAATAAGCAAGGACACTTACACTAACAAAGGTAAACCAGTCCCTAGTGATCTGACAAAGTATTGTAAATAATATGTAACTGACTGTTCACTCGTAAAATTCTTGTGTACTGCTTTGAGAAACCTGCCCAGATGCATCAAATGGGACATTCTTGATGTTGCAAGAATGTTTTAGTTTTTTCCCTTTGGTATGACCATCTCCCTGCCACTTTGCAAGCACAAAAACAGATGACATTGCTTTCTATAGCAATAAGTATCCCAGGAAAATCTCTGCCCTTTCAAAATACTCATTGTCTCTTTCTTCACACGACTATAAAATGAAGTGTTAGTGAATTCAAGAGTGCTTTGGAAATTATTTTGTCTTTTTATGCCCACTGAACTGCCATGGTGTTTCTTGAGAGATGCTGCTAATATTAAATACAGGCAAAAATATATTTAGCCCCAAAATCTTGGAAAGATTGGCAGAAGGGCTACAGCTGTCTATCAGAAAGCTTTCTGTCAAGAAGAACGTTTTTTGTTTGATGATGACTGGAAAGATCATTTCAGAGAAGTGTTAACCTCTATTTCTCTCTGCAAAACTACAGTTAGTGTATCCTGGATTTTTGTATCATTATCTCTCAAGTGTAATGGCCTTATGAGATGCACCTGCTACAGTATCTGCAAGGCTCAGGAGCAAGCAAACAAAATAAATGCTTCAGGGGAATATCAGTGTAAAGCTGTTGAAATCAAGCAGGATAAAAGTGCTGTGGATTAAATGTACCCTGTGTACCCAGGGAATTATGGTACATTGCACCTGGAGCAGAATATAGAAGCACTCACAGAGTGAAATTTTTATCACTTTAAAATACTAAATAAAAGCACTTGCTGATCATTCAGTGGAAATGTAGGTAGTATTCCTCAGGAGCACTTAAGAGTTCTTGTGCTGAAGTTAAGGTTGATAATATTTTGTCTGCAATTTCTGAAACATAACAATGTACTTGGAAATATCACTGGAATAGATATGACATGTCCACAAATTTTATTCCTGATTCAATGATGTCTGAATCATTCATATGAAATTATCCCTTCCTTTTTGTGAGGCTACATATGGTGTTACAACACCTTGAAAAACTGTTCACTTCATGACAAGTTTTTGTCTTCAAGACTGTCATGCTTACCAGGAAGATAATGTCTGGTCCAAGAACCTAAGTAACAGACCTTCCAAACTTAATGAGAATAGTTTCTCTAAAGAAAGAGATACGAGATAATTTTCCATAAAACTTATGAGATCCCCAACCAATATGCAATTTTTGTCTGCATCACTGCCAGCAGGGCTTCTTTCATCCCCTAATCTCTGAATTGCAAAACGTGCACTCAGTCTGTAGAAGCAGAAGTCAATACAAAATACTACACAATAAAGATAGCATTGTTGATTCTCTCAGACTTGGAAAGCTTTGATACCACCTCTCTATGCTATTCACATGAACCCAGAAACTCCAACTGTCTGTGAATGCCAAGCATTTCTTCCAAGTATCACATGATGCAGATAGAAGAAAATGGTGTAGCTCTCTGGAATGGCAAACGTTGAAAGTGTCTGAGATGTTACATAAAGGATGGGCAACAACTATCTTAGACTCTGAGGGAAGTGGCATGAACTCGTGTCTGTAAACACGATTTCTCTTACCCCAAAAGGGATACAACTTTCTGAGGTAGATTGATGGTGTCCATACTATGTAATTTTTGTCTCTGGATCATTTTTGGCCTCCATGAGTGCTCCTACACTCCTTAAACATAATTCCTATCTTCAAATCACCTTCATTTTAAGGAAGCATGCTTTAAGAAAGCACACTTGTGGGGAGTTTTGGTGGTTTCACAGAATTGTTCAGAACCATGTTAGGATACCTTCACTGACTAACTACTGAGAAGTATTCTTTCTCATTTCAAATTTTTTTTGTATGTGTTTCTCGTTTTTTGGGTTTTCTTTTTTTTTGTTTGTTTGTTTGTTTGGTTTGGTTTTTTTTTCTTTTTTTTTAGCTTTTTTTGGCTACTAGAATACAGTATAAAGTAAGTCATAAAGACTTCTGACATGGGAAAATGTCACATGCCAATACGCATCTGTGGATCCAGGACATGAAGGATGCTGAAGGGAGGCAATGCCAGTTACAAAATTTCCAAAACTGTTCAATGTGAAGCCAGTCAAATGCAGTACAGACTTATTAATTTCATTATTTTTCAATACAGACCATAAAGTTACTTTTCCCTCCAAATTATATTCTAAGGTTCCTATTTCAAGGCACACTGAAACCACCTGTAAAGATTGTGCACTCGCACCAGGCCAAGAGCCTGATCCTTTGGCCCAGATGTGGTCAGCACTAGAGACTGAGAGGAAATAAACTCTTTCCAGCTCCCCCATGTCTGATCACTGGCTGCTGGTCTGGCTTCCACACACAGTTCTGTTGTGAGCACAACCCTTTGCACTGTGTTGTAAGTCTTGTGGGTTTTGTTCCTGATATCAAAATACCGATTACTATTTTCACAGTCTCTTTCTATTATGATTATGACTTGCCTTTTAGAAAATGGAGTCTCCTCTATTTTTCATATCGTAATTTATAAAAAAGATCTTAAAATACAAGTCCTATCCCATATTGCCATATTTAAAATATTTTAAAAACATTTTCCATTCTACTGCTTGGTAACACACTGACACTTTCTCTTCTACTTTTGGTTCAGTGTCTCTTTTATCCTGAATTTCTTTTTTCTCTCAGAAGAGCCCTGGTGGTCAATGAAGTGAAGATAAATGAGCAATGCTCACTAAGGGCAAAAAATGTAAACCTAGACTGGGATGCACTGTCAGGAGTTTGAGGAGAGTGAATCTTCTGCTTTAATCAGCACTGCTGAGGCCAGATCTGGAGTACATTGTGCAGGTCTGGACTCCCCTGTATAAGAAAGTCATAGGCATACTGGAGTGACACCAGTGAACAACTATGTAGATGTTAGGGGCTGGAAACATCTATCATATGTAATTACATATTGCATATATAACCAAAAATTGCAATGACAGAACTTTCATACAGTGAGACAACTTCAAACTAAAACACTTATAAAGTACTTTCATCAGAAACAGTCACATTTCATTAAGCAAAGGTGTCTTCTAAAATTATTACTGTAACTGATAACTATTTAATATCTTATGCCAGAAGAGCCAATAAGCATAAACCCATCATTCAGGGATCTGCCTAATATTTTAGCCAATGAAACAACACAAAACATTTATTTGCAAGTCCTTCCTCTGCACTGAGTGCCTTTGTTGTCTATAAACTGACCACTTCTCAAAGAGAAATAGAATTATTTGTTTATTTAAAAGCTGACAGCAATTCTTTATAGAAATAAGTATTGGGTATAAGAAGGACATTTTTTTGAGACATGAATATCCATTTTGTTTCTTTTAGGTTCAGTGTTTTTCATTCATTATTTCCCACTTGGAGCAATCAATTGTGTTCACCACAAATAGCAAGTAGTCAACAAGTAGACTAAAAGGAGTTGATTTGTGAACTGAAATGAATACTAAAATATTTAGATAATCGATCTGAAATGAACAATTTAATTTAGTTACATCTGTCCTATTTAGTTTAGAGTTGCCAAACTTTTGAAGCAAAACTAATAATTTTTCATCTATCTACATTTGTTGTTATGGAATAAAATGAGAAAATACAAGAAATTACCTACATTTGAGTATTTTAAGAGATTTAAGAGATATAGACTAATTGTAAAAAGCTAATTAACTTAGTTTTTGCTTTTATTTGAAGAAGTTTTGAAGACTAATTTCATATAAGCAAGATGGAAGCATTTTGCATTACAGATTGTCATTTCATGTTGACTAAAATTTACTTAGCTCTCAAAGTAAAAAGGGACTAATGTATAAAAGTTCTGTGATTACTAAATCATCCCTGACTATTATACTGAGCACTTGGATAATTTTCTCTATTCAATTAAAGTACCTATAATCCAGAATCACAATATTTAAACCAGGAAATATCTTCCTAGTTTATTCACCTAGGTGGATAATTAAGCCATACAAATTCTCTTTGCATGCAAATTGCAGCATTTCTGAATTGCATCAGTAAATAAGTGAAGGGCAGTAGTGTTCAGTAATTCTTAAAATGATAGAAAGAGAATGATAACATATAATCCCCTCCTGTTCTGAATGTAGCACATAAAAAGTAATACTTCACATGAATTTGTCTGGATTTCTTTAATACTCTACATAAGAGTTTCAACTACTAAGCTTCATGTTGAAAACAAATGGTTACCTCTGGAGTACAGACATGAGAGCTTTTTCATCAAGTAATCAAAGTACTTTGAGTATGATTGTGGAGGGACAGGATCACCTTATAAGATACAGCTTGAAAATGACATAACCTATGAATAAGAGTGGTTTCTCTGAATAGGCAATTTAAAACCATCCAAAACCAGAAGTGAAATTTAAAACCAAATTTCGCTCTCTACATGAATATCAGACTGAGGGAATACAAATTGTGTAAAGTTTTTTGAAAAGATAGCCAGACATAGCTAAACTACCAGAGAAACAAACTACATGATCAAGAGTCTAAAAATGCTACAATAGGTTGCAAAGTAGTCCTCAGATATTGAAAAGCATTTTTTTTCCAGTGGGAATGTGTTTGGTTAGAAATACAGTCTGTCACTTACACCCACAGTGAATCTAACTTCAGGAAGTATGTGCAGGCTTTAACGGCAATGAAAAAATCTAAGACAAAGAAATTTGTTTTCAAGGCTTGTTGACATAAACAGAAACCTTAAAATTGCATATTGGATGGGGATAAGAAGAAATTAAATTCCTTTCTGCAGACGCAAAAGTTGCTTCTCAAAAAAGTTCACAAAACTAAATTTCATTTCATACAAATTCTTCTAATCTGCTATGCAGAATTGTGACAATAATTTTCTATCCAAGTAGTTTTTGTTTCTTTCTCATTCAGTATTAACTGTGTGTGGTAATTAGAATATTGCAAATAAGGAGTAAAACAATGTTAAAAATTAGTTGGCTTTCACCAGGAGTAGTAAAATAGTGTGAATAGTCCTAGGGTCACTGGAGAGAAGCTGTGCATCCCCAGGCTGAGTACAGAGGTATGTGAAGTGTGTCCCTGTATGCCTTGCTACAGCTGCTCCCAGCACCCTCCAGCTCACCCTTCCAGCAACCTCCTGTCCCACCAGGTGGGACACACCAGAACCCATTGTACCTGCATGTGGGTTCGTTCTCACATCAGGAGAAAAAGCAAGATCACAGCTTAGAAAAAATCAAGCTGTTCTGTGGCAGAACAAGGAGTTAGAAATGGATGATAACAAGTTTTTTTTTTCCCTGCAGAGATGAAGAGTTAGTGCCAGATTGCTTGTGGAGACCTCATGTGGCTTCAATTTTGACAAGTTTACACTTCTACAGTGTTATCCTGATACTATCAATAATATCTAATAGCAAAATAAATGTTGTAGACGTTTTCTGTGTAAGTTAAATCTGGTTTATTTTAAAAAATAGCAGCTTCCCATTAAAACTAAGCAACTTTTGGAATCCTTTTAAAATTAGTCAGAACACGTATACATTCTCTAGTAGTGAAGGGGAAAAAAAAGTTCTTGAAATATTTGATATTAACATCCACTCACAGAGATGTGAGTAAGTCTGTGTTACTGGTGTAGTTCAGTCTTACACAGCTGTCTTTTCAAGTCAGAGCAGGGATAGTCCTTGTTTTTTGCAGTTCCCTTCTCTAGATTTAAATGTAGTGGGCTAACTAGACACATGCTGGGTTTAAATTAATAAGTGACCTACTTTGGACAACACTTGCCAGGCTTTATATTTTTATTAGCTCAGGCACCATTTGGTTTACAATTTTGAATAGATGAAAAAATATGGCTGGCTTGTAGATGGGTGAGCAAAAGTGGGGATAAAGTATGGCAAGGTGAGTGGGATGGGCTGTGTTCTTCATGGCAGTGGAGGACAGAACTGTAGATACTGAATTTGGACTGAGAATTGCTATGAGCATTTAGCAGTAACTGAAATCAAATTTATTCTTTAAATCTATGACATTTTTAGATCTGTATGCAGCTTGATGGAAAATAACACATGTAGTCTATCCAAAATATTAAGAGGGAATATTACAATGTAACATAAAAACTAAAAAAATCAGCAGTAATCAACAGCAACCTTCTGTTGGAGAATCTTTTAACAAGGCATCATAAGTTCTTGCCTTTGTTGCTCCAGCCATCTCAACCCCTCCAAAAAATTGATTCCTTTTCCAATATTTAATTTTGAGGTATATAATAAAAACATAAAGATGGATCTAGTAAGAAGTATTGTTGATATTTTGTGGAGAACTCCTATTTCATTCTTATTTTGCCTTCATGTGAAATATTTTTAGTGGAGAATGCCATGCATACTCAGCTACTTGCAGTGTTCTTTACCCACAAATTTAACAATAAAAGTTCATTCTTGTCAATTATAAAATTTGTTTGTCTTATGCATCCAGACAATTCCCTAAGTCAATCTTATCAGATAGCAATAATTCTTATAATAATAAATGTAATTTATATTAATGACAAATTTATAACTTTGTTTCAGTATAAAATTTTTCAACTATAAAGATTGTCAAATGGTTCTCTTCTAAATTTGCATTCCAGGAAGCAGGGTTTTCTTAGGTTTTAATGTCTTAGTATTTTTCATTGAAAAAAACTCCATTCACAGATAGAAATCTTATATTCTGAAGTTAGTAATTGCAACAAATTAAACAAATTAACCTTTCAGTGGGCCACAAATTCTTGTTTATATTTTGGGGGCCCAAATTTTTAATTGAGGCAAACACAAAGAGCTTATTGTCCCTCTTTTGATTACTATAGTTTTAGAAATCTACAGAAAGAGAGAATTCTGCCAGGCATAGGGCCTCAATTTTACTTTTCTAATGAAAGAAAAACTATGAGATGCATTATAATCATGCAAACACATATAAGAATCAATTAAAATTCCCACTGCAGATGTCTGTATTCATAAAGTGCTATATTTTTCTTCAAACTGAAAGAGACATGAACTACTTTAACATACCTAATTACATCTTCATGCTTGGGATTTTACTACTTCCATTTTGACTAGTAAAAGTTTTTGAAGAAGGTTCTTTAGTCTGTCATATGATGCAGATAATTTGCAATAACGGTAAAAAAATCCTTTGGTTTTACTTCCCATTAAGTACATTAAGACATAAATCAACATGGGTGGGTGGAAATTCTTCATCCAAGCAAAGTGTTAAGGAGAAAGCTATGGCAAAGAATGAGGTTGGTCTTTGTGTCACTAAGCTCCTGAATAACTTTCCATTGCTACCCTTACTATTTAAGAATCGATCTAATTTCTGATTATAAAGAATCAGTCTAATTTCCCAGCTGGACAGCAAGAATAATTTTGTGCCTTTGCTACTACTACATTTTTGCCTCATTAATGCTGAACTTTTTGAGTCTTACTCATACAGCCTCTGATGTGCAGAATTTCAGCAGTTGAGTGTCTGTTAGAAAGCCAGAAGCAGCTTTTTGATACGTTGCCCAGTGTTACCCCACAGGGGGCTGCTGTAGACTGTGCAATGGATCATGCACCAGCTGGGAATTGCTGGGACCATATGCCAGATGGAGTTTTATCCAAAATGCCCATTCCAATGAGATAAGCCTGTTGCATATTTCTCTGTAGCTTAGCCAGCCACTAGAGTTAATGGTCTTCTATGACCTTGTAGTATCAAAAAAGGTACTGTTATGACAAATTATGATTATAGACTTTGGTTTTGTAAAAAAAAATAGTTTTAAGTCTTTTCTTAATCAAGGAAAGTCCTTCGTTATAAGTGTTAATCAAGATGTCATGGCTAGAGAAATAAGGAGAAAGAAGGAATCATTTAGAAATGGTAAATGAGAAACTCCTAACATTAACACATTTTGAAAAAAATAGTGCCTAGGTAATATTTTTGTGCAACCTTTTCTGAAAAGAATCTGTTGACATTTGCTGATGACTCAAGATCTTGATTTTTTGAGAACTTAGTTCATATTCTTCCAGGAGTCATCAGTCATGCAGGTGTCTTGAACATGATTTCATTTTCACCTTCCTGGATTATGGTCTTTTTTCTGTAAATTTTATCATGGTAGCACCCAAGGTTCTAAAAGTTAAGAAAAGAGAAAATGTTTATTTATGCATAAACAAGAGGGAATAATTTTGTTATAAGTGATAGAATTTCAGATGTTTGAGAAGCAGTGCTTTTAGAAAGAAGTAGTAAGAAAATATGCATAGCAATTTTAGTCTAAGAGCAGCAGCAGCTGTTGCAAATGTACTGATCTGTAACTGACAGTCTACCATTTTTTACCCTATGATGAGGCTGGTTAGCCTTGATAATGCAAGAACATGACAGCAAAATTTCTTCAGCTGGTATTTCATTGTTTATGATAAGAAAAAAAAATAAAAAGAATTTATAGAAGAGGTCCATCACTTTAGGAAAATCACATTGAAATCAGTGTCATTAGACACTTCATTCATAGTATAAACCATTTGCAAACAGAACAGAAAACTCCAGGATGAAAGGCACTATTGTCACTAATGATTAATGCACATCTGACTCAATTCAGGTGAGTAGAGGGTTGGAGCCCTGAAGAGTAGCCCACATTAGAACAGGTTTTTTGTCAGGATCTGTGACCCCACGGGACACCTGTGGTGGAGCAATTTGTTTCTGAAAGACTGCACCCTATAAGAGGGAACCAGACGGTTTGTGAAGAACTGTATCCCATGGGAAGGATCCATGTCAGGAAAATCTATAGAGGACAGGACTCCATGCTTGAACAAGGGAAGAGAGAGAAAAGAAGGTTAGGCAGAGACAAAGCATGATGAACTGACTGCAATACCCATACCTTACACTCCTCTGCTGCTAGAGGGGAGAAGGTAAAGAATTTGGGAGGGAAGTTGAGCCTGAGAAGAGAGGGATGGGGGAAGGTGTTCTAAGATTTGTTTTCATTATCCTATTACCGTAAAGTGGCAATGAATTAAAATAATTTCCTCAAGTTGAGTCAATTTTTATTATGATGATAATTTTGAAGTAATGTCCCTGTCCTTATCTTGATCCATAAGCCATTTGTCATGTTTTCTCCCCCTATTCTCTTGAGGGAGAGGATTGATAAAGCAGCCTAATGGGCATCTGATACCTTGCCAAGGTCAACTTGCCATATTAGGAAACTATAATTATTTCCCTTCTAGCACATATTGCTGTTATTATCAAAATAGCATCTGGTTTCAGTTTTGCTTGGCCAATATTTTGATAGATATCTGATTCATAACCATAAGTTAAAGAACTGACCAGTGTGGGAACAATATTTACTACAGTGTTTGGAAGTGTCTGATTTCCAGACAATGCAGTTTTTCTTGAATCAGAAAAAAGGAAATTTTTTTTTTTTTAAGATGCAAAAGGGATATGTTTTGTATCTGGTCAGTCATAACAGATGAAATTTTATTAAGTACCATTACTCAGCAAACCACAAACTAGTAAAAAAAAAAGATAGTTGAAAGTCCTAGGCATAAGCAAGGTGAAGGACAACATTTTTCAATCATAAGTGAGGGCATACTGACTGACCTGAATTTCTATTAGAGATACATAATGTGTGTCATGATCCAGTCAATCTTCAGCCATCTAATTGCAGATCACAAATTAAACAATGAGCTTTTACTGTGGAGACCAGGAAATGAACCTGTAAAAAGAGCATAATAATTCCTAATGGTACCCAACAAGCTGTTACTGAGTTATTCAGTGTAGTTTTAGTTCACGCAGTTGTACCTAATGGATGCTGTTTATGGACTGTCTCTTCATAAGTGAAGGAAAGGAAAGCAAGAGATAGGAAAGATGTGGTCACAACACAATTTTGGCATGAACCAGGTGAGTGCAATAATTTTGTTTGTTAGATCACTTCTCCTCAGAAGGATGGAGTCTATTGTCTCATGGAGCCTGAAATAATGCTAAAAAGCGACATAAAACAGTTGGGATTTCTGGCTTCAGCCAAATCATCATAGGTAAGGGTGAGCCCTGAAGATGCCTCACCCTGACATGCAGTAAGACCTATATATGCTTGAACAGAAACTGTAGCAAGACTTTTATGGCAACAAATTTCTCTTCTTCTATGTATATAATCTTCTCTATGTATATGTTAGCTTCTTCTAGGTATATAATCTTCTCTATGTATGCAATACCTTCTCTCAGTCACAATTGCAACAGATCCACAGCGTGCCTTTGTGAAAGTTGCAGATTCTTTGAAGTCTATTGGGTGCATGGTCTTCCCAGTTTTAATTTAATATTGTTCTAGTTTTAATAAAAAGGTCTAATTAAAAAAACATTTTCTAATTTCAAAATCAGAGCAGCAGTATATTTTAATTTACCCTTCTTGAAACAGGTATTTCATGGACCAAAAAAAATGAATATGAGAATAAATAAGATCTATTCTGTTTTTTGTTAAATTCTAATGCAAATACTTGTGTATGTGTGATTATATGAAAGTAAAACCACAACTCCAGTTATTCATTCACACACTTCCATTCACCTATTCATTCTTTTGCCTGTCAAAAATTTTTCAGTTAGTGACTTATTTTCATGTATTTGGATTGCTTCATGATAGTTATGTGACATATATGACTATTTATTAAACCAAAGAGGACTTATCTCTATTTTGCACTTGAAAGTTCTCCTGGTATTTCAAGAATGTGTTTGTTTGGGGTTTTTTCCTCCTGACCAGGTGGTCTTGTATTAAAAATACAATACATGATAAATACAAGATTTCCAAAGCTTTTACTTTTAAAGAATTTTCCATTTAGTGACTTGAGATTACACAATGCAGACCTATTTATTTGAAACATACTAATATTTAAAAATTCATTTAATTCCAAATGTTTTTATCTTTTTTATTTCACATCTAATGTTGAAATTAGCCATTGATCGCTTCAGAATTCAAATTGCAGATAAATATATTTAGTATATTGAAAAATCAGATATGAAATGTAACACCCCCTCCCAAGAAAAATCCGTATATTCTATGCTACACTGGATCTGTATGAGTTCTTGTTACTTTCCTTTTTTTTTTTTTTTAACTTTTGTATTTATCTCCTGTTATTTTGTTGGTGTTGTTTCTAAGAAATGAATGTGTCACTGGAATACTTCTTAACTACATTGCTGTAGTTAAAACAGGTTTCACAGTTAAGCTTACGTCTGCAACTCTAAGACAGTAGGGAAAGTTTTAAATCATGGAGTTAACACATCTGCAAGCCATGCCTTGCCCACAATCACAAAAAACACTTCCTATATTACACTTACATGTTGCTGAAATGATATTTTTAATTGTTCCCTAGTGACCACTATGATATTAGTTATTGTTTTGAAATACAGTAAATATCCCAAACAAATAACTCCAGCTTTAGGCATGCTTTTTGACAAAATTTACTCAAAGAGTTGCTTTCAAAATTGTCTAAATTGAACCATCTCTGGCATTCTAGGGTAATGAAACCTACATGGCTCTAGGAGTGATACAACATGCAGTATCAAAATTAATCAAATAAACAAAATTTAGTCCTTTTAAAAGAAACCATTCTAGAAGTTTGGTAAAAATCTTAAAAGTGGTTAAGTTTAATCGCATAATTTTTTGTAACAATTACTTTCATTTTGGATTGAAAAAAAGGTTGAGGGCAAATATATCAAGTTCATCTTTTTGTCACATCAATTCCAAATTGATTCTGAGTCAAAATACTTAAATTCACATGGATTTTATTAGTCTTTATATAAAAACACATTAATCCCAAATGTCTCTCATTTCTCAGCTGGGAAGAAATCACACAAACATTCCTTCATCATGTCCATTTTCACAGTTTTCACCAGTACTATCAAAAAGACCAGAAACTTTGACAAAATATTTTAGGAACCTCTGGGAACCAGTCTAAGCATGTTTCATGGTATTGGTGTACTGGTATTACACTGGTACAGGAGGGGTTATAGAAAGAAAGGGTTATCTTTCCTTTTTATTTTTTTTTTCTAGTGATTGACTATAAAGATAAAAGGATCAAATTCCTTCTCTACTCTGCTTCTGCATGATCAGCTGCCTCCTAAGGAAGCAGTAGGGGGAAAAAGATCTCTTCCACTCAGTAGTAAGATAAGCATATTGCTTGGAAGTCTACATATTGTGATATCCCTATTACCATGAATTTAATGTACATCCTTTATTTACAGCATCTTAAAAAATACTATTTTTAATTGCATATTAAAATCTTTATTAAAAAATCAGCTCTTGATTGACTTCCTTAGATAATACTTCTTCACTAATCAGTGGTGAGAAACAAAATGAAGTAGCTCAAAATTGTAGTATTTGGAGCTTGTAAGTAGCAAAATTTATGCAGACTGTTATTAGAGTGTAAGTAAATGGGTCATTGAGTTGTTATGCTTTTTTTTTACTTGTTGAGGAAATGTTCATCTTAATATGACTGGATTGCTGAGAATGAATTAAGCACACTGCATATCAGAGCTGTATACTTATCTTTTGCTTGAATAATGCAATAATTTTAAATTTTCTGGCAAAGTGGGTTCATGAAAAACCCTGAAAATACTGTTTAACATGATTTTTAAAATGTTTAACATGATTTTTGAGGAAGACCTGTGGATAGCAATGGCCAGAAATGACTTCTCAACACAGATATTTATTCCAAGGCAATTTACTTAAAAGGCTGATAAAGACAAGCCTAAGACCAGACTATTTTAGGAAAACCAGAAGAAAACCAGAACAAATAGAAAATTAACGTCTCTGTATGTGGTGGAGTTGCAAATTACAGATATGAAGTTATATCTTCACCAAGATGTCTCAGTGTCTCAGATAAAAAAAAAATCATAAGCTTCTGTTTTTTGGTGACTTTGGTTTTGTTACTTTATCCCTTTCTAACATCTCTTAATCTCTCTAATTCCTTCTTTTGTTTCTTTACATTTCTGACTGCTTTATACAGAGTGTGAACGAGTGGAAAATTTTCTTCCATCCTTTAAATCATAGCCAAGCTTGCCACCTTCATTTGCAGACTTCAGTACAAGTTGATACAGGGTCATATAGTTTATGGAATCACAGATCATTGCATGTCAGAAAGTTGGTACCTTGACACTCACGTGTCAAGTGCTTGAGAAAGCAATTATAGAGGCCTGACAAGTTAAGAGCTTCCATAAGGAACAGGAGACATGGCAGGTTTTTGCTAATCCCATATGCAACCTCAACTGTGTCGCAGCCTAATTACCATCTGTTAAAGAAGCAGAAACCAACATCACAAACTTACAACAAAATTTCCAAAAAGCCTGATATGAGCTATATTCCTTGGGGAGAATCTGCTCACAGCAATCTTTGCATACATCTGGTACAGACAGAACCACAGGCACCCACATGATGAATGTCCTAGCACACACGACAGATGTTGACAAGTGGGGCTACCATGCACACATATGCTGCTCAGGGGCTGTCCCATGAATTTGAGACAGTTGCAGACGATAAACTGGAATATTTTCCTAAAACATGCTCTGGCAATTAAAACTCAGCTAAGTCATTGACCTGAGTGCATTTTGCAAGATACTTCACTCTGCTTTAAGATTAACCCAAAAGTGATGCAGGTAGCCATGGTACAATGGATAACATATGATGCACCTTATTCTCTCCCTTCCTAATATCAAATGGAGAACTACAACCTGGGACCTACTGTATGAAATGAATGCATTATATAGAGATGCCTAAATGGGCAGATATCCCTATGCAGATTTTAACAACTACTGATGACTTTTAAGGGAGGTAAAGAACACATCAGGAACAAAGGTTGTATGCGTACCAATCTGTGAGGGTAAATTTTTAGAACATTACCAAGGTTGTTTCACTGACTATAAAATCTAACTGAACTCTTCACAAATACACACAAAAAATATTTTATCTTTTCCACTGTGTCCATGAATACCTCTTCTTTTCCCAAATCTGTTTCCACTTATGATTTACAATGCAGTTACTGAAGAAGCTGGTAAGACTTCTGATCACTGTTTACTTTTAGACACTTTGTTGAAATCTTCTGCAGCCAAACATGTATGCATGGAGTTATCCACTCTGAGTCAAAAACCTAATGCCAAGTGTCTAGCTTAATGGAAAGATAGTCAGTGGAAAGGATGTCAAGAAAATTATCATGGCTGCACTCCCTGGATTAAGCATAAATTAATGGTGCTAGTTGAGAAGTCCTATGGCCACTCTTCACTTGCCTGTCCTAAAGTTTCATGTTCACCAGACCTTTAATCACTCAAGTATCTTAGAGCATTTCAAAGAATACTAAACATTTGTGCATTTGTCAGCCTTCTGTCTTATGTTGTCTCACCATTTTCTTTTTTCAGATAATAAACACTTCATACACCACACATGACCGCACTTCTAAAGAAGACTGATAATTTCCTTCAACCAGAAGTAGCCAAACATGCTATGTAGGCAGCTCAGCAATGGAATTATTTGATCTGCCCAGTACATTCCAATTTGATTGGTAACCTCTATATATTTCAAAATATTTCAGCCATTTCATTATGTTCGTCTTCAGTAACGCTGCACCTACCCAGTAATACTGATTAGTTGTTTCCTGTTTGATTTAGCCATTCTGCAGCTTTCTTCTGTATTGCTCCTTTGAAGGTGCCAGTAGCACAGTTTCAAGTGTGAAGGTGCCAGTTTTCACAGTTCTGAGACAAATGATCTTGATAAAAGACACAAATCAGGCATTAAGTAGATGGTGTATTGTTTTTCCAGGCCTCTTAACAGATGGGCTTTAGATGCAGGGAAATTTTCAACAATAAGGGCTTGTATATTCATCTGATTGTGTAGAAAGGACAGATTATTCATGAAAGAATGGCTAAGTGTCAAAAGCTCCAAGTGGCTTTATATATACATATCTATATTTATAGTTAGGTATTTATGCATGCATATATATGTAAGTGAATATGTATGTGAGAATGAATGTATCTATAAAATTGATTATTGTGTGAAATATTCCAGTAATTTTTTACCACAGACTTTTGTGAGCTACAAAGAAATTTACATTAAAAAAAAAAAAAAAAAAAGATCAGTTGTTGGGCTGATGTTTGGAATGCTCTGTCCCAAAGTTAATTTTTTAGAATTCAGTGTGGAAATTACAACCCTTTTTTTTTTTTTACATATTTTCTTCATTGTACCATGAGCTTGGAAGGGAGACAGCAATGGCAGCACTGTTACTGGACAATTTCTTAATAGAACCCTACTATAAATGTAAAAAGTTGGATATAATTCCTAGTTTTCGGTAATATTTTTTGTGTAATTTTAATTGCTGATTAGTTTAAAGAGTCTGTAATTTTCCCACTAATCGTAGTCCAAAGGATTAACTCGTGTTTATGCTAATGATCTTTTCTTCTTACTGTCTTTGATTTCTATCTGTAGGATGTCCCTGAAGGGTTTTCATATTCCTTGAATTGATATTTTACCAGCATTCACTTTCTTCTTCAGTTTGAAGTACATCTTTTATCTAACCTAATCCCTTCTCTGCCTCTAACTTCTCCAACAGCAGCTCTTGACTAGTACTGACATTGACCATCTGGCCATCTGTAGATACAGTAAAAAAACAAAGGAAAATCACATATTTCTCCTTAGGACATCAAGCTGTTAAGCACAGGCATTATTAATTAACTTACATTACCACTTAAATTAATAAATTTAATATTGCAGCTACTGCATCACTTATTTTTAACATTTAGAATTCTTTATAATCCTTGTAAGGATCTAATGGGTAGATTAAATACAAGAACTAAAATTCCAGATGTCTTATGTCTACATCAACAGGTATTTTTCGTATTGCTTAATCCTAAAATAACAATTTCTATTTATTGGAGATTAGTACAATAAAATGTTTTAACAGTACTTCTCCATACCACTCCTATAAAAACAAGCAAGCAAACACCTACTGGAAAATTAAGCAGAAAAACAAGTAAAAACCAGAAGTGACTAAATCACTTTATTAATCTCACACACAGTTTTAAAAGATTTTGTTATAACATGACCTACATCATTAAGGCTGGGAGTCAGTAGTACATTAAAACAAAGTGATCATTTACATCATATCTACCAAAATTCCAAAATATGTTTAGCTCTCACTTATAGTTTTCATTGTGCAACATGAGTGAAGTTTTCTGGAGGCATTCTTTAACATTATTCATGTGCCTAATACATGCACTGTATCTGCTAAATGCCTACATGAAATGCAAATAAGAGCAGCTCAGTAATACAGGCAGATGTTTGCATTTCTCTTTATTTGTAAGTGTGTGCATACATGGTTAGGTATTCACATATAATGGAGGCATAGTACTTACTGCACATTTTTGTACATCCATAATATATGTTTCTGTAGGCACATGTGTATACGTGCATACACAGAATAACAAAATTGCTGAATCACAG
This sequence comes from Leucosticte australis, assembly GCA_025504685.1. Classification (NCBI taxonomy): domain Eukaryota; kingdom Metazoa; phylum Chordata; class Aves; order Passeriformes; family Fringillidae; genus Leucosticte; species Leucosticte australis. The sequence continues at coordinate 70,874,568 of JANIJU010000001.1, read as the reverse complement.
AGATCTGAGGTTTCAGGGCACCTCCAGGGTCCACCCTCCTGCTTGAACAGGATCAGCAACAGCCAGTTGCCCAGGACAAGGTTCACAATATATTCAAAAAAGGAGACTCTACAACCTCCCTGGGCAGCGTGGTGCCAGTGCTCACTCAACCTTAGAGTAAAAAAGTGTTTAACTGTGGCATACTTCTGACATTCAGAAGGAGTGTCCCATGTTTCACTTTGTAGGTTCTGCTTCTGGGCACCACTGCTAATATCTTGACTCCTTCACAACATGGTGTTCCAGCCCTTTACTGTAAGCTACTTGGCAGCTGGGTGGCCCTCAGCATCTACTGATACATGGAATAATTCTTACCCAGGTGCAGAACTGTCAGTTCCCTTTGCTGAAGTTAAAGGTGTTTCTGTCAGCCCATTTCTCCAGTCTGTCAAGGTTCTTCTACATGACAGCATAAAATAAGGAGACCTGGCTGCCATTTGTGCAGCCAGTTCTCCTTATTTTATGTCATCTGCAAAGATGCTGAGGTTACATTCTTCCGAGTCATTCAGGTCATTAAAAAAAAAATGTTTAAGAGGATTAGACTCAGTATTGACCCATGAAACATACCACTATTCATTAGCCTCCAAATGGATTTTTTGCCACTGGTCACTGCCTTCTTGGAGTATCTAGATACTGTAGTTCCTTCACACTCCTTGTTAAGTCTGAATAAGTAAGGAAAATGAATTAAGAAGTCTGTTTGAACACAGCCTTCTTTTAGATTTGTAGGAATGCAAGAAAGGTACTTTTTCACTATAAGCACAAGCTTGTATAGATAGAGACACAGGAGTAGAAAAAGAAAGATTGAAAACTAAAAATGGTTAGTAGGAGGAAAAGCATAAATGTACAGCTACCAGTGTGTAAAATTATTTTCTTAAAATTACCCTGAAAGAAAACAATATAATAGCTGCAGCAAAATCATTAGAAAAGGTGATCAAAATGTGAGAAAGCGGTTCTGTTCTCTAAGATCAAGTGATTTTGTCCCTTCCTTGTACTAGTCCCTCAGTGTCTTTGTTGTGATAAGCTTCTGTTCTCAGACAATAACTGTGCTAACAATTCTGCTCTGTCATCTGAAAAAAACAAATCAGAAAATCACGAGAATATTCTCTTGTATTAACTTGTCCCTTCCACCAACAGAAGGAGGGAAGGTACATTGTACCTTTATGGAAATCCAGCTTCCAAACTCCCACCAATATGTCTTTTCACCATACCTATTTGACATATTTGGGTATTGGATATGTAATACCAAAATACCATGTAATAGAAAAATCAGATCTTGGTGAATATTCTTCCTTCTAAGTGAAGTGGGTACGCATCGCACATAAAAATTGTCATAAGTATTACAACCTTCTTCCTGAGTACCACAGTGTTTCCTCCTCTCTCAGTCAAAATCTTGATACCCTGGCTGGCTTATAAATGGCTGAATTTGTGGTGGTGGTGACATACCTAGAGGATATGTTCATATGTAGTCAGATGATGAAGCCAAATACAATCATCTGCTAGGTGATCCTTTCTTTTGATCATGATAGAAAGTAGCATTATAATGTAAAGTGATATGTCATAAAAATCAACAAACAAAATCTTAGAGAAATTCCCATTTTCCTTTGCACAAGAAATCCTTGCCAGAATAAAAGGCTGAAGATCATAAAAGTGTTAATCTGCAATGGAACACTAAATTGTAAAAATTTTATGTGAAATCTTTCCAAGAACGGGCTGACCAATAAGGTGAGGAGCCAAAGAGCTAGTATTTCTCAAGGGTATCAGTAAGTGACAAGCTATGTAGTGCTAAATCTACAAATCAGAGTAAAATGAGAAACAAAAAGTTGTAATATATCAAGAATCTTCTAACTTAGATCATATCTAAGGGCAGGGAGATGGGAGGAGGTTGCTTGCTTGAGAGAGCAAAGTATTCAGAGTAGTAGGCAAGATAAACAGGAAAAACCTTATGAGAGAGCTCTTCCAACACTTAAAATTAACTGATGTGTCCATGCAACCTCTACTTCCAATCATATAAGTGGGACTGGACTCCCAACTACCACTGCAACTCTGTAATTATGGATAAATTACTTGTATGTGAAGTGCTGTGTGTAGTTTTGTCTGTGTGTGTTTATACTGATAAACTGAAGAGAAAAGTTTCTGAAAATTTTGTTGATGGATTATGTCTCACTAGATGACAGCCTAATACTTTAATTTTTTCAACGAATTACATGATCATGTAAAGGAGATGACACACACAAGTAAACTTTTCATAACCAACTGGGCAATGGTGTTTGGCCTACCACAAACACCTGATACAAAAAAGAATTCCATGGGGAGCCACATCTAGTACTTGCTGTTTAATACTGAAACTCATTTTAGGCTGGAATGAATCATGTTCTGAAGGTAGTCATATGTCTTTATTGATTAGGTAATGAAACATCTTTACTTAATCTAGGTGCTTAGTTTTCAGACAGTTAAAGTCAAGAGGTATGAATCTTACCCTGGGTGTTCAAGGGAATTTTAAATTACTACAGTGATATGCCTTCAGAAGTGACTACAGCAATATGCTCTCAAGAGAAATGAAAATCAAAGATTTTGAGGAATTTTACATGCCTGATTTCAGCTTAAGTCCCACAGAGTACCTAACAAATCTTTTTGGATCTTGAGTTACTCCTTTTCTGTAATTTCTGTAAGAAATGTGGATTTTTACAATCTTCAGTCTCTTATGCTTTGCTGAATGCTGGACTGTGCAGTGGGTTGATGCTTACACAGGACAGTACAGCACTTTGCATGGTGCCTATTTTCTTACTGTGAGATTATGGTGAAGAAGTGTTCTTCCTGCTCTCGTAATAAATAGAGTTCAATTGATACATTAATTTATAATTACTGGGATATTTTACAATTAGTTCACTTTTTGTTTGAATGAATTTCACATCCATTGTAGACTTATTTAGAACTTTAATATTAGACTTTGGTGTCAAACCACCAAGCAATTTGATTTGAACCTTTTCCAGAACAGTCTAAGACATGATCACTTTAACTGTAACTGCTTACTATTTTCTACACATCCTCCAGTGTAGATACATCTGAAAGGGGATGTAGCAAGACTGATTTAGTTAATGACTTGACAACATTTTGCTTGAGCAGCACCTACATACACTGCAGATGCCTGTGAATTTGCCACCTTCAGCTTGCCTGAACAGTTTGTGGAAAGAATTTTTTGTTATATATGGCTATGAACTATAAAAATAATACATATTTTATATCCATTTAATAATGAGATATTATTTTTGTATTATTTACATACATAATATATCTATTGCCATGAAAGGTAACATTACTGTTCAGTTCAGGCTGCAGTGCCAGTCTCAGAACATGAACTCCCTTGACGATATGGATACAAGGCAGGAATCTCAGGAATGTGCTTTGCCCTGGAGAGTAGTGGGAGAAGATGCTGCTAACGCTGCCATTTAGCCATCTGCATTCTCTCCCTGGTTCTGCAGCTACTGCCAAGCACATTTCCATGTATATTACCAATGGCTATGGCTTTGCATTTTTTAACTAGAAGTTATTTTCTTCTTTTTTATACAATACTTTAACTGTTCCTGCCTGGTTTCCTGTAGCAGCTGCCCCAGCATCTTTTCTGAATGCCAAGCCTGATTCAAAACAGAGCCAAAGAAGTGATTTCTGCTTCTTGTTCTTTCTCTTTTTTTTTTTTTCAATTTATTTTTTTAGCCATTCCAAAGGAATTTAACTTCCATTTACATAGATTTGAGCAAGGGAACATGATGTTCTAGTTTGCCCACGTCCCACACATGAAAAAATAAGGAAGTGTTTGTCTTTGCAGCTTTTCTTCATACTAGATGGAAGGAAAGTGTAATACACCCACAATCATATGCACATGCACTGTCACCTTGGAGATGCAGTATTGTAAGTTGGTGAGCAATCATGTACTGAAATCCAGATAATACACTGGGCCAGGGTCACTGTGACATTTTAAGTGTATAAATTTGATATGATTTTTACTGTAAATTACATGGGCTTTATGTATTCCTATTTCATCTCTTTCTACAAAAATGGGGTGGAGGGAACCATATAGATCTCTCAAAGCTTAGGTTCAGACCAAAATAAAGAAACAGTGGGAAACTTGCCCCCTTTTTTTCTTACTGTTCCTATAAGCTTTTGTCCTTGCATGGAGACACAAATGCTCCGCTGTGCCACCTATGCCTTCCCCCTTGTTTTCCCTTCAATTATCAAAAAGGGAGAGCTTTATTGAAAGAATAATGACAAAGTCACAACAACTAACTCCAGAAATAGAATGCAAACAGGAGAGGAAGAAGCAGATGTGAACAAGGCAAAGAGGCAGCAAAAGCAGGATGAGAAAAACATGCTATCAGTAACTAGCTAGAAGGAGCTTATCTGAATGACCTCTGTATGAGGCAGTCATAAACTTGGGAAAAAATTATCATCTCCACTAGGATTTCTTGCAGAGAAATTACTCTTCTTTCATCTATAAAAATAAAGTTCTTCAACTTCCTAGTCTAAGGTCAAACTCCTCAAACAGCCCATTATTAAACTTCCTTACTTGGCAACACAGGGTAGCCACATGGCAGCAACACTTTTCACAATAGTTCCTTATCCTGTGTTAAATCCTCAACACTTACTAGATGACTATTTGGGAGAACACTTGTTGGCATAAGATAAATATATTCTACAGAATTTTTCCAGAAATATAATCACACAAATAGTAGCTTTTCAAAGCCTGGAAACTGCCTGTCCATTTTCAATTTATTGGTATCTGCAGAGGTTTTCCTTTATTTTCTCCATTGCATGGTTTAGCATATGAATCAGATCTATTGTATGTTCAGGGATAACTAATTTTGCCTTAGAGTTCACTGTATGTTTATGCCATTATAGTGCAATACAAAGAGGCTGTGCTGGTTTTATTTTTTTCTGAAATAATTTGTATTATAGAATCAAAATAAGCAAAACCTGTGATATCCTTACAACATAAAGACAGAGCACATGCTATTGGGTCTGAGCTAGTTAGTTAAGTCAAAATTCCCCAGAACTAGGACTGCCCACATCTGAGCTCTGCAGATATATTACCTCAGCAGGACCAAGGGAATACAAGTAATTTTGAACCTCTGTGTGTAGTATGGGCATTCTTTCTGACTTTTACAGCCCAAAATTTGCAGTCAAACTTGTATATGGAAGGTAAGTGAGGAAGAAGTATAAATAGAGTTACACACATCTTCTGGCTCCCTAGATTGGTATATTATTCTGTGTTAAGCTTCTTCCTACCTTCCTTCCGCATTTTCTTACCTCTAGGAGACTTCTTGATCATAGAATCCCTAATTTAATTTTGGAATGTGGCACCTTTAAATAGTCTCCTGCTGCCTTTCTCATAACTGTATCTTTTTTGCCTGGTTGTCTTTCACTTATTAGTACATTAAACTCTTGCAAATTCCAAGAATATAGACTGGAAAACAGCAAGCTGGATAGTAATATAAAGGCTTGAGACTGCCTGACATTTTTCCTAACTCTCTCTATGCTGCTGGAATTCACTTACAATATGTCTAGCTAACTAAATGTGCAATTATGTAGACCTCCAAATGAAAATACGAAAATTACATTTCACCAAAATTTTATTGTACAAAATTTCCTCCTATGCAATTCTTCTAAAAGAATTATTTTTATGTGAAAAGTTTTCAGAAATATTCAGACCTTAATTGGTGCTTTGTTTGTTTGTTTCTTAAGAGGGATTTAAAAAAAAAAAAATTATCCAATAAATAATAATAACAAAGGACACAGAACAGTAAGAAGTCTCAGACACTACTGAGTTCACACATCTAACCTGGAAAGAAAAACATGTGATTTAATTAAATGTCCATATAGCTATTTATATTTAAAAAAAAAAAACAAAAACACAGTACATAATATCGAAAATTAAGCTAAGCCTTCTCTATTTTATTTGATTTTAAAACATATCCTGAACATATTAGATGTAATCAGAGGGGGAACTTGGAACTAATTAGTTCAGATACAATTAACTTGATTATCTTTTACTATTATAAAGTAGTCATAACAGTTTTATTAAATTTGATATTAGAAGATGTCATTTTCGAGGTTTTAAAATATTTTCCATCTAGAAAGTGTTCTAAAGGACATGTTCTGAGAGAAAGGTAACTTGTTATGACTTGTTATGTTTAAACTAGAGGATCAGTAAACTCAGAGGAGATTCTTTATCTATGCAGTTTGTTACACCTGACAGGTGAAAGTTCAGAAGTAGAGTTGCTCTCTTTCTGTTTTTAAGAAAGAAGGTCAAGATAGATTGAAGGGTAGGAGGAGAGGAGTGGGAAACAAGCAACATCAGAAGTCTCCCAATTCAAAGCTGGAGCAAACCTGTTTATTCTTTCCTCTCTGTACCAACATGGCCTTCAGGTAATTTCAAAGTAATTTCAAAGCTGTGATTTTTGTAACAGGTTTATTTTTCATAATGCAGTCCAATTTATTCTTTTTTGCTATATTATTACTGAAAATGTGTGTTGCTTTCATGTAATTTAGAACTGAGTAGATCTGGGATCTATGTGATAACATGTACTGCTAAGCTGGTGTTTAAAAAATTAACCAAGGATGTGTGGAAATTCTGTAAAATTTCCAAGGGGAAAATTTTCCATCATTAAATATTTCAATCTATAATTTATGTTGTTATATTATTTTTTCCCCCTTTCTTGTCAACATTCTCTGTGCTTTACATTTTTCATATAGAATACAGAGTTTATTGATTCAGAAGGACTCAACAGCCTTAATTAAATACACAGATTGCATAGGTCATGCAGAGAAAAGAGGAGGGACACAATGGACATTAAGGTTAAGAAAACTCTTGTCTGCAATACACAACACACCATTTTCATTTAGAATGACATACAATGTCCTATCAACATCATGTATTTACCCCTGTGATCATCCAATAGGTAAGCTTCTAGCAGCCTCAAGGGCTTTTTTGTCCATGTTTTTAAAGGCATTGCATAGTTTGATGTAAGAAATTAAGCCCAAACTCCATGAATGTACTTATGACAGCTAGTTCTGCTCTGAAGCTCAATCTTTTTACCACCATAACTTGACTTCAGCATTGTTCAGGGGCTGAGGGGAGGCCTTTTTAGAATTGTGTCAGTTATTTCTTGTCTTTTACAGCTTCACCCAAGATTCCTCTTTTCTAAGACTTCTCTCAGCAGTCTGAGATTTTTACTGTGGAGAACAGAGTACTGTAATTTTTAAGGGTACTTGTCCATTATAAAAAAAAAAAAAACACACAAAAAACTACAACAAAAAAACCCTAAAACCCAAATTCTTTTTTTTGTTGTTGGCTGTTGAGCAGGTTTTGGGTTTACATATATTTACAATGACTGCAGAGAAGGTGAGTGATATGAAAGTTTAGGGCTTTGGTCTGAGATAATCACTCTAAGCATACTTTATGCAGAGATGGATAGAAATATGCAGTTTTAAGACATAGCACAAGACATAGCATGTAATCTGAAATAGACATCTGGAAACATCATGAACCACATTATAAAGTGTCAATCCATCTACTGTCAGTAAAGACCTAGCCGCCTGTCTCAGGTGTTTCCATCACATATATCTAAATTTAGGTGAGCTATTTCTGGAAAACGGAAATGAATAAATAAACATTTCAAATTAGGTTTATTTTCAATTTAATTTTTTGTTCAAATAGCATTAAGTTACTTGTTGCTTATCTTGATTGCCATTCCAGTGATGTCTGCAAAGTAATTGTCTAGTAGATGGAATAAGAGGCATATACGACAATCATTACTCATCATGAGTAATCTTCCTGCAGACTCTTCCTATGCAGCTTTAGATGCCTAATAGTAAGACAGATGCTGTTCTAAACTAGGATTATAAACTGGCTGATTATTATACAGATAAAAGTGCAGAGATAGTAAGACAAATTCATAACATTTGACAAGGAAGGTTGGTTCTACCTTGGAGGTGGGTAACTTTGAGTGTATTGAATCTCTGGCTTCATCATGGTTGCTGGTTCAACAGCATGACATTTGTTTTCTCCCTCTGTTGACAGCTGCTATATGGCTTGTCAGCTACAGGACACCACTGAGTTCCCCCCCTCGCAAGAATTTTGACAGAACCTGGTGGTGGTGTCTCCATTCTGCTCCACCCTCCAGTTAGTCCCTCCCATATTGTGTATGGGAAGTTGGGCATGCTGATCACATTCCCTCCAGGGAGCAGCAACTGCACCTCGCCCTGTAATTTTCATACTGTTGTAACTGTATATTACTGTATAACTTTCCATTCTGCTCTATCCTCCATTTCATAACCCCCTTAGCCTGTACTGTGTGGGGGGAGTCGAGACTAGTGACTGCAATTTTTGTCACTTTCCAATACTTTTCCAGTATTCTTTAGTTTTGCCCCCATTCTTTTTTTCAAAACTACCTAATTATTTTTTTAAAATGTAATCTCATTTTTATAATCACTATATTTTAATTAGTTCATATTAGATATAAGTCTTTCTGTTTATATATTAAAATACTGTTTGGATTGGTATTGGAGATCCAATACCAATCCAAACAGTAGATTGGAGATCTGGACTGACTAGATTTCCAAGTGTACTTCAATGATCCTTTAGTACCTTCAGTGTTAACTTCATAAACACCTGAAAAGAAGCAAAATATCACAAAAGCCTCATGAGTAAAACAATTTATTCCAACCCAAAAGTGAATAATAAGCAGAATATTTTGTAGAAATGATAAGGTTTTTTTCATAATTAATAACCACAATTCCTTATTAGGACTAGGGAGAAGACTCACAAGATATATTTCCACAAATGCCCAAAAATGCTGAGGGTATCTCTCTCTTAGCATGGGTATGGATTTAGGGTATTATCAATTTAAAGGGTGTAGACATTGTCCCTTATTTGCAACTGAGAAGCAACTTGATTACTGCACAGTATGAGAAAGATTTGCTGCTTTGTCTTAGAAAGTTCTCTTCTGTGGTATACAGCTGGATGAAGATAGTTTCATCACTCACATACTCATTTTGCCATATAATTGATCATAACCCTATTTATTTTATTAAGCTTAAATAGGATGATTACCATAAAAATGCTTCTATATTTCCTTCCCCAGATAGGATAAAGGATATTTATAGAGATGACATGGCAGCTGACAGTAACACTCTTAACACAGAATCACATAATGGGTCAGGTTGGAAGATACCACAGTGGGTCACCAGATCAAACCTCCCTGCTCTAGCACAGTCCTCCTAGAGCACTTGGCACAAGATTGCACCCAGTTCTTGAGTCTCTCCATAAGGGAGACTCCATAACCTCTCTGGGTAATCTGTTCCAGTGGATGGTCACTCGCACATTGTAGGAGTTCTTCTTCATGTTCAGGTGGAACTTCCTGTGCATCAGTTTCTGCCCATTGCCTCTTGTCCTAGTGCCTGGCATCACCAAGAAGAGCCTGCCTTCTCTTCAGATACTTATAGACATTGATGAGGTCCCCTCTCAGTCATCTCTTCTTGAGTCTGAACAGACCCAGCTCTCAGCCTTAAGAGATATGTTCCAGATCCTCATTTCTGTGACCTGCTCTAGGAGTTTCTTGTCTCTCCTGTAGTGAGGAGCCCAGAAAGGGAAACATTACTGCAAATGTTGCCTCTCTAGGGCTGAGTACAGGGGCAGGATCACCTCCCTCAACCTGCTGGTAAAGTTCTTCCTAAAGAACTCCAGGATACTGTTGGCTTTTTTTGCCCCAAGGTCATACTGCTGACTCATGGACAGCTTGTTGTCCACCAGGAACCCTAGATCCTTCTCTGAAGAGCTGCTTTTCAGCAGGCTGGCCCCCAGCCTGTGCTGGTGCAGGGGGTTATTCTTCCTCAGATGCAGGACACTGCATTTGCCTTTGTGGAATTCCAGATGATTTCTTTCTGCCCATCTCTCCAAACTGTCAGGTTTCTTCTGAAGCGCTACACTGGGGAAGCTCTCTGGTGTACTAGCCACTCCTCACAGCTTTATGTTGTCATGAGGTCCCTGTTTCTTCATCTGATTAATTAATGCATAAATTAAACAGTACAGGGCCCAGTACTGAACCTTGGAGGACATCACTAGTGACTGGCCTCCAAAGAGATCCTCTGTCACTGATTATAACCCTCTGTGATCTGCCACGTAGCAAGTTCTCAATCCACTGTCCACTCACCCAGTCCAGACTTCCTCAGTTTGCCTGAGGATGTTTAGAGATCCAGTGCTGAAAGCCTTGTTGGAGTTGAAGTAAGCAATATCCACTGCTCTCTCCTCATTCGTGCAAGTACTTGTTCTATTGTAAAAGACAATCTTACACCAATCAGCCAAAACAATATATCAATTATTGTCACGATGCTGTGGGGAAAATTAAATCCCTGGAAGAAATCCCACATAAATTTTTAAAACACTTAGATAGGTTTTTTTGTTGTTGCTGTTTTGTGGAGTTCTTCTTTATGCACGCAGGTTGCAAAGGAAAGCCTGCTTTCTGCACCAGATGGATCAGGGGTTTTTGTCAACATCTGTGTACTAGACAGGATAACTTGAAGCTTTCTCCTTCTGATGGAGGTATAATTTTATGTAATCTGAAAAAAACCCAACAACAAAACCCCCACAAAACTACAAACAAACAATCAAACAAACAAACACAATCCCCCAAAGCCAAACAAACAAACCCCTAGAACCCTAAAAATCCAGCCAATCAAAAAAAAAAAAAACAAAACCAAAAAACCAAGCCAACACAAAACATAAAACAAAAGCCAAAAAACCCAACAAAAACTTCAAAAAAAAGCCCAAAGAAAAAAACACAAAAAGGAAAACTCACTCTAAATCCAAATCCAAACATTTTGGACTCCCTTCAAAAAGCAAAGCTTCATACATTTCAAAAACCTTGTGTGCATCTTCTAGGTGTCTTTTACCTCAGCAGTATTATAGGTATCCATGTATTATGTCTGTAAATACAGCATCTCTGAAGGGTTTCAGCACAGGTGCAGCACAAGAAGAATTTGTTGTCATTTACCCTGACAGTAACCACAATGAAAAGACCATAAAGTGGATACACTTCTACTGTGAGTGTACCAAAATAGGCTGCTGAGTTGTCAAAATTGCTAGGTATAAGATCAGAGTGCCCAGGAGGATATTATTTTATTTTGCTGCTGAAGGACTACAAGCTATTAAATTTCTAGGAATGATCTTTTCATTTGTTTTTTTTTTAAATATATGCAGAAACCTTTTACCACCAAAAAGAGCATAACTAGGATTCAGCAATGTGGGAATTCTATTTATAAAAATTCTTCAAGCTCCCTATCTGCATAGACTATAAATCAACACTAAAGTCATTCTTGTGTAAACTTCAGGTCTACCTCAAAGTTTTCACTTCCTGTTGACAGCAGTAGCTTGGTTCCATTTGTGAGTGAAAAAACCTTCTTGTTATTAGCTGTGGGCTGTGCAAAAAAAAAAAATTCTACTCCTTTACAATTTGTTCCACTCCATTATATTCTGGTTGTGGATGAGGGCCTGCACAATTTTGATTTTCAGCAGTGTTGAAGAAAAGAGAAATAACCTTTTCAACCCTCAAATCTCAGTGCTTCTGAGAAGCTGCTTAGTTTCACGGTTTAAAAATTTAAAGGCTATGAAACATATACTCAGGGATGGGAACTTACATGCACATGAATTCATCATCTCAAATCCTTTGCTATATATCCATTTTTTCTTTCAGAAGCTGGGTAACTAAAAAATAGTCAGCAGAACCTTTGGTGTTACACACTTACGCATCTGTAACCACAAAACTTTACATCCATAAGAAGCACAATAAAAACCATAAGATGTGTCACCTTCAAGCTCTCATTCTCCTTCAGTTTTCCTTTTCATATCTTTTTTTTTATCCCATTGTGGTTTTGGTGCTAAGTCCAGAGCTAAACTGTAATTAAGAACATATGACTAGCTTTGTACTATATATTTCAGGTCACAGGAAATACGGACTTTTTTCTGTATCTGTTTTTCTCATGAAAGATATGATCCACCTATTAGCAGCTTTTCTGCACCCAAAGGGACCTGTACAAAAGTTGGAGAGGGATTTTTAAAAAGGGCATGTAGTAATAGAACAAGGGGGAATAGATGTAAACAGAAAGAGAGTAGATTTTAGCTAAGAGAGTAGATTTTAATTAAGTAGATTTCTTCGAAGGAAGAAATTTTTCATTCTGACTGTGATAAGACACCGGAAAAGGTTATCTGTAGAAGCTGTGCCTCAAAACTACTGTCTTCAAGACCAGATTGGATGGTGTTTTGAGCAAGCTGGTCTAGTGGAAAGTCTCTACCTATGGCAAGGGGGTTGAAGCTACATGATTTTAAAGTCCATTTCAACAAAACCAGTGTTTCTAAATAATAAATGATACAGTGTTTCTAAATAGCTAGTCCATTTGTAATTTCTTCTGAATTATATAATTGTTTTCAGAATTCCATCAGTGATTTTCCTGTACAAGCTCATAAGAGGTTGTCTTCTTGTCCTGGCTTTCCATTATAGTTGACCATGATACCTGTATCATCCTGCACAGCACAAACTTGAGAGGTTTTTCCAATAATTTTATATGATCACTCTGGAAGTTTGGAACCGACGGTCTGGGGCTTCTTGGCCAGGACTCCCCCAAATGGTCTCCTCTTTCATAGCACAGTGTTCAGCAGTTGTTTCACTGCTGGCCTCCCCAGAGTCATTACTTGATCCACAGACATGTTCAGTTTTGTGCATGCTCCTCTACCCTCTTCAGTGGCACATTGTCCGTCTTAAGATTTCCATCCCCACAATGAGTTAAGAGTTATTGAAATCCTCTGAAGTAGCGAGCCCAAGATGTCTTTTAAGCTGTTTTTTCTTTCTATTCACATTTAGACTTAGTTAAATCTTTCAGATTTAAATCTTTAAATTATATTTTTAGATATATTTTTTAAATGACAGCACATGTTTATATTGATTTATATTATTAATTTGTATTACATGCATAGAAATAATTTTTAAAATTTTGTGTGTTTATATATATGCAATTATACACATTGTACATCCTTTTTAGGAATACACTTAGATACATTTATAGGTTTCACTTACATACATTTATAGGCTTATATTTCTAATATATATGTGACTATATATAATTAAAAAAATATATACCCTTCATCTAATTTTATACATGTATGTATATATATATATATATATATATATACATATTTCTGAGGACTTTCAGAGCCTTCTGAAGCAACCATGGGATCACAGAGCATTTGTAAATCATGTGACAAAATGGCATCACACTGGTGGGCCATGGGAGTGCCTTGATGTACTTCTGGGGCAATCCAGAACATGTGGCTTCAGTTAGCACCCAGTCACTGGAATTCAGGGATCACACAGGGCAAGGTGAGGCAGCTAAACCTCTCATGTGGTGGCAAAAGGGGCAGGACTCCTAGGCCTAGAAGGTCTGGTCTGTGTAAAGGGGGTAATAGGTGTTTCCACTTGTCATGGAAACATGATTCATAAATATTACTGATTATCTTGCATGATAGTTTACCTTTAAGAGCTGCTTTCAAGTAAACAGATGTTAAAATGTATTATATTGGTCCTGCAACTGGTCTGCAGCTATAAGTGTCTCTGTTACACACTGTAATTTTTTTCTTCAGCCATCAACTTGTGTATTATTTCAGACAAATTTGAGACTTAACCATGAATGGAAATGGAGAGCTTCACAAGTTCTTTTTACTGAAAAGGATATTTAAAAGTTTTCTTTAAATAGTTGTTTAATCATAATTTTCTCTATTCAAACATTTCTGCTGATTTCTCAGAATTCTCTTTCTATCCTTTGCCCTAGCTAGCAGATTCTTTTTCTAAACAATGGTTTGTCCTGCTGTGATTGAACTCTAAGTCTATATCCTAAAACTGTTGATTTCTCAAAGAAAAATTTATAAAGACTTATAAAACAAGGAGGTTTATGTGTTTAAATGTATTTCCTAAGGCAATTAGCCATTACATATATTATGAAATCACATGCAAAATCTACAACACTGAAGACTTGTGATGAGAGATTTGGAAACAGTAATGAATTGGTGCAATGAACAAGCTTTCAGCTCCCTATGCTGTATAGAAGATGATAATAGTGAATGACTGTGTCTGTCAATAATAATTTTTTAGGTTTTGACTTTAAGTGTAACCAACCACCTAGAGTGTAATTCGGATGTTTATGAGAGGTGTATAAATGCTTTTTACCATTCTTGTTTAGTTTAAAGCATCTGGTTTCAAACTGGAAAAATGGCTGACAAACCAACTGTAGGTAGACAATAGGCCCTACAAAGAGGCACAGTCTTACATTTCAGTGTTTTAATAGAAGAATTCTGAAATGTATTTTCAGGTTGGCAAACAGTTGTGCAACCCATTTTCCCTCCTATTAACTGAATAAATAGGTGCCATTTTTGTTTTCTGGATAGTTCTAATTCTCCTCTTCTCTCACTTCCCTGAAGACATTCTTCTCTGTTTTCCAGCTCAGCAAAGATTTTATCTGGTACTTTATTATTTGCATCAAAAAGAAATGATATCTTGTTCTGTGCATTTGAGATAGTTTGAGAGTTAGTCAAGCTGAGGATTCAGCTTTGTATGGATCTATAATCAAAAATATAAATGAAACAAATACTTCTACATGGTCTGAACAGATGCTTAGCCATTTCCCATTCATCAGATTCTTTCTATTGACACTTTTTGTATTAAGATTATACTTTGCTGATTTGTATGACCTCTTAATTCTGACCTGATTATTTTGTAGTAAATGGAAGTGAAGTAGCATATTTTAGAACAAACAGGTACTTAGTCATTTAGAAACCTGAAGGAAAATTCATGGTCCAGAGAGCAGACTTAATACTACGTAAAACAGCTATTTATGTCACACAGACAATGACCAGTGACAATCCTGAAATACTAAGAGGAATGTTTTGGTTGTCCAAAAGACAATTTGATGATGCCAGATGAACCCTGACCACATTTCCTGTTGCCAGATGCCTGTCATGTACAGTGGAACAGCCAGCGAGTGAATTTCACTCTCTTAGTTCAGTTCCAAGCAATGAATTGTTAATTGCACACTCTACATCCTGTATTGCTTGTGGAAGAAAATATACTGCAAAGGTGTGGGAAAAGATATGGATGACAGTTTTTGGAGGCTGGTTAGGGAAGTATTCTGATGAGTTGGAGAGCTGAGAGGAAATCTTTTAAAGAACATTATCACTGTGACACAAAATCCATGCATTATAGTTTAAAACCAGCAGCTGTGCCTGCAGTAGCATCTCATATTGCTTGCATTCCAAGAGGGTGTACTGCTATTTTGAAATATCTGCAATTGCTGAGCTACCTCAACAGAAAGGTAAAAACAGCAAGATGTATACTCACCTGCAGACGCCAGGAGCTGATAATCCTTTAAAGCAGGTGATCATACTTGCATAACAAAGAGTTTTACAGCTCAAAGCAGTAAAGCAAAGGTAACTAACTATTAAAAATACAGAGACTGATGTTATCACCTGCCTATAATTATGCAACCTCTGAAGCCATTTGAGCTCCACTGGCTCATTGTGCTTGTCTTCTAAGTGTCAAAATAAATTATTTCACACATCTTTTATGTTCCAACTGCCAGCCCCATATGGAGAGTTCAGGTACCTTTCTTAACTTGCCACTAGGTAACTATGTTTAGACAACTAAATTTGACTCACTACAGCTTA
>JANIJU010000001.1:70790599-70858375 GCA_025504685.1 Leucosticte australis | reverse complement strand
GTGCTTATGCTAGGAGGTCAGGAGCTAACAAACCAATTTCCATGCCAAGTGTGTAATTTACTATAAAACTTTGTAAGCTTTTGCAGACCCTCTGACTTGATAAGTCATTTTAACCATGAGCAGCTGTGAACCTTGGGTGATCCTTTTCACTTAAGATTGGGATGTCACACACCCTGACACGCACAGGCTCTGACCATCTCGCTTCTACAGTTGGAAGTTTGAGCTCTTGAAGCTGCAGTTGCTTGGAAAAGAGCCATTCAACTGCTTTCCTTTAATCTCTGATGCTGCTCAGTCTGATGACCTCCTCCTGCAGCTCTTTCATTTGGTGGCACAGCTTCTTGACAACTGCACAGCTGCTACAAGCTGTAAAACCATCTGGCCTAACCTCAGTGAGTTGTCCCAGGCACTCCCTGCAGTTTGAGATTAGCAGATCTGAGCCCTCTTTCTGAGGATTTGTCTGGGTCAAGCCTTGGATGTCACAGGGACAATAGCTCTAACAGCAGCTGGGAGCCATGCTCTGTCCTGATGTCACCACCACAGCTGGGGACATATGGATGCTGTTTGGCTCAGAGCTGCTGTCTCTGGGTTTGTGTCTTTCTGCACAAACTGCTGCATGTGTGAGCTGCCTCAGTTAGCTGCACACACACTGATGTGCATAGCACAGCTTCAGTACTCACCTCACAATGAGGTACACTTAATGAAATTGTTTAAAAATTAAACACTTGAGCCCAGCCTGAGGAGTGACTGACTGGCCTACCCTAACTTCTGGAGCAGTCTGGAGATAGTGTTAAGAGATTCCAAAGGGTAGAACCAGGTCAAACTACATCTTGTAGACAACTAATGTCATACTAGGCACTGGGTTTTGCAGAATGTTCCTTTCTTCCTTTCATGATTTCCCGATATTCTCCTCAGCATAGTTATCATGTGCTAAATTTGGTGTTTGATCTCTTTTTATATCACTTCTACTAGAAAGTAAAGGAATAGATAATGGCTACCTGGAGTTACTGATCTCATTCACAGAATGAGAGCTGCAACTTTAATTTCACACTTACCTGAAAGGATGCTATTCTGCTCAAGGCAAAGGAGTTTTACTTTTAGTTTTACTTTGTTATTGAGTGAATATTTAGTGAAAGATGCATATATTCTTCTGCTATTGGAGAACCTGATCTCAGCAAACATCGCATGACAGTTTAAACAACAAAAACAAAAAAAAAGTTAACTGAATAAATCTGTTTATTTCTCTAGGAAATAAACAAATTGGGTTCTTGTATCACTATTGATAAAATTTCACCTGAATTTGCAAAATTAAAACCAGCTAACATATTCTGCCACACATAATAGCGCTTTATAATCTTGTTGGTTAATGTATGCTCCTGTGAATGACATGGGTTTAATTTTCCTGTGGCTTACCAAAAGATGTGCACCCAGCATATTTTGCATGGCAAAAAAATCTTATGAATAGCATATGAAAAATATTATTTGTATATGAAAAAATTCTGGTGGAGAATTAGCAAAGAAGCATGTAAGCAGTTGAATGGAATTCACAAAACTGTCTTGTCTTTAAATTGGAATAACTTCCAGTGTTTTTTTTCCTGTGCATGTGTGGATGCTAAGTGAACTTTGAGCACCTAAATGGAGTTGTCTAACAATTCAAAATTTCTACAGTGTTTGGTGCTAACAGCAAATCAACTTTCTGATTCATTATTTTTTTTAGTGCCAAGAATTTTACACCTTCACTATTTTAAATTGTAGGTTAAAAAGTAGGAGCTTTGTACTTTATACCTATTGGACAGATAGGATCGATAAATTGATTTTAAAACAATAAACTCCCTGCATGCTATTTGTGATACAATCACAAAGATTTCTGTGAAATTAGTTTTGAGACTACTCTTTATACCTTCTATTGAAGCTGCTTTCTTGTTGAAAATGATTACTCTGAAGATACTGTGACATAGAAGTCTCTATTTCTTGTGTCACAAGAACATGCATTTTGTCCACCCAGCTAGTATTCCACAATTTGTTGAACTTGGTTTTTTGGTAATTCTTTTCTCTTGATCTCAATTTCTCTTTTGCACCATACTTCCATATTAGTTGAAAAAAATTCAAAAGAAAAAAGTATTTTTAGTCCCCAAACTGGATAACTAGTAGTCTAGACACATCCTCTTTTCCTGCTTCCTAAGGTTGGAATGAAGAATTTCATTATAAAGTTAGGTTGTTATGAAGAGTGTGGGACAGTCAAATGACACAGAAATAATGTCAAAAAAAACATAGTGGATGTAAAAGTTAGCCTGAGTGATTCAAATGGTCTACATTTCTTTCAAGAAGAAAATAGTCCCCATTCTCATCTCGTATTTGTGTTCAGACCATTGTAATCAGAGAAAAAAGACAAGCAAGAAAAGTACTAAGTCTACCTCCTAGTGGCTAGAATAGTCTGCTGACAATCTATCTAACTACACTGCTGTTCATTAAACTGAGAAATTAATTCTGTTCAAGGACTGAAATACAAGGTTCTCTTCCATACTTGTACAATGCTCAGCAGTTTGTTCATTTCTTGAAGCCTGAAGGAGAAGTTGTGGCAGTTTTGAGCTTAAGATTTTTACGTTTTTCTACAGAGTCCTTTCAGTCCAATAAATTATCTTGTCAATGGGTCACAGAATTAAACCCAGAAGTGCTTTTATTTACTTAAAATAAGTGAGAGGAGGAGGTAGGCTCTAGTATTATATTGTGGAGCAAAATATTAAATGGTATATATTTAGTGTAACTGTAATAGGATTTCACCCAGTAAGAATATAATGAACAATGGAGAAATTTCTTTTCAAACTACCTTTTTATAAATACAGTAGACCTGGTATTTTAGGGGCTTTGTTTTCTGGTTTGATTCATCTTCTTTAGGCTTATTTTCATATTTAGCAAACCTTTATTTTAGGGACTAAAAGCACTTAAATATTTTCTAACATTTTCACTTGTAGTTATATTTTTTAGTCAGATTGTACCAAAATATTGAGATCAACTCAGAGTTTCATTACACTGGAGAGTACAACACAGACCACTTATCTAGTCCATAATGCATCAGCTGTGGGAAATGTTATTGAAAGACTTGGGTAAATCCAGGTAGACCACGATGCCCCACCCCTTGATGCACATCAGCTGAGCAGGTTGCTTTGTCATAGAAGGCAATCAGGTTACCAAGAATGATTTGCCCTTGAGGAATACAGGATGCCTTTCTCCAGTCACATATTTCATTCAGCTTATGAGAGGAGCCTTTGTTCCATAACTTTTGCAGGGACTGTTGTAAGTCTGAGGGGACTATAATTTCCTGTACCCTGCTGTAAGGATAGGGATGACAGTTGTACCAGCTTTGTAGCCGTATGACTTAAGGCTTCTCAGCAAGATGCCTCTCCTGGCATCTGAGGCTGTGCAAGGGAACCTGCTAATTTATGACAACAGCCAGGGGAAAGAAAAAACAGTGAAGCAGCTGGATGTTGCAGTTGTGACTGCTGTTCTTGTGCTTTTAGTGTTCTAAAATGGAAGGGAGACTGAATATTTTGGCAACTGCAAAAAGAGGACCCGCTCCCTGGGTTATTGAGCAATATTTGTTTGTATCATTCTAGTTATGACTGAATTTCCTTGAGATGAAATTGGATAGCAGTAGAATGGAGCAGGTCAGGACAGACTTCTTTTTTAGGTTTTGGTTAGTTCGTTGGTTGGTTTTGTATATGTGTTTGTTTGCTCCAACAGGGTTCAACTGATTTTTTCTTCCTTGGAGTGAAAGGCAATGAAAAAGAATAGAATTGGTGTCAGAGAAGAAAGTAGCAACATAGCTCTTTAAATAGATCCTGATGTGGTTAACTGCAGCAGAAACAAATTAACATATCCATAAGAGTAATTTTAAGCTTTTTAAAATTACTCATTGAAAGTATAAGTATAGAAGGAAGAGCATAGCACTCACCCTTTTCTCTAAATCAGACAAATTTTGTCTCTGAGGATTTCTGTACTGTGATACAAAGTATTCCTTAATTTTAGTCTGAAGACCCTGTGTTATGCATAAGAAGTGATAGAGCAGAGTATGAAAAATCCACAAGCAATAAAACCAACAAACCTATATGCACAGTATCCCAAATACTCAATAACTGATCATGAGAGAAATTAATGAATGCATTTTCTATTTATTTTTCATTGGTACATTGGTTTACAGAAAAATTAAGGCCAAAGGGACCTCTGAAGATCATCCAAACTTCTGCTCAAAAGCTGACTCTTGAACCTCAAGGCTGGAGATTCTTCAACCCTACAAGACAACCTTTTCCAATGTTTACATCTCTTGTGGTAATTATTTTCTCTATTATGTGGTGGGAATTTTCAGTGTTCCACCTTGTGTCTGTTGACACTCGTCCTATCCACTGTGCATCTGTCTCACCAGGGAAAGCCAAGAGAAATAAAAGACATTGCTTTCCTCATCTGTGTTCTTTGTCACTGTCTCTTTGCAGCGCCTCTTAGACACAGAGATGGCCAAAAGAACAAATAGAGACTAGAGAAGGAATTTAGTAGGTGAAAAGAACTGATATAATTTCTCTTATTAAAAAAAAAAAAAAAAAAACAACAGCTGGAAAAAAACCAAAAATCATCAAAGAGACCCCAAACTAGAGCTTGAAGATTTACAGCACAAAAAAAGTCAACATAGAAAAGCACTTGACATTTTTTTGGCAAGCATGTACAAATCTGGAGTTAAGGGAAAGAAAAATCTGAGAGAGAAAATATATAGTTCTTTTTCACAAGATTCTTTCTCAAATTAGCTGTCGTACATGTGAGAAATGCACCTGAAAAAGGTGGTAACTAGAACACATAAGGGAATTCATGGTAGCTCGAGCTAGTTAGTTCTGGTGCTGTTGGAATGCAAGGGTAAATTTTTATACACAGTAGAAAAAAAATTAACTGTGAAGTTGTGAACTGCAATTCCAGGGTTTATTTGTGATATTCCCTTTGAACAAGATGACAAGGAGTTCAATATTAATGCTCCTAAGCATGGAACAAGAATGTTGTAGTAAAACCAGCAATTTGGCCTTCATTTCCTTTCTACACAAATTGACTCATCCATGCCATTTACTCCTGGTAAGATGATACTGTTTGTACTCTACTAAGACCACACAAGAGATATAACTGAGGCAGACTCCGATAAAACCATGGAATTAATTAACCATTAAACAATATGCAGGTTCAAGAATCCAGTGCTTCAGCTCACTTCCAGGATCTCTTATTTTGTTATACAGGCTTTGTTTCATATGACCATTTATATTAATAATTGCTTATGATTGCATTTTTTATTAGATTCACAGACCACCACCATCATTCAGCCTGAACACTCTGAAATGTTTAAGTGCTCAGAAATCTAGAAAACAAGAGTCCACTGTGTAGGACTGCTATTTACCTTTCAGTAAAGTGAGGCCGTTGCTGTCTGTGAAGCCAGATGAAGCCAAAAGATTTTTTCTTTTCCTGCAAAAGAAATTGGTAAGATCTGATGGGACAAGATTTAGTTGAGACACTATTTGCAATCAAGTAAGAAGTATCAAGCCATATGTCACCTTTTTCATGGTCTAGTCACTGTAGAAACTGAAGAAAGATTTTATCCTGTTTTTTGTAATTTTGGTGAAGAGCTGTAAAAATACATACAGGTATGATTTCCCTGAATGTAAGCACCTAAAATAATGATATTGTTTCTCATATCTACCATTCATATAAACAGAAGTTTGCAGTCATCCTTCAGTTGCTATTAAAGTCCTTTCCTTGGAGGACACAATGGATGAGCACAAAATGTTGAAGGAATACTCAAACATCAAAACTTGTCTGGTTGAACTTGAAAACCAAAATGTATTACCAATGCAAGAGTAAAAGAAAGATTTCACCCATTCTTTGAGAATTTCAGGACTGTTGCATGCTACATATTAAGTACTGAATAAATTCCTAGATTGAGCATTTTTATTTGATAAAGCTCATTAACACAAATGCCCTACATGTTAAAAAAAGTAATGAGACACCTTAAATTTATTGATGGTCTGTTAACTGCTTTCTTTAAGTTTTGTTTTTCATTATTTTTCTCTGTAATCAGTCCATATATTTTTCTTGGCCATAAGTTTTTCCTTTATGAGTCATTTATTTGACAAAATTACTGTCAAATTAATTAAATAATTAAATGTACAGCTATTTTTATACTGAAAGTCTTGTAGTTCAATTATTTATATTTGATCAGCTGTTAATACACTTGGAAAAAATTATCATTGACAAAAAAGCAAAGAAATCTATCTCTTCTCTCTTTTATCAAGAGATAACTAGAAATAAAGCAACCTTAACAATTTAAATAATTATGTCCTGAATTTTATCTCTGTGTATCTTTATTCCTTTTAAAGCTCTGTGTATAGGATCTAATCTTTCCAATTTCATTAAGTGAGATGCACTTTTAATTTTTATCTTCACAGCAGAAGAACTAAACAAAGAAAATATTTCATTTAAGTTGAATGGTTGCCACATCATGTGCCAGACAATTTACAACATTGTGACTCAATGCCTTAGCTCATCACTACTTCTAAAATGGCAACTGTGAAATTGATTTTAAAAAAATTGTGTATTTCCTATTTCCCCACCATTGCTCATCTGTGTAACCAGACAGTGAAATGACAGAATGTCACAGAAGTATAGGAAAATTCAAACTGTGACATAGGATGTTACAGTGAATCCATATGACATGTGGCACCTCTGAAGAGCAGTGATATGAAGAATAACAGTCTGCTGCAGATAATGAAGTATGGGTAATGCATACACAAACTCTGACCCAGAGTTCCATTAAAAAGACAACAGCATAAAATACAGCAGAAACAAAACAAAGGAAAAAAAAAAAAAGAACCAGCAGCTTATCAGAATTGCTGAACAAGGTAGAATAGAAATTACCAGGAGAAACAAACCATAAGCACCAAATAATGTTGCAAAGTCTGCTAAACCATGGCCATTAGAAAAGGGGAAAGAGAAGTGGCCTGTTTGTTTGTAAAGGAATGAGAGTGGTAAAGGAGAAGAACTTGAAAAAGAAAGAGAGAAACACAAGATGAAGTAAAACAGTGTTTGGGTCTGTTAAGGATACTTGTGGACCAGCTTTTTGCCTGACCATGTCAGACTGAAGCTAGAAAACAAATTTATTTTGAGTTATTTTCTCCAGCAAAACTTATACTTGGTTGCCCTGTGTAGTTAGGGAAGTACCAGACTGGATGTTTTTCCTAACTCTTCTGAGGGTCATCTACAGGAGGTCATGTAAACATCCTTAGTGCAAAGAACAGCAGACTTTAACTATTTGAATTTCAAGAATGATAGAATATATCACAGATCATTCTAATTATCACCTTTAAATCTGAGAAACAAAATAAGGTGATTTATTACTGAACAATTATGAAAAAAATAAAAATTCCTGCAAGTGAAAGATCAGAAGAAATCAGTTCATTCTACCTGCTGAGACCTCTCTTTGCCAAAGATCTCAGCACTTCACTAGAAAAACACAAACTCAGGTAATTAGGTATTTGTAAAGTACCCCAAACATTATAGTAGATATACTCAAGTGTTCCTGATCCTTACCCTGATCTGCAAGATTGACCTCAGGTCTGCTTGATTATTCCATACTTCTGTGGTAATGTGGACCCCTGATTGCATCTGGCTATTCTTCCATCAGCCAAATGAGTAAGAATCCAAAATCTTCTGAAACTATGGAGCCAGTCCTGCAGAGAATCCACCAGCTAATGAGTTGGAAAGATCCTTTGCAACTTAGTCTCACATAATTGGCATAAGATAAATTAAAAGTACTTTCAAAATAGAAAATTGTAGCCTCAAGAGATTATTTAGAATATTCACTAACTTCAAAGCAGTAGAACTACATTATTTGCAAATTGTTCTACTATTGCTGAATTTGACTTTTTGTTTGTTTTTGTTTGGTTTTTGTTTGGTTTTATTTTTGATTGTTTGTTTTTTGTTTTTTTTTATTTCAGACCTAAAGACATTGGCAGTTTGAAGGCTTACCTATTTTTGCAGCTGAATGAAGGAAATTGCTTCTCCCTGTAAATAATCTCACTTGAGTAATTACTAGCAGATATTTATACATTCTGTTTGCAAATTTCTCCCGTATAGATAATTTGTAACTTCTCTAAGCAGTACCCACAGTCTTCATTATTCTTGTCACTGTATGTTTTGCTTAATGCCTAATTACAGTTCATAAATGACATGGAAAACAATGTAATCTACATAATGTTCAGCTGTGTATCTTCCAGGCTGCCTGACAACAGCTCTGTCCTAGCAAGACTAATGGAGAAGAATCACTGGAGTATATGACTGTGACAGTCCTTCCTTCTAGTGCTAGGCACATCACATAACTGAAATAATAAGTAATAACACTGTTTATAAAGCTAAGTTATGAACCACTTCCTCACAGGATGCCCATTGCTTAGATGCCACAGACATCAATAAAAGTCTGGTTTCTTGAATGTGTTTTTGCATATTTTACCCAGTGATTCAAGCTTATGAATCACGGAGCTTAAAAAGAGAATTCTACTCATGTATGGAGCACAGTCATGGTTGATTGATACAAGAACATTTTTGAAATTACATTCACCACCATTAAGTTACTGAAGGTGTATACAGTATTGATATTGTGGTGACTTTTGACTTTTTGGAAGGAAGGTTCTTTGACAGCAAGAAGAATATTTATTCATAGCAGACTTACCTTACACCCTTACTCCCACATGCTGTGGGAGACAATTACCTTCAGTACATAAGAATTTATTTTTCTGAAGTGTTTAAGCCATTGTTTAGAGAATATAAGTTGTACTTGCCACTGTGGCCTTAGAACGGTCCTGGATCACAAATATCAACAGCAACAAATGTGAATTCAGCATGAATTGACCATGTAAACTTTTGACAAAGATAAAATCATTTAAATTATGTTATTGCTCATAAAATCTCTCAAAATATTGCTGTTTTGATTATTTTTTTATATACATTATGAAGACACAGAAGTGAGTCAAAATTTAAAAATCGTAAAAGTTTTGCTAGGATTTCTCCTCAGCCAAGTGAGAGGACATAGACTCTGTTTTGACTTCACTTTTTCTTTAGTAACTAGAATCTTACAGAGCTCTGCTAGCATCTCTCATATGTATTATGGATACAACATTATGTATCTAATCTTCTAAAAAATTCAGGCACACGAAAGCTGGTATGGTAATGTCTCTAACAACTCAGTCTATAAGTATTCATCTGAGTGCTTTCATCACCTGCTTAAAACTTTTCATTTTTTGGCTATATAGTTTTACATTGCTGAGTGGTGCTCAAAAATCTTTTTATTATATTTTAATTGCATTGGTTAGTGTAAGTGGTCAAAAAAATAAAAATACCTCTTTAATTTTAAAGAACAGTATGCTGCCCTGATATTTTCTTGCAAGTCAATGCTTGAGGAATATTTTTTTGGAAACAGCGCTTATTTTAAAAAGTTTAAAGTTTATTTCATCTTTTCAGACAAAAATAAACATATTCAGTTATTTTGAATTTAATAAGGACTTTTTCCCCCCAGGAAAGGACAAAATTACTCTTCTTTTGTATGTCACTATTATATTCCTGCATTTTCCTAGTCACACACACTCCTGTCTATAAATGAGGATATTTTGAGAGATCCAACTAATGGAGAATGCATGGATTGACTTCAAGCAGATGTTCTATAGTTTCGTGATATGCTGAAATTATTTGACATATAGAACATTAATTTGTGCTTTGTATTTTATCATTAAAATCTCAAATATATTTGATAATTTATTATTAATGCAACCTTTTCTAATTATGGAGTTTACTCTAAGAACAATATCCCTATTAATAAGTACAATAGGCCAAGGCATGCTCTTGGACTCTGAAATGAGTTGGGTCATCTTGACACAAGTATCTACCGTAAGCGTACAACTTGTGCAAAACAGTGGCTTTGCCCCAGCTGAATGTTAGCTCGTACTCACCCTTTCACAGATCACATCCTGCAGTGCTTCTCAAGCACATCACACCTGCCATGCTCTCATTTCACCTACTTCACTCACAGCTGGTCCACAGTCAAAAAGACATGCACAGTACCTCATACAGCAAGATGAGAAGATGGTTAAAGTCAGCACCCTCCCACTGATATCTCACACCAAAACCTGCTGTCACCACTGCAGTTCTTGGTTATTTCTGTCCATAATGCTGCTAGCACAACCTTGTCTCATGTACTTTTTCATTACTAGCTAATGACCTCAACGTCCTCCATTCTCTATGCTAAAAAAACTTGTTTACACAGGTATAGCTCGTCAGTTTTTTTATAGAATGAACTGTGTTTTGAAGAAAATTGACAAGGCAGATCAGTAAAATGAACTCACACAAACAATGGTCAATCACTGAATTAGCCTGCGAACTGTAGAAGGACCTTTAGAGAAATTTACAAACTTACTGTTTTATGAAGTGTTTTTCACCATCATCAGGATGAAGTTTTGACAGTGTGGTGCCAGGAGGGAGGTTCTGGAGCTCAAGCAAGGGACATGGGACTGGTTCTTCTTCCTTGTTCTGCTGGATGTGAGGTGGCTTCTATTCCTCTTTTCCAGATCCAGTCCGTGGTAAAACTGGTCACTCAAACTGCAATCATTGTGTGTTCTCTTTACAAACATGGCCAACCACCAGCAGCACAGGGAAGTCAGGCAGGAGAGCTGAGACTTCATCAGCACTATATAAACACACACACACACTGCTTACATACACATCAGCAGTACAATGAGCCCATTTTAAGCACCTGTTCTGTCTCTGATCTTGCTTAGCAGATCAGACTCACATGTACATACACAGACAGACACACACACACACACACACACAAGAACACAAAAATACATACAAACATAACAAGTCTGCCTTGTAGCTGGTTATGGCTTCTCCAGCAGCAGGCCTTGTCGCGCTGTTTGCTTTAAAGTTCAACTTTAGGCTTCCTACTGTCTTACACAGAGAGCACATACACAGGAAATTAGTTAAGAAGGTATTTGAAGGAAGAGATAGAATAGGCTGTGGTGATCAGGCTCGTCAGGGCATGTGTACTTGCAAGGTCCTTTCTTAAATGCTACTGGTCCATTTCAGCCTCCCTTCTCTTCAATTTACCATTGTTCTTGTGAGATCTACTTTGATCCTCTTTTGAGCCTTTCTCTGAACATCATTCAATAATATTTGTTCCTCTTTATCTTACCTCAGAAGTTTTATGCAGTCTCTCAAGCCCCTTCAAATGTCTCTTTAAGAGAGTTGGGTTTTTTGTGGTTTTTTTTAATGATACCCATGATAATTTTATCAGTTGCAAAGTATCAAGGTTACACTTGAGTTATTCTGTAGCCATGATATTTTCTGAAAAATCCTTTCCTTAGGATTTTTTCTCCTGAGAAGCTGAGAGGCCTCAGGAAAGAAATGTAAACAATGATTATCTGCTGCTGTGGAATGCAACAGGTGGATCTGTGATTGGTCACATGAGGTTGTTTCTAATTAAAGGCCAATCACAGTCCACCTGTCTGGACTTTCTCGGTCAGTCCCAGCTTTTGTTATCATTATTTTTCTATTCTTAGTTAGCCTTCTGATGAAATCCTTTCTTCTATTCTTTTAGTATAGTTTTAATATAATATATATCATAAAATAATAAATCAAGCCTTCTGAAACATGGAGTCAACATTCTCGTCTCTTCCCTCATCCTGGGACCCCTGTGAATAATGTCACATTATTCCTTTAGTGTCCCTTCAGCCAGCAGTCTGAGATCTATGATTCTTTTTATTGTCTTTGTTTTTTCTCATGTTCATGAGGGTTTGGTTTATTGTTTTTCTTATCCTTATGGAAGTAGCCCAATAAATCAAGTGTTCCTATATTCCACATATCCTTAAATTGTTGTATTTGTACAAAAGCAAGGTCTTCTGAGGTAGCTTTGGACTTCATATCTCTCATAGACAATTTCACACAGAGCAGTTTTGGGAGACTGATAAATAGCTCAAGAAAAAGTGTGCAGGACATAAAATCTGACAAAGAGTACAAATGACAAGGATCATGTGCCTAGACATGTGATGGGAAGTGCTTTTCATACCTATATATATATGTATATATATCCAAAGACTCAAGAATGACCATTCAGTCCAGAAAGAGTCAAATTCTTTGTTCTAGTTCTGACCATCTTCTCCTCTCCAAACAGAAAAATGATACACTGTAAGAGTATTTAGAAGCTGAAAATGACTGCTTATAATATCCCTTAACACAGAGATGTCTTCCTAAATATTTCATTTACAAGATGCTGGCCCTCATTTCTTAATATAAGTATGTTCATGAAATAGTAAAGTAGTCTTGGTATTCTCAGTCTTGAGCATTAATATTATTTATCTTAAGTCATCCTTATCCGCATTTGAGCTGGTTGCACTAGCAGGGAAATTTAGGATGAATTACACTTATAGGTGTCCATAATGTAGTTAAAAACATTCAGATAAATTCATACATGTTCTATTTCTGTGACATAAATCAGTTACTGATTTATATCTGACATCTACATTATAGTCTACATCATGGTCTCTACCTCACTGCTATTTGATATGTTGTCCTGTAAGAATATTGTTGTCCTCTTTATGTTGGAAGTTATTGGTGTCAGATATTTTCCTTGTATTTTGTTTATTTTGAAGTCTACATCTATCCCCTGGTGGTATTCATTATGTGACACAAATAAATTAAAAATAGAGAAGTAAAAAAAAAGTTTAACTTTGCATTCCCTGAATGTTCCCAACTAGCCTAATCTTCTGTGATCAGCATATTTGACAAACATATTCTCTATTTTATTTTACAGAAAATAATTTAACAATTGAACAGTGCTCAATGCAAGAGAAATCCTTTCTGTGCACTTGCTAGGCTACTTGTGTCTTTCCAAACTGAAGACAAATAATTGAGTAACTTCACTTTGACTACTTCTTTTTGTGTCCCTGTATTTAGTTTTGTTCCTCCACAGTAATTTCCTGACTTCTTATTTCTTAGTGCTTACGAGAATGTCAAGTGAGGTTATCTCAAAATTCTCTATCAGTCATCTAAAATCCAATTAAATTCACCAGTCAATGGGGTGCTTTAGAAATAATATGGCTGTGTATTACAAACTGGTGTCTTTGCTTCAGTATTTTTCTGCTGACAATCCCATATTTGTTTTTAAATACAGGTTTTATACCATGTTGTAATTAGAGATCAGTTAATAGTGTTGGATGAACTAGGGAGCTTCTCAGTGTAATAAAAATTATTTACCATTCATTATTTTTCTGTTCATTATGTGGCACAAATTGTTTGTTTGATGTTTTATGAATGCAAGTCTGAAGAAAAAGTGGAAGTGAAAGCAGCTTGAAAACGCTATACAATTTTCAAATTATGATGTCCAGATTTTTATTAGCATTTTAATACCTTACTATTCTTTCCAAGAAGTTAGTGCTTAATGAAGTGAGATATCCTGAAGGCACTTCATAACTGCTGAGAAAAAAAATATATCTAGTGCACTTTTTCTGATTTTTTCCCGACCCCTCTTTTCAAGGATATTGAAAGGAAAATACAGGAATAGATAAACAGAGCTTTCAAAACATGTTTCAAGACCAAAGGCTGACAGTTCTTTGCAATACATAGGGAAGATATGGCCTGGGAAAATGCCTTAAGATTTTGTCCTCACCTCAGGAAAAGTTTCCTGTCGAGTTAAAGGTAAAGCAATCTATTTTCACCCTTATTAGGTCTCCTATTGCCAACAAAATACACTGGTTTATGCTTGTATTAGGCTGGCTGAATGACAGAAATATTGCATAATACTGCTAATGGTACCCAGTTAATGGAGGGTAATGGAGCAGAAAATATGTTCATTACTGAAAAGGTGGAGAAGGGATGCTTTTATATTGTTAGCCTGGAAAACCCCAAATGACTTACAGTTATTTGTCTGTAGACAGCAGGAAATGTGATTAGGACGTTGGCCTGACAGAATGACTCACTTAAAAGTGCCCTTTCCCATTTTACTTCTCTTAAAGTTAAGGACTTAAAATCTTAAAATCACTATATTTTGCTTTTCCCTTTGTGAAGATATCTACCATGCCATTCCACTATAGTGCAAGACAGAACTTCAGCTTATATTGAAAACCTGTATAAAAATATTTTTATTGTTGCTTTAGACTTTTATAGTGTGGCATATTTAGCATTGGTGTTTATCACAATTATGATCAAGTTTAAAAAGCTAATATTAAAAATTAAGTTTTCTTCAATACCAAGAAAATGTGGAATATTTCACATATTTGTTTATAATATATGACATTTTTGTTTTATTATAACATTTTCTACCTGTATGATTCATAATAAAAAGAAATTTACTTCCTAAATCTAGCAAGCATAAAAGATTGGCTTCCTTTATGTATGTATAAAGGTAGCAAGCAAAACTTTTATTTGGTTAACTGTTGAAACTAAGGAGAAGAAACCCCTCATCTTTATGAAAGTTTAATCAAGCATGAGATATAATGTTTTTATATCATACATGAAAAAAAACCAATAAAATTTTGCAAGTTTCATAAACCTAATTTCTGCTTCCATTGACTTAAATTTGAATAGGAACAGGCTTTAAGCTTTTTGACTGTAGGCCATTTTATGCAAATAATACTTAAACTCAAATGTAGCAGTTTTTATATCTTCAATACTTAAAGTCAGAGGCAGCAGTTTTTTATATCTTTCTTAATCACTTTGTATTAATCTTTTCAAAACAATTGTGGCCAAGCCTTCAACCAAAATCGATTACCCAAAGGGTCATGGCAAGTGAAACTGCCAGGAAAGGGTGCTATAATTATGCTACACCTGATAACATTGTTGTGGTCATGGTAGTTATTTTGTTTTATGTTCAACATATATTCATAGTTAAGATTAAAAATAAAGACAAGATCCCGAGTTTTTTTCATAGCCTACGTATAAGAAAAATGTGTAATATTTTTATAATACATTATTGGAATTATTGATCTGTAAGTTACTAATTCTATAAATAGCATATGTGGAGGTATTAACAATATTATTAATATTACTGACTTAATTTTTTTTTCTCAGAAACGTGGTTATGGCTATATCACATCTTGCATCCTGGCTTTCAAGCCCTTTTGCCCTAGATCCAACCTTAAGTCAGAGACATGGTTTTCTGTATCTCCTCCTGGGTGGTAGATAGGGCTGGCGAGGGCTTCAGAAATGTCTGGTTTTATGGACATAAACACAGTCTGTAATGAGCAGACATGTTAGGCCTCTATATTGCCATCATAAAATAATTAAATTTATCTGTCAGTGCACGAGAGCTAATGCACTGCAAATTGTAATTTCCCTGTGTGCAAAGATCTTTTTGTTTCTTAAACTTTGTATTTGGATGTCTAGGTGTTAGTAAAATCAGAAATTTTAAAATGCTGTATTTTGAGGGGGTTTTATGTGGATATCAATGTTATCTTTTCTTAAAGGATTTCATCCACTTTGTTTTTTGCTGTGTTATGTTAGTAATTTCCCATATTTTAGATACCATAAAAATAAGGACTGAAAGATACAATCGGCCTTTGCTTAAGCCCTGAGAATTTAAAATTATATTTTGAGCCTTTCCCAGAAATAAAATTGATATCTTCAAAATAATAAGTCCAGGAGAGATTAAAAAATTTAGGGAAAAAGGCATAGAAATAATCTATAATAATTTCCAGTGAAGCGACACTTTATTTTCTAGTGTTGAATTAATGGACAAGAACTAAAATATTCCAAGATTATTGTTGTAGCAAAGTGGAGTCCAGATTTATATTTGCACATTTTGTCTGCTTTCAGTCAATGCTAACTAAATTTTTAAATTTTCTTATGTTTCTTGTTATGTCTAGTTTGAAATATTATGCCTAACATTGAAAAAGAGAAGCCTCATTTTCTTCAGCAATTGGTATAAACTTAAAATACAGGTCAAATGGCTTGCCTTTGAACTTTACAGTAATGTATTCTCAAAGAGCTAAAAAATTCCCTACGATCTAGGATTTGTCTACAAATTCAGATATTTCATAATGCATAATATTGATTATTCATAGTTTTCAAAATCTGTCTTTTAAGTATTTTTATAATTTTTTCATCTAAAATATCCTAACTCTTGCACTTTTTTCACTTAAAAGACAGAAGCAAAATATGAAAAATTCACAGAAAAAAAAAAAATTTCTATAATCTTGAGGCTTTTTGAGCATTTCCTGTAGTTCATAGTGGTTTTCTTCTGTAAATCCTTGCTCTTGGATTAGAACTTCCTTGTTCTATGGTACTTCAGAATGAAGTACCATATTTCAAAGCCTTCCCAAAATTAATTCACAAAATTCATCTGAAACCTTTTAAAAAGTTGTACATTCATCCATAAGTTTTTCCAAGATGGATTCAATCAGAAATTCAGTCTGGTAAAGACACTTTTCTTTTCATAGGTATAGGATGCCTAGATCTGTTTCTAATTTGTTTACATATTTGGGTACAGCAAATAGAAGAAAAAAAACCAACAACTTGAAAATCAAAACTATGAATAGGGACTAGAGTTTTTGTAAAGATCTCTGAATTGCAGAAAAAAGCTAGGTGAAAACCCCTCTGTATTACAGGAAAATAATCTTTAGGAGCTTGCATTCTTCACAGTAGAGAAAGACCTAAACTTTAATGAGATCAAATTTGAACTAAGAGGAACTGAGTCCAACTGGATACAAGGAAGGCCATTCTCAGAACTTTAAGATTAAATATGTGATTTAACTGAAGAAGTTTATTAATAACTTCATTTTCCTAAGCCATCTAAATGTGCTTGTGTGTGAGGAGAAAGAGACATCCATGCATCTGACTGCTACATTTACCACAATAGCAGCAGCCAGGGTTCAGTTTCTGTTATTCAATGAGTGGCAATCTGTCTCATTTTTTGCACGCCTGTCAAATAATTTGCATGAATTTCCAGCCTTGATGGAACTTATCACTTGAGTGTCCAAGTTGGTTTTCTTTATTCATACTAGAATATTCAGTGAATTCCAATTTGCTTGCTGTCAATCATACTTGATCTGTAGTCTATAAAAAGCAGTGGTTTATGTAACATGCCAAGTTTTTGCCTTTTTATTTCCAGCTTGTTTTTTCCTTCTGCATTCAAGGAAGTGCAAACAATGTATCTGACAACAATATTTCCTATCATAAATGGTAACCAGCATCTCATGCTACTCATTAAAATTTATAAAGTGTCCTATACTTGCAAAATCCAAATAATTTTTCATCACCACAGGAGAAGAACAAGTCACAGAAAATTTCAGTTGTAAGCAGTTACAACGAAACACAGGCAGCTATCTCCTCTTGAAATGTCTTGTTAAACATTATATCTTCATTGGAGTAAGAATGTTAACTGAAAATTCCTTCTGAAAGTTCTGTGAATAATACATAAAGTAAAGCAAGAACCATGTTTTGAAGAACACACTGCTCAAAAATCACTTCAAAAAAGGTGTGCTAACATGTCTTGAAAAATAAACAAAATTGTAAAAGTTTTATCTTTCTTTCTTGGACACATAAAATTTTTTTTTTTCATTCCCTATCTCTACATTTAGTAAATTGATACTTCAGCCCTGTTTTGATCATAAATTTTTATAGACTTTATTTTAGTTAAATTAGTAAATAAAATTCATTCAACCAATTTCCTTTATGAAATTTACAGTGTTATAAAAAAACAAAATAGTATCCATTTATTTAAATGAAATATTAGATTACATTGTGGCCTAAATTTTTAAGCATTAGTCTCCATTCACTTCAAAAGAGAGATATTTTAACATCACTTTTACAGAGGAAATTAGTGGTTTCAAACAGGAAAAAGCCCTGCCATTGCACAGCTGTTTAGGGGACCCTATGAAACGAGGAGAGTTTGGTGACTCCTCCAGGCATGTACATGAAATCTTGCAGAACTTTGAAAACTGGTCAATAGAAATGAGAATCATGACATTTCTGAAAATAGTAGGAGGTTTGAACCTGATCTAGTATTTTAATTGAAACCCTGTAAATAATGAGAATATCAGCTTCATAATATCTGTTTAATTATTTAGCTTTTTTATTTAAAAAAAAGCCAAACAAACCAGAAAATGTAAATAAAGGCAAAATATGAAGCTATCTTGTTTTACAGTACATTTGGATTATAGATAAAGAACAGAAATATGTAAAAAAATTAAAAAGAACCAACCCAAACAACCCCCTCCCCAACACAAAACAAAACAAAACCAAAGCCTGATAAAACAGAGAAAAAGGAAGAAGGGATACGAGAACAAATTTTAAAGATGTGTATTTCCACAGATTTTGACCAGAAGAATAAGACTACTAGCATGGCATATGCTCACCAGGTGCTCACATATGAGCATTTAAGTTTGCCTGATGACTCCAGAAATAGAATCCATAAGTTGCAGTGAGTTGTAGTTAAAAAAAAAAAACCTGCCACTTTAGGTCTTCAAAGGTGGTACTAATAGGCTGTCTGTTAACACTGAAGGTTAAAAATTGAGTTGAGGGGATTTGGGCATACTGTAATTTGGAGACAGTGTGAGCACAGAATACTGTAGCAGAGAGAATGACAATAATCTGTTCTTGCAGCTAATAAGATCAGAAATACATGAATAAACTGTAAAAAGAAAGGATAAATTAAGTAGTAACATGTATAGTAGCCTTCATAAACTTTGGAGTAGCAAGGCTCAAGGTCACAGGCACTTATTGTAGTGAATCAGAATCTGTTTCATATGCTGCTTTATTTTGTGTTATCCAGTGAAAAATTTGGTGCAACATCTAACTAAATATTTTAAGGTCTTTTATTTAATACAAGCAAGATCTACTCTTGCTTGTGTTAAATAAATTTTGTACATTACTGCTCTGACAGTAATGTACAAAATTAGAATTCTACATGTGTATTGCCCAGGCAAAATCTAGGCTTTGTCTTATGTTGCTCTTACAGTATTTAGTAATAGATTTATATTTGCTTGGTTCTGAAACTACTCACTGAATTACAATAAAAATGAATCAAATTTGTTTAACAAGAGCAACTTGGATGCCAATTAACCTTTTTAGGTCTTCTCCAAAAATTTAAAAGGTGTCAAACTGCTTCTCTTCTCTTTTCTAATCTAAAATGACTTATGTGTTATTGTCTGGTATTGTAGCCTTTTTATTCTTTTTACAAAATTTTGAATGTCTGGTGCTAGGATAACCAATGTGTAATATGTTTGAAATTATGTATGTTTTACAAGTAACATAGAAAAATATGTTTATTTGAGTTCAATATTATTTGTGTATTACAAAATTTGCAATTTTGGAATTTTTTTAAAAATTACTTGGACTTTCTTTTCTTGGGCAAACATAATTGATGAGAGTGAGGCATGTTGGGATTTCATCTCCAGTTATGTAACTGCTATTTGTTTGGTGGTGTGTGCTGCAATTAATAAGATGAAATAGAAAATGGAATCTAAATGGAATCTAAATGGAATCTAATGGAATTTTGCTGACCAGAACAAGAAGGTAAAAGACCTTTAACCTATTTAACTTTTTTTGTTAATTTGTTTGTTTCCAAGTCTTGCTTTTCCTCAGAAAGCATTTGCTGTCTACAGCACTGAACTTTTGCTAAAATCCCTCTCCTGCCACCAATCTGTAAGTAACTACAAATGAGAAAACAGTCCCATCTTCCTCTCTCTAGTCTGTCCTGTGGGCTTAAACAGACAGGAAAAGTGATTAGCACTATAAGTGGAAGTAGTAGACAAAGAATACCCTAACAGGATGTTCTTGCCCATCAAAGAATAGTAAAGAGACCTTTCTGCCTCTCCATATTGCAAAACCCACATAGGAAGGTCACAGCAGATCCTTTGCCCTGAATATATCCTATTTCCTGCAGAGTAGGAATAAGGACAGATATGTCTCCAGTCCTGAGGTTACACCATGTTTTGTGAATATGGTAGTGAGTCCTCTTCATACCTGGGCATGTCCTGGGTTAAGAAGGCTATTCATGTGGATGAAGATGAAGGCTTTATTAAAAGAAAGCAAAAAACTCTTCATTAAAATGTCTCAAAAGTTTTAGATCCTTCTAGAGGACCAGAAAGGGGTTCTTTTTTTTTTTTTTTTAATTAAAGTATTTATAAAGATGTTGAGATCTGTTATGGATGAAGTTCTTAGGCCAGGATCAATCACACATTGCCCAGACCAGGAACTTTTATGCTTGTATGCTGAGAAATAGAAGTAACCAATTGATAAATTTTGAAGTAATGAAGAAGTCCCTAGATAGTTATCTAAGGACCCTGATAAATTGTCCTCCAGTGATGTCAATTTCTCTCTGTTGCCCAAAAAGAAGTCTAAACTAATTCTGATTTAGAAGTCTCTCATTGATATGGGTAGTAAGCGAGGTGAGTCCCCCCTCTCACCCTCTTTCTTTTGTGTTGCATACACATACATTTTGCTAGATGCTCAAAGAAAAAAAAATAAAGAAGTGAAAGGGAAATTAAAGACATTTAAAGTGATTTTTCAATAACTAACTTATATCTTATTCAAAATATTTTGCCTTGGAACTTAAAGGACATTTTTTCAGTGTCTACTTCTAAGCATATATTAAGAGGCTTCATCCAGACATGTGCTCAGAGCAGATGTAGAATTCCTCTGCCCTTGCACCAAATGAGCCAGAAACTTATGCAACCCCATTAGTATGTCATTGTTAATGTACTTTGATTCTTAGCCTTGCATGTTTGGGGTTTTTTTTCCTTTTGGTTGCCTTTCAGAACAAAGGTTGTGAGCTGAAGTCCCTGAAAACCTGACATGTAATTTTGAGGTCTTTTGAATTTTTTACGGGTATATATGTGTCATTTGCAATTTGAAAACTGTTTAGAACTATATGCACTTGAGACAAGTGCTGAAGGTATGCTGAAATGTAGAGAAGGGTGCTGAAATGAAGTTAAAATGTAACACTCAGAATTTTGTTTTCTTTTAAAACGTCATATTTGAGGTAAAGCATATTGTTATGCAAATTCAAGTCCAGTCTATTCCTGGTATCTTACTAAAATTTTAATAGCATATGCAAAAGACAAATATCAAAGAAAAGTAAAAATTAAACTGTTAGAATAGCACACACTCAAATGCAAATTTAAGAAAAGGAGAAAAGAAAAGAAAAATAAAATCAGAGGTAGGAAATAAGGTACAAAAGTTTCTGTCATTAAGTTCTATGTTAAAGATAAATTGAATGGATTTTTCATTCTGAATGTAATCACAAAATAAGACTTGAATAGCAAATTTTCCGTTAGATGAAATTATATGTATCCTGTGAAATTATAGTTTGCAAAGAGCTCTATACAATCATGCCTGAGATCATTAAAGTACTCATTCATGTTTGTCTGATTTAGGAAAATACCTGTATTAGGAGAGTTGGGTTTTTTAATTTGATTTTTTCAAAATGGCTCAGTGAATATAGATGCTGAAATTAAAGCAGCAATAAAGTCTTTGCCATTAATAGACCAGTTACTGGAATTCAGCTTTTAGATTTAGATTAAGAAACACAAAAATCAAATAACTTATGCTGGTTTTGAATAATAGAGGATAGTGAAAAAAAGCTTCCATTTTTTATTGTGGTTTTGTCTTCATTTTGTTTTCTTATAGCTGTCTGAATAAATGTAGCATTTCAAGTGCAGTCATATAGTTGAAGATAGGTTTCATGAATCACTAAACTACCTTGCATCC
This sequence comes from Leucosticte australis, assembly GCA_025504685.1. Classification (NCBI taxonomy): domain Eukaryota; kingdom Metazoa; phylum Chordata; class Aves; order Passeriformes; family Fringillidae; genus Leucosticte; species Leucosticte australis. Next base: position 70,836,604 of record JANIJU010000001.1, on the reverse strand, counting down.
TATCACTAGCCTGAGAGAAGTTATTAAAATCTGTCTTCCACAGGACTTCCCTAATATCAATAATTTTGAGGTGTTCTCACCCATTAGAGTAATTTAAGTATTTAGTAATTTAGGGGAAAACACACACATATAAGGATTCTGGCAGTTATGTGGAACCTGGTGGGGAAATGTGAAATCTGCTGGATTTAGGTGAGCAGCTTTAGGAATGACTTGGAAGTGCACAATTAATATTTAAAAAGAAGGGGGAGGAAAGGCGAGCTGAAAGAAAAGGGTGTTATTGAATAATAACTGCTAAATTGTTAAAATTATTTACATTTCATAGATTATAAGGTTTAGTGTGATATAAAGGGTTTGGAAATATGTGAAGAGATTGTTGGAGCTGTGTTTGTGATATTTGGTCCTTCACCTAAATCTCCAGCTTCTGGAGTTTCCTTGACAATATTAGAATGATTACCTGATTAGCAAGTATCTTACTCTTAAAATGAAATATGAAGTATAAAATCCTTCAGACAACTAAATCAGAATATAAATAGAAACCCAAGGACAAGAGGTCCACTTCTTCAATTACAGTATCCTAACTTTGATGAGGAAGGATGAGAACTGGAGCTTTGCGTTCTCAGTGATGAGTTTGGCATATGGAATTGGATTCTGAAAAATCTGTGTGTGTCTGTGTCTCTGTGTGTGTGTATGTGTTTGTCATTACCAATAATTTTTCTTCCCTGCTGCAAATTATTGCTAATGAAGAAGTGAGAGAAGAATTTTGTCTTTCATGAGTGGATGTAGACAACAAAAATGTACTTGAGTTTCTGTCATAAAGAAGCCAAGAATCATCACTTTCTCTGGGCTGAAAATTTGTGATAAATAAGGTGTCCAGATGAATATTTTGGTATTTCATATTGTTAGGAATAAGACCTACAGAAGGAAATACTGAAAGGGGAAAAAGGAGATAATGTAAAAATGACAAGTAGAAAAACAAGGGGAAAGAGAAGAACTTACTGGACATCAATGGGTGTCTTCACACATCGGTTATAAAACAACTCACCTTCTTTCTCCTTTGGACAGGTCATTTTAATTCTACATAGATTAATTGAATCTTATCTAAATTTTCTACTTAAAACAATTTATGGGATGTGGAACGAGAGGCTTTTATTTGTGTATCTGTTTATGCTTATGTGTCTATTAAGAGGAGTCTATTGAAGTAAAATCAGAGGTGGATGTTAGACTTCTTTGACAATCAATATAATAGGTAAAAAAAATTGAGTTAAATACAGAAGTGGATTTGATATTTATTTAAACTTACCATAATGTCATGACTGAGTTTTCAGTGCTATAGGATATTTCCAATTTATTCTTTAAGCAACAGAGTGCAGTGGGCTGCAGTGACTTTCACAGTGTCAAGAGAATTCAGTTTAATTCTTCTCAAACACTATGAGAACAATAGATAGGAAAGACTTTGTAGTATATTTTAGATCACTATTTTTCTCATGCCTGCCCCATCAAAATCTGGATTCTCAAACAATTTTTTCTCATGCCTGTCAAATTCCTACCAGTATGATTTGACTTGCTGAGGCCATGAATTATATGATATATAATGAAAGTCAAGTATTAGTGGAAATTACCTCAAACCTCAACATTTAAATGATCAGAAATATTTAATTTCAGGTCTGAAGATGGTCCTTAATGTTAATTTAAAAAAACCTGCTCCACAGAGTTACACAATGTAATGACTATCAGTATTTTCTTGCCATTTTGCAGACAAATGGAGAGCAAAACGGTCCCATTTCATAGTGAAAGGGGATAGATGGAGTGAGAAAGCTGTGGAAAAACTTTGCAAAAAAAAAAATACGAAGGCCAAGAACCAGTATTAAGAAAGTGGTGCTGGAGAAAGAAATTAATGGAAGCATCTGAATGGTCTCAGTATCAGGAATCAAAACAAAAGCCAGAATCTTTTGGAAGAAGGAGAAGTTATAAAAGAAAGGACAAGGACAGCAGCATGTATTTAAACAGGATCTAGGCAAGAGGGGAGAGAACTTAAACAGTATTAATTGATAGCACAAGAATCCAGATTTACTTCTGTAAATCAGACCACAAGACTAGTTCCAAGCTGATCCTACAGTATACATGGTATAGGTGTATTCTATGTTTTAATTTTTTTCCCTCCATATGTGATTCTTTTTTGCAGCAGGGAGGAAGCAAAAGTGGAGTTAGCGCTCTTCAAGGCAGCTTTAAATAGGATAACCCAGGAGACATTTCTGTCTGCTCCTACAGATCTTGGCCTCAGGCAATAAAAGCCTTTGACATGCTCCCTCCTCTTAAAAGAGAGATTGTCCTACATATAATAACCTTGCTCAGTATGCTTATTCAATATTTCAATATTTATGTCATAATTATATGGTCTTTAATGAAGAAAATGTTAATATATCCTTAACTGCATATTCAGATGCTGAAGAAATCAAACAGCATTTACAGAACCCCTATTGTTATCATGAAAACACTTAAAAACATGTTTTTAATATGCAAGAATTTAAATTTCTGTAGCTTTCAGAATAGTATTTACAGAATTTGGTGATTATATATACTTACCAAGGAACCGAAAATATAAGAAAGTTGACACTTTAACAGCCTAGAATCTATATCTAGATTCAATGGCTAGAAGCCAAAGCAGAAAAAAAATTAAATTATTTAAAAATCATGTTCTTATAGAAAGTGTAAATAATAATTGAAGCAATAAAGACATTTTAAGTATAAGCCAGTATTTTCAGTCCCAGAGTGATGAAGCATCATGTTTGTCCATGCCTTACAAACACGTCAGATTTATTAGACTTTTTTATTAGAGGTCTCTGATACATGAAAGTTATCCTAAAAAGGCTCAAATTTTAAGCATTAAAATAAAACAACGTCTTGGTCTTTAAGTTCAGATCATGTTCAAAGCACGTTGCTTTTTTTTTTGCTGAGGCTAGGGCACATTCTTAATTAGGAATTGCCAAGTGGTATGGGATCAAAGTTGAGCAAAGTTTTTATATCATAATGCATATAAGTACTTGACTATTGTGCATGCAAAAAGTCATGGCTTTGAACTGCTTTTTTACCATTGTTTCAAACACCTTCTGGAGATTACAGTAGAGTAAGTCAAACAAATGGCAGAGAGCCATGTAAAATCCACAGAAAAACACAACACAACAAACCAAAACCAAAGCCCTCACAAAAAAAAAAAAATCAAGAAAAAAGCAGAACAAAATATAAAATAAAAACAAAATCAAAAGCAAAACCAAAAGAAAACCCCACCCAAACAAATGAATACTTGCTGTTCCTCAGTGTTTCCCAGCCCACAGCTTCTTGGGCACTCTACTGCAGCAGGAAAATGTAATAGAGCACTTCTATTCTTCCATCCTTGGTCAGTGTGCAGTAGTGAGAGGAAAGCCTGATGAGCCTGGTGCCACTTATTGCTGAAATACAGGGATACTGACAGCTTTGCAACATGGATAAATGTCTTGAATGGTACCATTACTAAATGCCTAGTTGTGCAATATATCTGCACTTATTTTCTTAGAGAAGGCAGTATTGTATCATTTGTATTTTCTTATCAAAACAGTAACTCCAATTGTTTGCTAACCTTGTGTCTTGTCTTCTCTGCACCTTTGTTCTTTTATGATTGTCCTTTACATTCCCTGAATATCACACCAGTATCTGTCCTGCTTTTCAGACCTTGTTAAAAACAATTCTGTTTCAAATATTTTATTTCTAGAACTTTTAAAGACATGTGCTGCGGATTTCACAAAGGAATTTTCTCCTTTGTTATCAGGCAGACAAACTGTCTTACTTGAAACAGATATTGTCCTCTCCTTATGTTAAGGACAATATACTGATCTTAGTTGCTTTTAAGGAAGAACTTTGCACTTAGATAATTTCTTGATTTAATGTTTATAACATTTGCAAAGAAACCTCCACATTACAGTGTTGTCGACCCTGAGAGACTAAATTTATGATCAGTATGAATTCCATGTTTCATTAGACAGATCTGAATGTCATATTCTCATAATAGTAGGGAAAATTAATAGAGTGTGTCATGGTGTGTATTGAGTATATTACATAGGTTAAAAAAACCCAGCAATAATTTTTTTAAAAAAATCCGCATTTCCTTCTTGTTATTTCTGTGGCTGTGACAATTTCTTATGTCAATACATATTTTTGGTGGCCAGATTCAGAATACAAAAAGCAATACAAATAGCATATAAATATGTTCATGAAAATAAATGTCCGACTACAGGAACTTCATAGGTATTTTTTTATATTCTATTTCAGTGACAGCCCATTCAAACTGATTTTCTTTATTAAAGGCATTTTTTCTCTCTATCCATCAATGTTCCCTTAAAGATGCATTGCAAACGAAGTTTGTAGAGAGGAAAAATTGGGTTGATCAAAGCTTAGGCAACTTTCAAATCCCACATTAGATTAACATATTAATAATTAAAGAAAAAGAGCTTTTAAAAATTCTTTGGTTTTATAACCTTACATCTTTCTGAGAAAGGGAAAAGGCAATGAGTCTCCTTGGTGTAGGAAACGAGACAGAAAGGTTAAGCCATATATCTGTATCCCTTGCTTTTTTTTTTTTTTTTTCTGGTGAAACTGACCAGAAAAGATGGATAAGGAACTATAGCTTGTAAAAAGAGTGCCAGTGTTTCACTATTTAGTATGAATAAAATATCTAACCTTTTATTTTTGCTGTGTCATTTAAATTTTAATTTTCACCTTTCAGTTTTACTACCACTGCAAAAATTGCAAAAAAATAAGTGTATCTTACAGAAACATGCTGAAGTCCTGAAATATCAAATTGAATTTTCTGTCAGAAAATAATTTCTCACACCTCTAAAATAAAAAAATTGAAATCTACTCTACTCCAAAACTTTTCACAACTAATTCTGAGCTTCACACTGTTCCCAAATATATTTGTCTAAGGGGCAAAAGCAATAATGTTAATGAAATCAGGCAGTTAACAAATTGTCCATAACATAATTTTGACTTTCCAATGTGGTTTTGATTGATCCTTTATCCTAAGCTTTCAACTTAATAGAGGGAAATGTAACGAAAATTAGATAATTAAACAAAAGATGAAGGTTCAAATTTGTCAATGGACAAATAAAGCTCACTGATGTGACTGAGAGGAAAACTTATCTGTAAACCAAAAAGTAAAGGAGCTGCTATGTAACAAAAAATCAATTACTTTTAGAAGTATTTTTGTGGGTGGTTGGTTGGTCAGTTCTGATATCAGAGAAAATAAGAAATCACCAAGTTCACAAAATTTGATATATTTTGGAGAAGCTTTGCTCTGGAGACTACTGATCTATCTTTCCTATAGTCACAGTTGTTGTTTGGCCATTGCAGTATTCTGGCTATCAGTATTCTGTAATGTGATAACAAGAAAAAGACAAATGAATATTTCAGTTGGTACTGAAAGCAGTAATATTTTTTTCTCAGTTTTCAGTTAAACATAACTATAAAAATAACCTATTCAAGTGTTTTAAGGATCTGATTTATTTACAAGAAAATCTGGATTATATGGCCTTTAATTACAGAATAGCATTATATAAAATGAAATACTAAGCCTTTTAACTGGAACTAACTCAGTAAGTCATAACCATGCATTAAGAATCCTGTTTAATTGTCCTAAGTTTATTAACTCTTTGTTTCTTGTTAGCTGTCCAGGACTCTTCTTCCTTCTGCAGTACTTTCTTGAAAATCTGTTAAAATTAAAGATGAAGAGTCTTTTTCAGTTTTATAGCATTCTAACAGGAAAGGACAGAGAGATCCCCAAAATCCTTAAATACTTTATTATTTGAGGTAGACCAATATGCATTTCGAGCTTGAAATTTTGTAGCTGCCTATTACATAAGTATATATAAAATTATGACATGTCTGATGGTCATATTTTCATTTTTTTATGAATATTAATGACTAAATTTAGGAGTATTCAAAACCCAAGTAATTAACCTACAAATAAAGGTATTTAAACATGGCTTGCAAACCTCTTAGTTTCAGGAATGGAGCAGCTCACGTTTTCAATGGAGCAGCTCACATTTTCACTATTGAGATCTAAGCATTTCACATTCCTCTGATATTTGAATTTCCATAGAATATAGGCCCAGATGCATTGATGTACAATGGCTTTAAACTATAGCACTAATTTCTCTGAATTTACATTACCTGAAATGCCTGAACTAGGGAGTAGGAAGTAGGAAATGGGAGTTAAGCTATGAATGCAATCATTGATGACTGAAGGGTAATTTAGAGTTGAAGTAATGCTTAACACTTCTGAATCACTGTCTAAAGGTGTCTGTCTTTTCATTAATGCTGTAATCTGTTTAAAAGTAAATTAGGTCCTAAATTAGCTAGTTTAGGCTAATTTGAACACCTAATTTAGCCTAGGAAAGTCAAGATTATGAATCATAAATGTATCATGGCATGGTGTTTTCCTGAAACATGTAAAAATTCAGGCAAATATCCATAAATGAGGCAGTGGAAGAGCAATCAGTAAGTACTAAGATTGGTTCTTTACCTTTTCACTATTTTTCAGAAAAATTAGAATAATGTAGAATAAACTGTGATTTTCAGACATTTAATGGCTTCTGTATTTAAATTACATGATGTCCTGATTTTGGATATGCTATTTCTTTTATGCTAAAACTCATATGAAAAAGTTCAAATCTCATTTATTCATTTCATAACAGCAAAAAACACAGAATGAGAGCATTTGTGTTTTTTTAAATAGGATTTTAGAATGTGATATTTAATTTATAACTGTAAATTTTTTTTTTATTTTTCTAAATGGGGGCACTCTACATGTATTTTTTTTAATTTATTGGATGTGGCACTTCACAATACTGAAATCCTACAGAAAGAAATCCCCACAAAACCATAAAACAGAAAGAAAGGGAAAAGCGTGTTAAATTGTTGCCTATAAATCAGAAATGTTTGAATTATAATTTAAATTTCAGAGAAAATGTTCGATACAGTTAAGGGTAGTTAATTTTTAAAGATATTGTAAACATACATTAAACTGAAGGGGCAAAAACTCAACTTGTCTAAATGTCAGAGGTCAACTCACTGCAGTGAAAGAATGGCAATGTATCCTAGGCAACATTCTGCCTCTAAATGTCTGTATTAGTTTTGTGAGACCTGTTGAAAGCTGTTGTCACCATCTACCATCCATCTCATGGTATTTTGCACAGGGGAAAAGTACAGATTTACTACACAATTGCTTTTCTCTTTTTCTTGGTGACATAACAAAGGATACTACAGAATCATTCCTGTCAATCATCTGTTATGATAGTCAATGTATAAATATGATAGCTGACATAAGCTCAGTATAAATCCTCAGCTCTTTTTGCTTACCTGGCAAAGGCAACTCCTTTGCTGTCCACAATGAATGTGTGTGTGGATGAACCAGATAAGGAATATATTTGATGAACTGGAAGAAGCATTAGGCATGAGATGTCAGATGACTTCTAACAAAAAGAATCATATTTAAAACTGAAAAATAATTAATTGAAAAAACATGGATAATTTTTTTCCCAGTGTTTTATCACATTGGAGCAGAAGCCTATACTTTTAGAGAATTCAAGAAATATTTTTATCTGCTCACATATTTTTTTTACCTTGAAGTCTTCTTATGTCTGAAATATTCTGTCTAGGGATAAGCCTAAAGTTGTTGAAATTTTTAACTACAATTTAGAATTCCTCTCCCTCTTTGTTTCAAGCCCATTTACCCTCTGCTGTAGAGTGATGAAACCTACATTTGTCTCTTTGACAACTGCAACACACCTTTCCGCTTCTGAACTCTTTCCTCCTGGGTATTGATTACCAGCACATTACCTTTGTCAGTCAGTATAAAAACCTTTTTCATTCACCCAGGTCTTAGCTAGCTCACATCTTTTCCACAATATGCTCTGTTTAGAACCTTAAACAGATCTTTAAAAATAATCTCTAACATTAACTCTAGCTGCCCCTTACTCTCTTGCTCCTACTAGCCCTTTATGCCGGAGGGATTGCCTGCCATACAGAGGTCACAGTTCTAACAGCTTATGCCGGAGGCCAGCTTCAGGCTGTGCAGCTGGGCTTGCATGTCCTTTCACACTACCTGAGGGCACAGCAGCACAAACACAACACATGTTTTTCAACATTCCATCAAGCCTTAAGCATTTTTTTTGTAATGTTTGGGGAAAAAACCCAACAAATCCTACTGTTACAATAAGTATTGAGCTCTGGCAAGGGTGAGTATATAAGTGTGACCATTTTTTAAGATGAAGATCTTATCTCCAGAGGCCATCTACCATCCAGAAATGTGTTGAAATTTCCCTACTGCAGTAACATAGTAGGACCATTGCAGAATTTGTCTTATTTATTTAATGTCCAGTTCTTCTGTCATGTTGAAAGGATGGTGGTGTTTTCTTTGTGGTAAAGAGGCTAAAAGTTTAATCCAAGCTGATCCCCTTCAGTGGGCCAAGATCAACATTATGAATGGCGCAAAAATATTCAGGATCCTTCCCTAAAATTTAAAAACTTATACCAGTTTTTGGAGGTAAAGTTCTATGCTAGCATATTTCAATGACATGTACAAATTTTATTGCAAAATATTATTCATTAAAAGTTAACCTTCATTTCATGTTGTCTTATCTATCAGTGAGGATTTTTTTGAGATTTACTTATTTTAACTGAAAAGAGGAAAGAAATTTCACTCGTTGCAAAGCATTTTGAAAGAACTTGTTTATAAAGGCCATGTATTCAAATGATTTTCTCCCTTTTATATTCTTAATCTATCTCAGTGCACAAGCATTATCAGGGAACACAACTTTGATAAAGATTGAAAAGGCAATGTTTATAGTGTTTGTGAGATGTTAACGTCTCTCAAGAGTCTACTGATTTCTAATGAGTTCTGGAACTCCTCAAGAGATAGTACTATAGCAAATTCAGAGATGGAGGAATTCACTTGCTAAAAGGAATAATAGAACCAGAAAATGGTCTACGTTGGAAGCAATTGCAAAGATCATTCAATATCCTTGGCACGACAGCAACTTTGGGAATTTTGTACATGACAAAACTCAATATTCTTACCAGAAAACTCTCTAAAAACTTTTCTCATGTTTATTAGCATTTGGCAAATTATAGGTGCATTTGTTAAATTATTAAAAGAATTTGTTCTTCTTTTAAGGGAGAAAAACTAAACATATTCCTTCTTTTTCATGCTTTTTACTTTTACTATAATGTTTGTGTTTATAATTAAAACAACATGGTTATGAAATCATATTGGTTTTGCAAAGCATTACTGTATAATCAATTCCTAGATGTGTAAGCCTGAGCTAGACTTCTTCAGGGGACTTCATAGACATGCACATGTTGAAAATTACTGAATCAGATAATTATATAAAGGGTGATTCTTCTTCTCTCTTTTATATAACTCCCTTTAAGAAGATGTCAGTAATACACTAGTGATAACTTTTTTATTTGAGGACAAAAGTATGTCAGAATCAGTAGCCCAGATACAGAATTTAGGATAGGGTTTTATTCTTAAAATGCAGATGCTTTAGTGATTTTTACTGATATTTTATTATGCCATCTGGGACACCCATAGAGCACTGGCAGGCTCTGCAGGACTCATGGGATAGCTGAACTCATTTACAAAGGTAGATTAAAGCCAAAATGAATATCCTATGGTTTCTGAGAAGGCATCATGTGTTTTGTTACAGACCATTCTTAGTTTAGTTGGAACTTCTTTATCCAAGCTCGAGGAGTTATAAGCAAGTAGAATATGTTCAAGTTGCAAGTACAAAGCAGTTGTTCATTGGTTACTGCAGATAACAGATATCAAGGATATAGTGATCTTCAGGCTGAGCACGAGTATGCTCACCATCCCAGTGAGGTGCCCCAATAACCTATCTAGTTATGAATTAGAACAACTGCAAAATACTCATCTAATACTCATATCTAGTTCAGAGTTAGACTGCATTGTCTTACTTGGAGTGTGAATATACAGGGAGGACTGGTAGGCATGAAAAGGGACCTCTGAGACACACAACATGGAGTGTATGTGGAGACTGTATGGGATACCTCACAGCTCCTAAGAGGTTCAGGAGGCTGAATCCCTAAATTGAACTGTGCCCTAAAATTGTTTGGCTTTTTTTTAAATTTTGCATTGGCTATAAATGTCACTAAACATAACTCTGTTAGTTGTTAGTTTATAATTTCATGAGAACAAAATCCTCTCAGATCTTTTTATTTCCATTTTTTTTTCCAGTACAGATTTAAGTTTGTATATAAGGTTACCAAAAATGAAGACTGAAATATTGACTTATTAGTTTTTAAAAAGCAAGAAAATATGAAGACTAAATGTAACACAGCTGTCATAAATGTGGGGGTTTTTGGTGTTTTTTTTATTATTTTTACAATTAAAAAAATATGGAAGGAACAGAAGGGAAGTTATTGCAGTTTGCTTACTATGTTAATAGAAGTCACATTGCAGGAAAAGTATCTTTAAAAATATATTATCCCATTACTGTTTATTCTTGTTCTGATATCTTAAGAATACATCCACAGAGCATCAATGATTCTGTGCCTTGTATAACCGTTTAGGGGTTAAAGAATTATGTACAGCTCTATATCTCCCAGTAAGAACTTTATCCACAATATAACCATGGAAAATTGGGTTCACCTATTGCCCAAGATTATAAGAAGGGAGAAAGCTAAAAGAGTCTTCTTGAGGTAAAACAAGAATGAGGTATCAGAAGCAAGAGAATGCTTGAATTAAGTATCTGTTTTGTGTTACAACAGAGGTGTAACTGATTGTGTTGGATGATTATGTGAGGACAAAACCAGCTATTGTTCCTCAAGTTTTCATAAAGCTTGTCTGTGTGCAAGTGCATCTTAAAAACTATTCTATGTTATAAATTAAAATTTTTTCAAATACACATTTCAGATCTAATTTTATCTGATAATAAAATTCCTCAGGAGAGACTTTATATTTTCACATACATAGCATTCGTCATGAAAATTAATGAATAAATTTTAAATAAAGTTCTCTTGAATTCAGTATCCATTTGAGGATTTAAAGTTAATTAATCAAATAATAACATAAAGTTTATTAAAAACAATACAAAGGGGGCATATTTTCTTCCATTGTGAGTTATCATTATCCTCCTTAACTTCAGGTAAATGTATTTTGGTCTCCTTAATAGGAGATACCAGCAATAATTTACGTGGAGTATATCTACTGACCCAACTACTTCATATAAACTGTGGACTTGTTAGATTGCCCTGGCAGCAGGAAAACACATTAAGTTTATATAAATATAACAGTAGTAAAATTGCCATCTCAGTATTGCCAAATCAGTGAAATAGATAACTGGTGTAAGTGGAAATTTATTCACTTTTATTTCCATTTTTATTTTAGTAGAATTTTGTGATTAGAAGTAAGAACTGTAGAACACATAAATAACACACAACCTGGGAAATGACAAATGAATAAATTTTCATTGTAAACTTATCTGTGTGAGACACATTTATTACATAAGGTATACGAAATCCTTTTTCTAAAACAGAGAGATGATCAATATTTGTATTATTAGTACAGTCATCTTGATTCAAAATACTGAACACAGCTGTAAACGGAGATTAAACTTGGAGATATCTAGAAAAGAATTTTCTCTTTTCTTCCCAGTAATAACAAGCAAATTATATTCACTTAACTTTTATTTTCAGGATCCCCAATTTATCTCATCACAGTCTCTTGTTACATTCATTTTCTGTAATTTTTTGTGCACAGATGAGCAAAAGCTACTACTCATTTATAACTGAGAAAAATACCTCCTGAAGAACACATGAAAAACACAAATCTCCAAGACTTCCTTTGTCTCCTTGGTGTTCTTCTTTGTTCACTGGCTGTCCCAGGAAGGGATGACTCAGGACGCATTTGTGGGGAGTAGGATTGTTTATACTCTTCTTCCTTCATGCTCATTATTTTCCACAACCACCATGTCCTTTTGGGACTGTTAGCCATAAGACAGATTGTCTCATTTCTGCAACAGACAAATTCTCTTTGCAAGACAGCAAGGCTTCTCAGCAGTGACAAAGAAAAAAAAAAAACCAAACAAAACCCAAAAAACCAAAAAACCCACAAAAAATACCCAAACAAGAAAATAAATGCCTGTACATAACCCATGGATCAGTAGGTGTCCCAAGGAAGGAGGACTAGAATCAAACTTGCAATAGGAATGAGGAATCTAAAATTTAGACCATGAAAAAAATAAAGTTGGGTAAATACCAGAAGATTGGCAGTTCTTACTGCCTTTCTCTGCGCCTTTCTTTTACAGCACTACCTAATATCCCAAGCCCTATTGCTCCTGCTGACAGCAGCAAGCCAAGCTTTTCAAATCTCTGCTGTGGACAGAGCAGATTTGGCCATTAATCCGTCTCTGATGGGCTTCCTTGTAGAGGTGCATAAGGCTAAAGTTGTCTCCTCATTTTGATGAGCTAGGATTTAAATCAATGCACTTGAGCTTATCTCTGTGAAGAGGGTTTTTTCCCATCATTTTGATTTTTGAAACTGATTATCTGAATTTAAAGAACTAATAATAGTAATACTAATAAGATTTTTATAGAATAAAAATCTAAATTTAAAATTCAACATTAAATTCTAGAAAATTTCTTTTTTTTTTTTGAGAACTTTTTAAAATTTAAATTGATCTCACTAAAAACAAAGAACAAATAAAAGTAATGGCACTTAGGTCCAGTCTTTTACAGCTAATAGCACATATACTTTGCATGAATCATTTAGTAAAGATAATGAAATATCAAGTCTTAGTCTATGAAAATGATGGATGTTCTTTCCAATCATGTCTTTCATAGAACAGTTATTATTGTACTTTCAAAAGAAATAGAAGAAAACGGAAGATACGAGAGAAAACCAAGATCTCTAGTGTGCTAACCCTGTGTATACAAAAGATTTCAGAAGCACTTTTCTCAATTCCAGTCTTTGAGAAATGAAACTGGAGATCCTGTAAATTGAAACAAAGCAGGAAAGCCTAAAAGAAGTGCACAACTTCACTCAGTGGCCTTGGAATAAATGAAAGGTTGAGACCAGCAATCATCTGTCTCCATAATTTCAGTCACAATTGGCAAACACAATTTAGAAACTGCCAGGAAATGAAATTGATCTCACTCCCTGAGAAAGGAGTATTAGTCTCCTCTTATAATTTCTTTACTCCACCATAAGAACAAAGAAATTGAACCACTTTAGTAGCTGTCCTTATGAAGTCACTTCAACTTGCATGTCATCACACATAGGTGATTTTCTTCCACCCCAAAGATTAGAGTATGAGACCTACCTAAGAGAAATACCATTAAAAATGCATGCAATTATCTTTGAGGCTAGAATTGTTAACTGCTTGAGTATCAATCCAGCACAGTTTTGATGACACTGAATGCCTGACTTCTAGTAATCTTTAATAATTTTTTGGCATTGATTTTTTAGGTTTTGTTTTCTTTTCTACCATCATGAGAAGACAGTACTAGGGACAAGAAGCAAGTACTCTGCTGTAAAATGAGCAGCTTCTGAAAAACAATTGCCTATTTTCAATTGCAGTAATTGATTCTTTCATTTATCTGGTAAAAAGTTGGGAGATTTCCATTTGTACATTACAATGTACTTTAAATTATTGAAGAAAAATATAAAACCATAGATTTCTATGTATATATTACTGAGAAGATTATCATTTCAATTTTTTAAACCCACTTATTATAGTGTCTTGTTCTCAGCTGTATAGCATTGCAAAGGGTTTATTTACACCAGCTACAATTTTCAGTGTCAGATATCTGCCCAAAGCTCAAATGGTGGTGGAAATTTTTAGCTGATATTTTCATGGGTGGGGAAGGTATGGGTAGCATTAACACTAAGAACATGGCTAAGAGTTGAGTTGGTGGAACACTTTCAGGGAGCAAATCAAAGACAGGTCTTTGTCCATGCCCCAGAACTCCCATCTAGCACAGAGGACTGGGTAGGCAGACAGATTTCTCAGGAAGAGGTCAAAGGCACTCTCTACATCAAATAAAAGCTGACTAAATGTGTTGGATTGAGATTTGGCTGGCTAACAGGTGCCCACCATACAGATCCTTTCATTCCTCATCATGCTTGGGGAAGAAAAAAAAAAAACAACTATGGATTGAGATAAAGGCATATTTAAATACATAAAGATGGGAAAAAAGTAAAACACACAAAAATTTATTGTCTATTTCCCATCACAAGACAACATCCTGGAAAGTAGGGCCTCAGTACATGCAGTCATTTCTTCTCAAGGCAAATGCCTTGATAATGAATGTTTGCTCCCTGCCTCCTTTCCCTTAACCTTTTATTGGTGGGTATGACTTCGTATTGGCATAAAATATCTCTCTGGTAAGTTCCATGATCTTCAGGCACAAAGATGAGACTGGCAGCTTGGTAGTTCCTAGGGTCCTCCTTTCTACCTTTTTTAAAGATTGGTACAATGTTTCCCCTTTTCTAATCACCTGGGACTTTACCTTTCTACCATGACATTTCAATTACTGTGGAGAGTGCCTTAACAACTACATCAGCCAATTCCCACTGGACTCAGGGATGCATCTCATTTCATCATTATGTACATTCAGGTTCCTCAGGTGGTCACAAGTCTGATCTTCTCTTACTTTTCCTCCTCCTGTGGCAGGGACTTTGCTCCTGCAATTCCTGTGCTGCTGTGCATCCACTTAATAGGTATGGAAGAGAGGTTGCCACTTAAGACTATGGCAAAAAAGATGCTGGGTACTTCAGCCTTCTCCTCATCTGTTTCTACCAGTTTACCAGAATTTTTTATTGGGAGATACACCTCCTTTGATCTTCCTTTTATGGTTAACATGCTTGTGGAAGCCCTTTTTTTATTCTTTCCATTCCTTGCCAAGTTCAGTTTCAACTTCACCTTGGCCTTCCTTACTCCATTTTTACACAACTGTACTTCATCTCTATACTCTTCAGAAGATATTTGTCCTTGTTTCCATTGCCTGCACATTAGTTTCTTTCCCTTTAGGGTAACAAGCAATTTTCTACTCAGCCATGGCTATCCCTTGTCTTCCTCTCTTGATTTCTTGATTCTGGGGATTGCCAAATCTTGTGCTTTCTGGAAAACATCCTTAAAGATCTGCATGTCTGTTCTGCTCCCTTTTCCCATTCATTCTCATAAAACTCTTACCAAAACATCTTTTTGACTGCCATTCACTGTCTCTGCCTTAAAAATGTTTTCCTAAGTAAAGAAATATTTTCTGTAGCAAAAGCTATGAATATAGACATTTTTAAAAAATGAGTTTAATTTTAAAGCATTTATTTCTTATGAGACTGACAAAATAATTTCTTAGCTGCTTAGCCATAGTAATTTCTGCTATACCTTGATGTTTATGTTTTGAATTATTCTGCAGCAGCTACAGTCTTCCTGTCCTGATCTCACATTACAAAAGAAAAAGAAGAAACTCCCTACAGTTGTGAGTTTGATTTTATTTTTATTTTCATTTACTTTTGGATCCTCTAGTGTCTCTCAGTTTGGAACCTGGATACTGAATAGCAGTAGACAGTTATTTGAGTCAATGAACATACAATGATATAGGATACATCAATGAACATACAATGATTTCAGGATATAGGGAAAAATGAACAAATTAGCTGAAAAGAAGTGTCTGATAGTAGTTAATGAATATATCTGCATACCATTAAAACTAAATAAATAGAAACAGGACAAGAAGACATCAAATGTAAAACAGAGGGGAAGAGAAAAATGAAGGCAATAAGACCATATTCCTTGATATAACCAAGCAAAATAAATAAGTTACCATTAAGAAGTAATAATGGAAATGTTCTCTGTCATGATCAAAAAGCAGTAGTGATGATGCTGACAGAAAAAAACCCCTGAAGATAAAACTAACTACTACAAATATTTATGAAGAGCTGATCAAATCTTACAAGTTGATATTAAAAAGAAATTGCAATAATTCTATTAGTCTAAGTTAGATTCACTAAATCGAAGGAAAGTGTTACATATCTGCATAAGTGCTAGGGAGTATTCACTTAGAGAGGTCTAGGTGTTAAGATAATTGCCAAAGAGAACAACCCATAACAAATTAGCTCAGGAAGATCTTGGCTAATGAGGAGTTTTTGCAGATTAAGATTATGAAATATAGTGTTCATTCAACCTCATTTTTAGAAGCTATTAAGAAACTGACCTTAGCCTGATTAGTTTAAGCTATAAAGAAAATGCACAATGGAGAAAACTAAATGGGATTTTAATTAACAGAAGGCCTAGTCACAAGAGAGGCCAGACTGAAAAAAACCAAATATGACACAGAAACTTCTTTCACAATATTTTTACACTTATTTGACAACAGCTGTTAAACTATGTTGATGGAAGTTCATATTTTTCTTGCCATCGAATATCTTTCTCGGCATCACTGATAAACTTAGCATTAGCTTATTTGCAACAATAACCCAATTTAATTTGCTCAGTCAATTACTCATTTAATATCTTTATTTAATTCATTAATCTCTGATGTTTCATTAAAAGAAAAGCTATGTCTAATTTCAATGCTATGCAAAATTCAATATGCTAAGACTACCTATGTTTTAGAAGAGTTAAGTATCTTAAAAGCAAAATTGTGATGTGATGATGTTACATAAAATAATTATTATTACTGATCTGTACTGTATGTTACTGGTAATTTTATTAATTAAATATGAATTGATTCTGCATATTTACCATAAGAATATTTTCTTGTAACAGCCATTTCTACGTCAATCATCTTCCTTTTAGGTACTTGTATAATTCTTGTGGTATAAACTCGTATCCAAAAATGTTAACTAGTCAGATGATATCTGTTTTTAACAAACTAAAATCATCAAAACAGCCTCCTGTCTTGACTGTGCACTGACCATGTTGTGGTTCCTTTGACAAATCTCTCTCTGCATAGAAATGCCATACATGCAGTTAGCAGGTGTTCATACACTGAGAAATCGTCTTCAGTTATGGAAATTACATTGAGTTCAAATGTCTAAACCAAAAATGAAAGAAGTCTTCTAATTAGAAAGCAGAGCCCCCAAGCTCCTGGGAAATAGAGATTCAGCTTATTTTCTGAAAAGAAAAACATATCTTTGACAGGAGAAAGAAAAATTTTAACATCTTGAGGTGCTCTTACTGAGACTGTTTGTTCAGAAACAGCAAGAGAAAGGAGAAATTCAAAAGAAAAAAAAAGATAAAAAAATATAGAATCTAAATGCAGGAGGGCCTGTAATTCGTTCACTTGTCAGCTGCTTGCTCATACTGTTAACAGCATGGTCTTGCTGCTTTTATCTAATAAACCCTTAATGCCTCTGGTGTGTAACAGGAAGCAGAGCTCTTCAGCTACTAACATTTGAGAGCTAAGTTCCCCTGCTGTGACTATTTTTGTCATCTCCTAGGATATGTGGAGGTATCTAGCTTAGGGTCAAGTAGAAACCTAATTAATAATTTGACAAACTAGTTCTTTTCATATATGTATGAAAGAAAAAAATGAAGCAACAGGCTCTGCATTCGGAATAGTTCTATATTACTGGTAAATTTTACTAACAGAAAGAATAAAATCAAGTGACATAACTTCCTTTTTCTAGAAAAATAAACCTTTTTCCAATGCCCCAAAAGCAAGCAAACATTCTGACTTCTGAGAGTTTTACAAAATTTTAATTATTTTCATTATTAAAAAAAACCAAAACCAGCATTATTTCACTAACATTTTTATACCTCTTGTGTCAGTAAGGCCTTTCTGATTCAAGCAATTGTTTCAGCAGTCTTCATCAAGCAGGTAAAATGAAGACATGTCTTTTGCATGTTAGCATTATGAATATATCCTGCTTTCTGGATATTCTTTCTAAAACTTTATTATAAATTAATGGAGTTTAGTAACAGGAATACCTAACTAAAACAACAAAAAGCATTAAAAGCCACAAAGGAAACAACATTGCTATATTATTAACACATTTGGCCAGAGTGTTTAAAGTGAGACTATATTTAGATTAGATATCACAAAAAAAATTCTTTACTGTGAAGGTGATGACAAACTGGAACAGGCTGTCCAGAGAAGCTGTGGATACTCCATCGCTGGAGGTTTTCAAGGCCAGGCTGGATGGAGCTCTGAGCAACCTTGTCTAGGGAAGACCACCCTGCCCAGGGCTGGAACTAGATGATCTTTAAGATCTCTTCCAACCAAGCCATTCTCTGTTTCTATGATTCTACAATATGATACAAGTGTACAACAAAGCATTTGTGGATGTACTGGAGTAAGTCCAGCAAAAGGGACTTACATAAGAAAAGGCTGAGACAGCTGTGACTGTTTAACTGAGAGAAGAGATGGTTCAGGGGGAATATTGTAGATATGCGTAATGGCCTTCCTGCAGGGACCAAAAAATATGTAACCAGAATCTATCCAGTGGAATCTAATGATAAAGCAAGAGGAAATGGGCTCTAGCATCAGTTTGATACATGTGCCATCATGTTAAAACAAAATAAATAACTTTTTTTTTTATGTAGGGGTGACCAACAATTAGAGTAGATTGTCCAGAAGTGTTTTGAAATCTGCACCCATGAGACATTCAAAACCCAACTCCTGGAAACCTGTATTAGCTGATTCTGCTCGAGAAAGGTGCTGTACTACGTGAGCTAAAGAGGTCCCTTTGAACTTGGGCTCTTCTGTGATTCTGTGTTTCTGTGAAAAGGTGAAAAGTAATAAAGAGAAAGGAACATATGCTGAGTAAGCTGAAACAAAATCTCATACTTGCATTTTATGCAGTTAGAAAATAAAACTGCAAATTAAGAGTAATTCCAGATATTCCAAGGGGGAAATTTTTCAATTTCATAACCAAAATATCCATCTTTTCTTTTTAAAAAAAAATTCCTGGAAATTCACTTTCTTTATGTGTTCTCATTATTACTTCTGTAAAGAGACTGAAAATAAAATATAAATAGTCTAGTCTAAATATCTTCCAATTTTACAGTGTTTGTAGCAAAACAGAGTACTTCTAATTTTTTTTTTGTTTTTTTTTAGTTGCCTTGATTAAATGTCTGTTTCGGGTCTGGTGCATAATACCTCTGAACACACATTGAAAATACAATTAAATAGGAATTGAAGTGTTAAAATAGTTTGAAATATTTTATAATTAATTACTTTTTTTGATCTTGTATGTATTAAACATGTCTATCATTGCTGAAACTAGACCAGCAATGTAGCAAGAATAAGGATCTGAAATACAGTAATTAATGAAATTTGCATTTGTTAGAAAAGAAAGATCAGTCTGAGGTTTTGCAGTTTGCAGCCTACCCACTCACCCACACTAATGTAGTGGTAGGGGAGGCAGACAAAAGAGGGGGAGTTGCAAGCCTGTCATTTTTATCAACAACCTTACATGGCAGAAAATAGAGGACATTTTTATTTACTGCTTATGTGACTAGAATGGAAAGCCTCACAGGAAAAGTATGTGTTCCCTTTCTTAACTTTGTGGAACAGCTATGTCTATGTAATGATACATTTTATTTCCTATCAAAATAATTTACTGATTCCTATCTATTTTCCTGTGATCAAACAATGTCACTGCATATGCATAAATTGATCTTCAGAAGAATTACCTTCCTGACCAATATTCTTTCTTTGTCTTCAGCTTTGTGTGATGACGATCAAAAGACCATTTGCATCATGAAGGTTTACATAAAATCTCACAGGTTAACCTGCAAAATCTCTTTTTCTCTTGTTAAATTTTGTGTTGCTGTATCCAGTCTATTGTAGTAAAGCTTAGAAGCAGTTGTTCCCATTGAGATAAATATTTTGCAAGAGGTAAATTTTCTGCAGTTGTTTGAAACAAGAAACAAATAAACAGGAAAAACAATAGAAACTGTGTTCAATGTGAGAGGTCTTTGAATATCACCATAAGCTCATATATGAACAGCTGTGCATTAACCTAGCCCATACTTCAAGTTGCAGCCAGGGAGACTATGGTGATCCTAAAGCCTTGTCTCAGGATTAGCCCTTGTTTCACTTCGTCTAACCTTAAAGTTTAGATGTGTGGAGAGAATCTTTGTATATGGTTTCATTGCCATGTCCCAATGTGATTTGTCTAACATCTCTGAAGTGACTATATATGTCTAGTGAAATTTTAAATTAACTCCAAAATGCATAAACCCTGAAGACAAACTATCAAAATATAATCCATGGACATAGAAGTATAAAATTTGAGCTAATTTGAAATGTACTTTCTACTGCTGGAAAACACAAGAACTTTCTGATTCAAATCAAAAAGTCTAACAGAGAGAAAAATTAAGAAATATTTAAAATATGAAATGTCCGGATTCTTTGGCATGGTTCACCATCTGTTCTGTATGCCCAAGTACAGGCTGCACCTTCTCAGATTTTCATCACTTGTTACTCAGCTCACATGATATTATACAGATCAATTGTCCTGTTTTCTAAAGGGTTTCTCTTATTCTGCACATTCACAACAGTTCAGCAGAGTTTCCCAATTGTGAGCAATATTTTTCTTAATAATTCACTTTTTTGCCCACTTCTAACTTGAGCAAACATCTCAGAATTTGTACTAGTAATCTTGTAAAAAAGGAGAGGAGCGATTGAATGAGTAATAGAACATTAAAATTCAAAACTCTTAAAAAATGTTGATATAAGTTTAATTGCCATGCAGCTGAACTGTTTGTAAGCATGTTTACCAATGCCCATGTGTATCACACACTCTATGAAGTAGAGAAAATACAGGAAAAAAGCACCATCTTGACTGTGAGAAAGGGATAAAGCCGATGTTGCTTACTTGACATTCACGTCTACATAATGTGATCAGAGACAGCTCCATGTACAGCTTCATCATGGATAATATATAAAGTGTCAGGAGTCATGTTCTGAGTGGTTAGGTCAGCATGTCCTAAGGGGACAGGACTCCATATGGAAAATGTCATGTAGGCAGGACTCTTCGGAATAGAGGTAAGCAGTTGTGTATGCATTACCTGTACAACCTTTCATGTGAATCCTTTTCCTCCCTTACTTGTCTTAGAGACATGAATTAAGTTAACAGCTCTGATATTTAGAGCATATTGATATTCTGAGCTGATCCAATAGGTTTTGAAGGAGGTTCATCAAAACCCTGCCATTGCATTATCCCGTATTTTCAGGATTAATTTAGCACTCTTGAAACCTACAGAAAAAGAAAATAATGCAAAACATTTGAAGAAAAAAACCCAGATTCTGGGATGGAAAATAGGACACAGCACTATGAAACAATCTTTTCTTACTTGTTTAAGTGCATAATACAATTGTACTATTAAAAACTACATTCAGTAAAAACTGATAAGGTTCATCTGTATTCCTATTTTATTTCCTTCTTTATGAAATGATGGCATAATGGATGAAAAGCTATTTAGATATGCTCAGTATATATTTTGCCTTTGTCCTATTTGGATTTTGTTTAAATTTGTGGTTTGTTTTTGTTTGTTTGTTTTTAATTGTGGTTTGTTTATGCCTGTTTTATGCAAGTTATTGACAGTTACACTCTATCTGAATTTTGCTGCAATATTGTGCATGGGTGTTGGTCTGGAAGGTAACTTTAAACCTGTACGTGTTAACATCTTAAATGATGACAAAAAATCATTAAACCAATATTCTCATATAATACTAGGTTCTCTCATCTTGACTTTAAGTTTTTTTATAGACTTTCATATCAGATTTATGCTGCTCACTTCTTTATATCATATAGAAATAAACAAAGAGCATTTTTTGCTGTTGTCGTGCTGCACATTATTCTGTTCCCTTCTCTCTAGAACTGAATGCATTGTATTCCATTAAAACTTGAGGAAGTTGGATATTATGATCCACAATTCTGGAGCAATCCAAGTCAGACAAAACGAGTCAATTTTAGATCTTCAGAAGAAAAGAGAATAACTATGCCCTGTATGCAGGGGAGGTTTGAGACAACCAAGAATGAGATATGGGAATATATCCTTTTTAAGAGATTGGGAAGAAGATCAAGCATTAAAAAAATAGGAAAGAAAATGAGGAAATAAAGTGGAATAATGAAAGAAGGAAGGGAAGAGCAAGAAGTATAAATAATGTGAGCAAAGCAGTAATATGAAAATACTCTTCATATTGACAAATGTACTCAGACTAAACATGTAAACATAATTAAATTTAATCTTTTCATGGAAAAGCTTCTTAAACCTTAAGTGTACACTAGGCACAACTGCTTTGCAACTCTCTTTCACTGTATGCCATGGTTCAAGGACTTGATGCCACAGTCCATCACGCACTCAGAGTTACCTGCATTCAGCACAATAGCATGCTCTAGGCATGTCTGTGCTGAAGAATTTTTGCTTTTTTGAAACTACTCACTTAGGGCCTCATTTCAAAAGATATCCTAGTACAGGATTATATCCACCATTCTAAACAGGGCTTGCAATAAATAGAGCAGGACTTGCATGTGCTCCTACATATTGTTGATTTCAAATAGTATTTTCAATAATGATGTCAATAATGTTCTAAGATGGTGCTGATTCCTGTTAGGTAGATTTATTTTCTGTTTACAAAAAAAAAAAAATCTATATTGTACTTTGATTGGAAACATTTAGAAACCTACTTGTGTGTAAAATTTTAAAATTTTTGGAATTAGCAAATATTTTGCTGAATGTCCTCTTTGTTTTTTACTAAAGTTATTTTTAGCTATAGTATTTAAATTTCTTTATTATAGCCAACTGAACACAATGTTTCTATTAAAAAGAGACAATCACAAACATTTTTTTAATCTGTGAACAATGTTACACCAGTGAGACAGGTACACGCTATTTTTGCATAATTCAGGACCATCTAAATGTAAATGAGGATCTTAATAAGTTGTGTGGTTCAAACTTTCAAATTTACATTTATATATATGCATATAAAGACATATGGATATTTGCTTATGTGTGTGTGTGTATATCTATATACACTTCATGAAAAACAGATACTTAGAAAACATCTGAAATGTACTTAATGTACATCAATCCTGAAACAACGTGTGGTCTTTCCTTCAGTGGCTATATAAAATCTGAAATTGGTTTGGACATACAGTAGCAATACTTACCTAGCACTTTTAGCTGGAAGGTCTGCCTGGTATTTGATAATACTTGAGCTTTTCTTGCCTATCCAGACCAAGTGTCTCTGCCCACCTCTGGCAGAACAATCAGATGGAAGAGCTACGGATGTTACCCCTGTGGACTTCCATAAGGCCATTGACACGGTCCCCCAGAAACCTCCGTCTCTCTGAATTGGAGAGGGATGGATTTGATGAGTGGATTGTTAAGTGAATAAGGCCACATCCAGAGGGGAAGTAGTGGTCAATGTCTCAATGTCCAGAAGGAGATCAGTAACAAGGGGTGTCCCTCAGGGACCTGTACAGAGATTAGCCCTATTTTGTTAAATACACTAAATACAGTATAGGCAGAGACACCCAGAGACCAACGAAGGTCCAATACTTGCATCAGATTGGCTTACTCCAGTTAAAACTAATAACATCATGCCTAAGACCAGCCAAAGAATTTAAAAGGACTTCAATGACAATTGTGCTGTCTTGACAGAGAAGCATGGCAAAAAAAGGAGGAACCTCCTACTTTCTTACCTTTTATGCACTGGAGAGAACCTCCAGACAAGGATGCTCATCTGGGACCCATCTCTGTCCATCCTGACACTTTTCAGAGTCAACATTTTCCCCTTCTCTTTTTTTCTTTCCTTCCTCATCCCTTTTTTCATGTCTCCCTCTTCTCCCTCTAGCATTCTTTTTATTTTTTTTCCCCAAGAGCAACCTTAATAATTTAATCACTAGAATCATATGTATGCCACCAGATACTTACTCCACTAATGAATCTTTCTGTGTTGAAAATGTCTCAAAACCTTTGTGTAACCACATGCATTACCTGCTAGCAGTTACAAGTTTTCCAAAGCTCATCATCCTGCATTTTCCAGCAGATATTAAGAAAATAAAAAAAAAGTGGGTTTAGATTCTATATTGCATTAAATTAATCAAAATATAATTGAGAGACTTTGAGGATCTTGGTAGTATAAATACCTTCCTGGTATAAGATACTAAATTAGGATGTTAAAAGATAGCTAAATATGTAAATTATATTATACCCTTTCCCATAAAGCGAGCAAACATTTTTTCAGCATTCTTCCAAAGAGTGAGTAGTCATGTTAATTTTTCCTACCTGATAATTTCTTTGATAGCAGCAATAATTACATCATCAGCCCTCACTATTCACTGAGAAATAAGAAAGTCACAGTATTGCAGCTGCCTATCTTTATCTGTCCCAGGGACACTGTTTAAAAAGGAAAATTAAACTTACCAGCTCATTTCTTCTTAATTTAATAACTTAGATAATTTTAATTCTTCTAACTGCATTATTGCTTTGAAACTACTCCATTTAACTTTATCAAACTTCATTCTCTCACAATGATTTTTTGTCAGATTCACTTATGCTCATTTCCTCCCTTTATAACAGACAGGAAAGTCGTTTTAATGATTTGATATCTTTACTAGAAGTCATTTAAGATGTTTGCACATGCAGAAAGGAAATAACCTTCCAGATCTACACCCATGCATTGCATTGCAGCAGAATTCAGATAGAGTGTAACTGTCAGTAATTGATATAAAATGGCCACACATTTAAATGAAATCCTAAAGTACAAATTAAAAACAAACAAACAAACAAACCTGAGCATATCTAAATAGCTTTGAATTCATTATGTATTTAAACTATTTACTATACTTAGCAAAGATTTCATATTTATTTACATGACAGTGCCTTTAACATTTACAACTGTCTTTGCTTCATATTTCTTCCTTGCTATTTGCACTTTCTTTTTCTCAAGGTGACCATTTTATTATTCTCTTATCTAGAGGAGAAAATAGATTCTAAAATTTCTTTGCTTTATTGGTTTTACACAGTAATTCAGGAGACAGATAATTTCTGAGACCTGAGACTTCAGTTGAAATTTATTTGAAAATTTTAAGTTTTCACCTAGATTGATCTATTAATGCATTCATCTTGTTTTGTGTTGCTTGATTGGTCGAAACATTTGGGTTTTTTAAGGACACATGCATTTCTCTTCAAGAAAAAAATTACAGTTTGAGCACTTGAAGCTTTGTGTGTGCGTGTGTGATAGAATAATAATTTTCAGACATTTTGTTTTGCTACTGACTTTACTTGATCTTCTAAATGTCAAGCCTTTTCATGCTGGACAAATCAGAAAGACTTATACAGTATTTCTCTATTAAGATCAAGATGCATATATTCTACTGCCTGAGAAAGAATCCAGTGTTTTCACACATACCACCTTTAAATTTTTTAGAAAAATTTCCATGCTTCAAGTTTTAATAGAGCTAAGCACAGCAATTTCCTCTCTTTTCCTAAAATCAGTGCCTTTCCCATTGACACAAAGCCTGATAAAAAATTGTGATAAGGGCAGTGAGTTCTCACTGTCCACACTGATATTTTTAATTCCATATTTGGATTAATGAATCTCAGCGTAAATGTTTGCAGTATTGACTGCTGTATCTGAACTGCTCATCTCAGAATTCCTTTGGAGATAAAAGCTTTAGTGCACAAATGATCCAATCAGGTTAAGATATTTACTCTATGATGACATAAATTGTACACCAAACGGGTCTCCAGCTGTCTGAAAGGAAAGATACCTAACCACAGCTAGCAGAGTAGTTATAAAGGTTCTCAGCCGGGCATGAGAAGTAGGACACAATGATGATGTGGATGACTGTGAATAGAAGTATTGCTGGTATGATGTCTATATACTGCCAGAGCAATTGCATGCACTACTGCTATGGATTACAATATGCTCAGGTTGTGATCCCCTCCCAATGTGTCATGAGCTTCAGTGAGATGCCCTTGCTTCTTAAACTTCTCAAAGCCTATGTATGGCTTGATCCACTTAGTCTCAGATTAGGTCTAGAGTTTATGTCTAAAGTAATAAAACATCAGCAGGTTCAACTAGAAACATAGAGGTGCCTTGCAGAATTCACAATTAGAAAGCCACAATGTGGCAGCTTTATCTCTGCATTTTACTGAAACTTGGGGCTTTTTTACTCACCCACACAAGAGTCAGTATTCCCTGTCCCTGCCTAGGATTTATCCTATGGAAGTTGCTGCTAATGTGGGGCATATGACCAGGAGCTGCCTGCAGCCTTCAGAGGCTGGGTTGCTTGGTTGGCTGAGTATTCAGCAACACTTTATACACTTTTGCAGGTTGATGAGTAGCCACCAGGTGTTCTTATTTTAGGGTAAACCAAATTTCCTGTCAGAGATGGCTGAAAGGGAGAGGGTCTGTGTTTGTGCATGTGTGTGTTCAGAATGAACATGAATAGGAAGAACTGACTATCTTCCATCACCATCACATCTTTCTGGACTTGGATGTAAAAATGTAAGGTTTCTTTAATTTTACCCTATAGGTTTCATCTGAGCATCTAAGAGACCCAGGCACAAATAAAAGGGCACAGGACTTAAAGACACACAAGACCTTCCAAAGTGTCACACAGGAGTCAGGTTGAATATCTTACAGTATTGTAACATCACTAGACCCTTAAGAGTCAGCAGCTGAACTAGGTATACACATTTAGTCAGATAAATTTTGTTTCTAATGTGGAATCTCAAAGAAAGAATACTGATTAAACTGCTATGGTTAAAATTCTTTCAAGGTTTTTTGTTTTTTTTTTTTTTTTATTTTTCAGCAAATCCCACAATTTACCCTTAATCCTTCTCTCCTGCATCTTTTCTGTAGGCAATTCTGTATTTCAGAAATTCATTGGATAATTTTACTGTTCAAGTTCCACTCTTACAGAAGAGGGAGTTGAAACATGATTGGGTTGTGCAGAATTGAACTGGGAGGTGCTGCCTGAAGTGCTCTGGCATTTCTTCTGTTGGCTCCAGAAGCTGTCCCTGGAGGGATCAGATTTTGTACAGGTTTGGTCTCTTTCCTTCAAACCTCGTGCATATGTTTCCAAAGCCTTATGGATCCTCAAAGAGCATTAGACATTTATGAATGGATAACTGAATTACATTGTAGAAAATGCAGTCATTGAAGCCTAAAGAGTGACACAGCTGTCTAAATTATTTATTTTATGATGCACTAAACAGCTGTTCAGATCTTAGTGACAGCATTTACATCTTGCTTGGCTTAAAAGCGAGCCTAGAAACCTAGTTCTGTGACTGGCACATTTTGAGTCTGAATCTGGAGCAGAATCCTGCTTTTCAAACAGACACACAAGGATTATCACAGTTTTTTTTCCTTAATTTGTAAAAATCCTCTGTAACTAGCCATTGATGATGTGTCACCTGAAACAAAAAAATTATCTCTCCATGGTTTCAATTTATTTTAAGGCACTTCTGCCTTTTGTTCTGTGTTTTGTGTGGTATTTTTCACGCCATCCTGTTGAATGTTGTGTTTTCTGTGTTTATTTTTAATGACTATATAAACCCAGAATTATGGGACAAAAGTCAGTGAATTATTATCAGCATAGATGTGATAATAAAAATCCTTTTTGTTTGTGGATCTATTGTTCAGTCATATTGTTTGAATTCTAGATCACTTTTTCAGAGTTCCAAGACAGACTTTTTTCCCCACTAAAACTATAATAGGGAATGATAATGACCTAGTAATTGACAAAATTGTGTATCTTGGAGACATGAATAGAATGGTCTACATTTTTTAAAAAGACAGCACAGAACTAATGTGCATAATTTCCTAAAGCAGGAGAAGGATTTTTACACTTTTTTCCCTTTATTCCTCTGAGGAGATTTTCAAGGTGGTAAAGCAATAACTGATGGACATCATATCCATTTTTATAATTTAAAATATTTTTTTACCAACACAGGAGCTGCTTAATGTCATTTTATGACTTATCATCTCATATATTCTTATTGGGGTTTTTCTTCGCTCTTCTTTGTTGTTGACCTTGCACATATACCAAGGGCAAAATGATTGTCATTTGAAATTATCTGAAATGACCACAGGCTTTTAGACAGGCAACTGCAGAACACGAGCTGGGAACATAATGTTGCCATATCAAGAAAGGTAGGAGTTATTTTGCAGTCCACTCTGAAACACTAAATAAATTGTTTTGCAATGAAGTTGTGCAAATATAATATAAATTGTGCTATGAAAGTATAACAGAAGTTTCCCCCTTCTGCTACCCTTTTTATTTCACGAAAGAAATCTGGTTTTGTATGCATACACACACACACACACACACACACACACACACATTTGTTTATATAAAAACTACATAGCATTTTAAACCTAGGTTTTGATATTTTCATTTTTATCAGGAATGAAACACACTGAACTCTGATATCCATTACATAAATCTGTTTTTTCATGTGATAGTAATTTATTCAAAATATAAAAATTATGTGCATAGAAAAAAATCAAATATGGTGTAAATTTTTTTGAGACATAATACTAAAATTATCTCAATTTTCATATATCCAGACTAAAATTATTTCAGATTTGTGAAAGTACTTGTCATCCAGTAGCATTAATCCTCTTAGAATGGAAATAAATATGATTAGGAGAGTGACAATGGTCTTCTAAATTTGAATATCTTGGATTTAATATCCAGCTTCCAACATATCTGATAGACCCGGAAAAAGAAACATCCTACTTTGACAAGATTTTAAGTACAGGGGCTGGCAGGACAGACCAACATATCCAAATGCCTTGAACAACCTCCTTCCTAGATAATATCAGAGTTTCCAACCTCACTTTTACTAATAACCAATTTCAAAGAGGTTGACATTGATGGTCAGTTAGCAACAAGCAGACATTCACAGGGCCATGCTCTATTTTTCCATAATGTGATATCTGCCATTACATTTAATTAAAATTTAAATTATTTTTGTTTAGACATTCTGGTTAATTGCTATTAGAATGCAAACAGTGAGGTCCACTGTTTTTTTTTTTTTTGTAAATCAAACCATTTTCATAATGTGATATTATGAAGAAACTGCTTACCGCGCTGTGTGTATTTTCTAAAGAAATTAGATATGAAAATTGATATGACTTTGCAAGAAAACACCAACAGGAAAATATTAAAACATATAGTAAGAAATTCACTAAAACAATTTAAAAAGTTTAGAATAAATTTCAAAAGGACTTTTGTTTATTGAATCAGAAATATAATGTGTCACAGAGCAACATTAAGTTTTAGGTTATACTAATATGTAGTAAGCCAATTTAACAGGAAAAAGGAACACTTTAAACTGTGAAATGTGCTGTTTCATTCACTAGCTCTTCCTTTATCGTGAAATGAAAACCTAGTCCTATTAAGTCACCCTTATTTGAGGTTTTTGTGAATAAAAACTTTGTTTTTTCAATGATAAATTCTGCTGAATAGTACTGAAAAAGAGATCTGAGTTTTATATATTGCAAGATCTGGATTTTTCACTTGTAAGTTGTGCTGTCACTAATTTATTTCATCGGTATATCTTAATTCTAGGTGCTTAATAAATTATTTAAATCTAACTTCATTTGTATTTCAAAATAATATGCAGTGTATTAAGAACATTTCTTACTACTAAAATTCTTTTTCCTCTAGTGTCTCTCTTTTTAACTATATAAGAAAGCGCATTGTAAATTAATCCTGAGAACATTTGTTATATATGTTCTTGGAAAGGAAATTATAATGCTAGATTTTATAACAGTAGGTTTACCCATTCAATAACTTTCATAAATTTAAGCATTTAATCAAAGCTATTTATACAAAATTAAGAAAACAAAACCAAAACCAAAACAAACCACAAAACAACAGAAACAAAATCAAAACAAAACAAAAAAGCCAACAAACAAACAAACAAACCCCAAATCAATAAATCCCTAGATCTTTTGCTTACATAAAAAAGGAGAAAGTCTGAAGCCAGTCACTATTTCTCTTGAGTAATAAAATGATAATAAATATTGTTTATTTTCCATCTTGCCTCAAAAATGCTATTGTTTAAGGAAGATCTCTGAAATCATACTTATCTTGTAGCAATTCCTGGGTTTTTTTAAAGCCAGCAGCAATTCATGTTGCTTTTGTATTTGAATTACATAATTCCCAACCTGTTATGAGATATCCCAAGAGTACCTGTGCCTTGAAGTCTTATATGATATTTCTGGAAAGCTCCAATGTAGTAAACGACTTTTTATGCAGAGGATCAATTCTGAAATGCAGTATGATGCTATTTTAAAAATATTACAAATATGTTGAGCTATTGGAATTTTAAATTCTGAAAGACTGTGTAATGCAATTATTTCAAATTGCAATATGGCCATTCTAGCAAAATTCAACAAAATTTATGAGATTAAAAATTTATTTTAAAAAAATGTGGTAACTTTTTTTTTGTGTGTGTGTGTGTACAATTGTTATCATGGAAACTACTTGAAATGCACATTTACTCCCTTTATATTTTTAATATTTAAGTTAATTTTCTGTTACAGAAGGAATAGCATTTCTACAAGCATCCCACACAGCTAATGGGGAGTGAAAAAAATTCTGCATAAAGATCCAATCCACCAAAAGTTTGATCTGTTCTCTGTTGATGTCTGAAGAAAATTTTATTTTTTAACCTCCCTCAAGTATCAAATTTTATTATTTGAAAATAGATTCAATTAACTATTTTAAATAGTTAATAAACCGGCTTATTTCTTGGAAAAGTACTTCACAAACAATTTTGTATCTGCAGCAGTGTTTAGGAAATTCCATAAATTTTATATAAAGGACAGCCTGTTGGTTTTTTTGATTAAGACTGTACTAGAAAATAACCAACTCACCTATATTCTGCATTTATTTCCTTTTCATCAAAGTAATGAAATCTAAGAAAGCCACATGGGGAGCCAATTTCAGCACCCTCCAGAGAGTTTATGCTTGTGAAATAGCTTATGATTCTGCTTTTGTCCATAGCAGTACTACAAAATTTCATCCTAAGTCTCTAACATTACTATTTATTCAACTATATCTGACCCATCTGAAGCCCTTATCCAAGACTTTGAGCCTGTAAGAGACCCTTGACTATTTCAGTGAAAGAAATTGATAATATCTGCAAAATAAACCACATCTTGTCATTGGTGGCTGACCCTGACAGATGGCCTTGTTATGGTTCCTAGTTTGGCTTTTATCTTCCAGATGTTGTGATGTTTCCATTGTTCAGCAAAACTTTACACAGAATCAGAGAATGTGCTGAGCTGGAGGGGATTCACAAAGATCATTGAGTCCAGCTCCTGGCCTTGCACTGCACCATCCCCAAAAGTCACACCATGTGCCTAAAAGTATTGACCAAATGCTCTTGTACTCTGTCAGCTGAGTGCTGTGACCACTTTCCCTGGGGAACCTGTTCCAGTCCCCAAGCACTCTCCAGATGAAAAACATTTTCTAATAGCCAAACTAAACCTCCCCTGACACAGTTTCAGACCACTCCATTGGGTCCTGTGCTGGTCACCACAGAGAAGAGATCAGTGCTTGTCCCTCCCCTTGCCCTCACAAGGAAGTTGTGACTGCAGTGAGCTCTGTCCTCAGCATCATCTTCTCCAGGCTGAACAGACCAAGTGATGTCAGCCACTCCTCACAGATTCCCCTCCAGACTCTTCACTATCTTTGTTGCCCTCCTTTGGACACTCTCTAATTGCTTTATAATTTATATTGTGGCGCCCAAAACTGCCCCCAGCACTTGAGGTGAGGCTGCCCCAGTGCAGAGCAGAGCAGGACAATCCCCTCCCTTGCCTGGCTGCAATGCTGTGCCAGATGCCCCCCAGGACAGGGCTGGCCCTCCTGGTTGCCAGGACACTGCTGACTCACATTCAACTCTCTGTTGATGAGGACCACCAGGTCCTTTTCCTCAGCACTGTTTCCCATGTCTCACTCCCCAGTGTGTACATCCAGAGTTACCCCATCCTGGGTGCAGAATCCAGCATAGCATCTATATTATCCCCATGGAAAATTGAATGTACATGGCAATTATCTTCTAAAACTAAAGCACCCCAGATACATGTTAAATATTTTAAGAAAAATCCCAGCAAACAGAACTAAAAACATAATCTGCAGTGTAACTGCATAGTATTTATTCTACTGCTATGGAACAGTGTTATCTGAACCACTTCTGTTCTGAAATGTTGAGAACTAGGCTGACATGCTGACATCTTAAACACTGTTTAGTTATTACCAGAAACTAGGACTTCAGTCTTGATACACCTGTATTTCCAGATAGCTGGACTTCAAATATTTAATTTAAATTTCTAATGAATTAGTGATCCTTAAGTGTCCTTTCAAACAACTCAGAATGAATTGTTTTGCTGTTAAGTATAGACTAAAGCACATATTCCTGCATTTCTTCATCTGCAAGAACTACAGTGTTAAACTGAAACCTTGAGAGAAATGTGAATGCAAAAAAAAAAAAAAAGGAAGAAAGGAGGGAGTTGGGAAACTGTGCATATTGAAGAGCACAGTAATTGCACCACCTTACTGAATGACCTTGTAAACTTGGTTTACTCTTTTGTAGTCAAGTTCCTCCTTCAGAAAAATCATGAAATTATTTTCTTATCTTCTTGCTGAATTGTGAATATCATTCACTCCTAATTAAAAACAAACAAATAAAAACAAGTACATGAAGAGCTTCTAAGAGATCAAAGGCTGTTAGACCTTAAACTTTTGTGATCCTTATGAATAAAGTTTTATATGAGCATTTTAGAACATTCTGGTTTGAAAATCAAGCTGTAACCCTTATAAAGACATTCCTTCTAATTATCACAGAGGGTGGTATAGTATGAAGATGATATAGTGACTAAAATTAAAAATATTGATACACAAGTAAAAAACCCCACAAAAATTAGAAAGGAGCACTTACACTTCTCTCATTTCAAGGTGATCCAAAATTTTTGAGATGTTTAGCATGAAGTTTTTTTCCTTAGGTACTTGTCCCATAAATTTATGTCGTTTCAAAGCTATTAAGCTAACAGTGTGAAAATACTGGAATATGTTATGTTGTTGAATCCAAACTAATGTGCAACTTCTAATCTAAAACATAAATTTATAATGAATTAGAATTATTCATATCATGTTTCAATTATAATGAGCACTAGAGTATAGACCTATAGCTGTGCTAAAATATCATTCACCCATGCTATCTACATCAAAAGATTGCCCAATGAAGAGGAATGGATATGGAATGTAAAGCAGTCACTGCAGAGGATGTTACACTGGCACATTTCAGGGATGCTGACTTCAGATTTTGGGAGCTGACAGTCCATTTGTGGTTGGAGTTCCCTGAAGCCCCCTTCCCAGAAAACCTTCTGCTTTTGTTTTATCTGAAAGCAATCTGATTAATGTACTCCAGGATCATACTCTGGGCTGAAATAAGGCATAGCTAGAGGGGAAGCATATGGTTGTTTTGGAGAAACACACATCTTACTCAAACTAAAATTGAAAATTTTGCCCCCAGATTATCCTCAGAATAAAGTCTGTTACCTTTGACCTCTTCTCTCTGTACTTTAAATTCCAAGCAGATTTTTTCTTAGAATTCAACTGTTGTCTTAACAACTTTTATTTTACTGATGACAAAGTCCAACTGCTGATTTAACAAATATAAGAATTTTAAATATTCAGTTTAAAAACAAGATTCTTTACAGAAAGTAAAAGCCAAATAAATTGCACGTAAAATGCCTACGTTTTCAGAGATAAAATTTGAGGTAACTACTCTATCTAGAAGAAGGGACTTTTCTTCATAATCCTTTGTCAGACTTGGGAAGCTTAAAGAAGCAAATGTACCTACATCACACTTGAAAGTGACTTCCATTATACAGACTTCTAATAATGTCACCTTCCTACTCTGTCAGGAGTGTCAGACCTGACAAAACATATTTGATATGCCATTCTGCCACCTAGCCAGCACAGGACACAGTATCTGGACTGTGTAAGTGTTCTGTAGTCATGGAAGATGAGGAATTTAAACACATATTTTAAGGTGTCAAAATATTTTTTCAGTGTGTATCCAACAGGCATCTGTTTCCTGTATTAAACTTTAAACTCGACTGTTAATCAATTGGTCAATTTAAATACTTAATAAACCAGCAGAACTTAATCATTGTGCATTTCCTTAACTTGTGAAATTGTACACATCGTTGGGCTATTAGTAACTAGCTTTACATGATGGTGAAAATTTTCTCTGATTCTATAGATAAGGCTCAGTGTCCATATAAGTAGGAAATGCAAGTTCACATTAAATACTACCTTTAATACAATATGGAAATCATTTTACAACTCAGTTACTCATAAACAATATTCTTTTTATTCCATTACTAAGTTCTTATGCTTAGAAAACAGACTTGAACTAACATCTAGAGGAGTTAGGTTAACAGAATTGGCAGGGAAAAGTATACAAGTGCAATCACATTGTGTGGTCTGTGGGTTACCTGTTGAGCTGCCTGATCAAAATAACATAACACCATAATAATCCTATTTTTTCTGGTTATAATTGAGTCTAAATTTTGCAGTCAGAGGAGCTGGGGTGCCTTACATCACACTGGGGAAGGAGCACTGTGAGAAGACAGTCTGTGTGCCCTAATGAAAGAGCTCTGGAGTACTGCCCTGACAACAGTGGGAAATGAGCAAAGAGAATAGACCAGATTACTTAACATCAGTAGTAATGCTTTTATTCCTTTCATAATCTTAGCAAAATTTCAGCATTGAATAATATTTAAAATGTGACCTTATTAGAATAATTTTATATTGTGATTTTTTTTCTTGAAATTTGTTCTTTTGTATATTGAAATGCATTATCATTTTTGGGGTAAATGTATAAGGGCAAAACCAGAGGCTTACTTAGAAAACAATGGAACTGTCAGGTAAGATGGATATAGACTCATCTATGGTCCTGCCAGTCTGTAGGACTGGCTAACCTTACACCCATTCTGAAAAACAAAATTGAAGCTGTTTTTTTTCCTAAAGAAAATACTTTTGTTTTCATTTAGACTCAGTGGGGAGTTTATTTTGACTGATGACAAAATCTTGGTTTTCTTCTTACATAGAAAGTAGATATAAAAGATTTACCTTAGAACACATTGTATATTTTCCAATTCCAATTAAATTTAATGTGACAGTGAAAAAGTGTCAGCAACAGAGCTCTAGAACTGCAGTAAGTTTGGGTTCTTTTCAAACTCTCTAGTAGCAGGTACAATTACTGATCCAGTATCAATCACCTTGACTGTGTCAAGTGAATGAGTGACAAGAAACTGATTTCACATAAAGAAATGCTCTGTATAAATAACTGTTGAACCAAAACATGCAGTGAAATAAAATTGATTGTGGGAGCTCAGTTTCTGTAGTACAAAATTACTATTATTCATGGGGTTCAAGGTTTCTGATGAAATCAGGTGGTAGCATATCAAATGTATAGTAGCATATCAAATAGTTGACAGCTGATAGTTATAATGTATTTGACTTGCTTTTCATAATGAAAAAAAGGTACTTTTAGGAAAGATCCCATGGTTGGCTAATATGTTTTTTCTCTTGTATTTCTTTCAAAAGATTAAAATTTACCTTTTCTACCTTTCTTCATGATGTACTGTTTTGGACAAATGTCTTGTTGTCTATTTTGTAACTCCATCATGACTGAAGGCACACTGAAGTCCATTGCAGGACATTATTATGCTATAGATCTCTTTCAAAAAAAGGCTACAGAACATCTAAATATTATTATACCTCTTGAACCACAAAATATTTTTCTAAATACCTTCTAATAAACTGAAGATATGCATTAAAAAAAACAAAGACACCCCCACCAAAAAGAAAAATCCAGCCAAAAAACAAAACAAAGCAACCCCCCCCAAAAAAAACACCTAATATATCCTAGAAATTAAGCAGAAAGCATAAAACTCAAGCATTTTATTACTGCTCTCTGAAAATAAATGGATGTGTCAATATTTTTTTTGACAAGAATTTTATCTATGATGTAAATGAAAAAGAAAAAAAAATAATATTTTAATTTAATTAAGATTTTATATTTTAGCAATTATAATAAGCAATTGCTGAATGACAGCCTCCTGAAGGTCTATTAGAATTGTTCAAAAATGTCTAGCTTAAGAAAAATTAAGAAATTACAAAGATTACTAATTACTACTTTAGGCTCCAAAAAGCACTAAGATATTGCAGTTATTTAGCCATTTTGCAATTGAAATTCAGCTGAATAAAAAACCTGCATGAAATGAAAAGTATTGATCTTTTTTTTAGAGTTCTTGTAATCAATTCCACAGATGTATCTTTCAGATCATCATCACCCATCAGAGGGTGGAACAAGATTCATATTTTCCTTTAGCATTTCTTGCAATTCTTTCCACTTGGTTTATTCCCCTGCTCTGTGAAAAGCCCATGCAGTGGGGTTCCTCGTGTGTAGATTTCATTAATCCTGTATTTTGCACTTTTGCTTCTAGCTTTATAACTGAAGAGTTACAGTGCCATGAGGATGATATCATTTAAAGTATGGAAGATTAAACCTTTCATAGACTCCCCAGTTTCTCTCCTTATTTACTTTAACAAGACAAGTTATGAGACAGCAAATAATCCTGTGCAAAAGATTGACTGACTAAAGTAAGTGATTTGGAAGGAAAGAATAGACTGAATTTATGTAAAAGTTGTGTGCACTAACTGAGCTCTTTGCTTCTTCAAGTCCTACACCCATACTTTTTTCCTTTAGTGAAGTAATTATGAATTTTTTTCATCCCAGATTCTTTCAGATTTTCTGTCTTTTACATCATCCAACCATCCATTTTGGTTTTTGCAACTGGATATATACACATGCCTAAGGAAATTAGAGATCATTTTCGTTGAAGCATTTAAAAGATGTGTAAGATAAAGTTGGCAAAAAAAGTTGTGCCTTTTTACTATGAATGGTGCTATTTTATTGGCCTTCTGAATACAGATATTCTCATGTAGTTATGTAATTCTCATGTATTCTCATTAGTATGATTACTTTTGGATTAAAACCAGTAAAATGCTATAATTAATTGGCATATTTCTACTTTATAGGTGCAACAGTCCTTTCTTTTAACCTGTATTTTTTTTAACAATGAAAAATTAAATGGAGAGAGTAATTGGCTTTAGAATAATGTACCATATGGTAAATCATGCATTACATTTAAGAATAATGATATATACAGATAAAGAATGGGGAAAAGCACACTGGCCACCTGCTTTGTAAAAAAAGGATATCTGAGTCCCAGTTAGCACATATACACAAGTAACATATTTGAAAAAGATCAGTAATAATGCTCTGACAGTTATATTGGCTCTTTTTGAAACATTTTTGTGATGTGAGCATCAGAGGTCAAGCACTGAGTTTGTTACCAAAGCTTTTACACAGGTTTGCTTTAGCTCAGGCAGTTTAGCAAGCACCATAGCTGCCTTTTTCTTGTCAAGCCACCAGCAGAGATCAACTGCTGTTCTTAGGCTGTGAGTTCAGACTACCCTTTTCCAATGCAGTGACTCCTTTTTATGTTATTAAACATTTCAGAATTAGCTGCATCTTATTCTCATGTTTAAAACTTCTGATACCTGTACCACAAAACTATTTTTAGCATTGTTTGGAAAGTTTAGCTAGGTTAGTTGAATTAGAAACATTTTGGTCTCTCTGCTTTTCATCTCCAGATATGCACAGTTAATATACACAGGACATTATCACAAACTTTGATTACAAATATGCACAAAACACTTTTACTAATATGATTACAAAACACTTTCAAAAGATACTTAAAATTTCGATGCTATAACATTTAAGTGAAAATGTTTTTCACTTAAGCCAATTTGCCAAGTCATACTTCTTTAAAAAATCTCTGAAGTACTGCTTTAAGAATGAGGGAATCTAACTCTACTACAACATTGCTTAAAGCCTTCTGATTGAAAATCTTTTCTGAAAAATGAGTTTACATAACCTCCCTTCAGGCTGAAGAGTGCTTAGAGACAAGTTTCTTCTGCCTGATATAGTACAATAAATAAAAAATACTATTTAGAGGACAGCAGTGTCACTGACCTCAGGACACTGACCCTTGTTGTGAATTCATTGAGACACAGGATCCACTCTCTGGATTCATCCTCACACTACATGTGCTTATGGTTTTCCTTCTCCTGCTCTGGATGTCTGCACAGTACTCTTGCAGGTACAGTCAATTTCACTTCTGGGTGTCTAGAACTTCTGGACAAACAAAAGTACTCTCTGCAGACACCTACAACCACCAGTTACTGCACTATCTGGGTACCCAAACTTTCTTCTTCAAGTTTCTCAAGCAGAAAACTCATTTTAAAGACCTTTAAAACCATCTTGGGCAGAGAGAGAAGCTGTGACAAACACTGTTAATATTTCCAGGCCAGTTATAAAATCCTTTCAGGCCATAAAATAAAACTCTGTGATTGGGAGCTTTTTTTTTCCCCAGTGATGCTGGAAAACTCCTAGCCTGAGTTGCCAACATCCATATGTATAAAAGGATTAGGAGCTCTTTTGAATACTGAAATATTTCAGTAAACATATTAGTAATAAGCCATATAGTGGATATAGGACAGACAAGGACCTACATACTTGCATTACTTATATGAACCCAGATGCAGCAGTTCAATATTAATGTGACAAAATCAAATAGTCAGAAACAGAAAATAAAGGCTCTGGATTTTCTGCAACATTAGGTAGATTTAATTTAACATATTTCATTTTGCTCTTTTATTTTTCTTATTAAAATAAACCAGCATGGAAATTTATGTAGTAGATCCCAGTTTAGTAAAGTGTCATTTACACAAAATCCTAAAGAGATCATTAATCCATAAAATATTTAAGCAAATAGTAATACAATCATATTACAGAATGTCAATATTATTTACTCTATGGATTTGCTCTATAGGACATTATATTCTTTATTACATTATATATAATGAAGAACTACTACACTTTGATAGTAACTTATTCTAGATTGCTGGATGCAGCAAAATCTTAACTGTATATTGAAATTCTTTCCGAAAAAATTCTAAGTGCATTCTCCTGATAGGACTACTTGTCTTTTGTGTGCAGTAGTATGGCTCTTTTTTTTTTTTTTAATGGGCATTTGCAATGTGCACATTTAATCTTTAACAAATTATGTTTATACATTTATAGGTAATATGAAATGTATTTGAATTGAAAGCACATATGGTGTTATTCAAATTTGTAAGATCTACCTTGGACAATCTTTGTCCCACTATTTGTGAAGGTGGTTCTATCACGGCATTTACTTTAAGGATGACCACACACTCCTTCTTTTACTGTCATTTCCTTTCTTTTAAGTTTAATTGGGTAAAGATTACCCAGTTTATTTGTGAACTGACAACCCCTACAACTCTTTAGTTATTAAATTAAATGTTAGCCTTCCCCTTAACCTTCTAGTATTAAAATCTGCTAAACATTCCATTATGTCAGGCTTCTTGATTGAATTCATTTTTGTGTTTATCATGAAGAGAAAATTGGGATTAATATTTCAAGAGTGAGTGTTGCTTATGACTGCATGCTCCTACTCAAGAGTGAGCAATAAGAAAATGAAGCTGTGAATTTTGCTTTAAAGCAATTTCATGACAGAGATCATGGTACTGGCATGAAGGAGAACTACTAAATCACTCTTTGCCTTTCTATTTGCTCACCTTTTCAAGACAGCATGTACTTACATCTAGACATTCATCCTGGGATTCATGTCAGAGTAGTTTTACAGGAAGAAGGAGGGAAGCTTAGGTGAGAAGCTAAGGACTGCAAGATTACTTTTCCTGTGGGTATCTCACTGTCACATTTGAGTTTTTCTGGAGTCTAGACATGCTATTATCAGAATGATTGCTGATTCTGACTCACAGTGGAATGCTCTTGAATGGGTAGATGTAGAAGTGCAGCATTGCCTTTTGCCTTATATTTGACACAATATTCTGTTCTAGGTTTTAAAACTACCAAACAACTAAAGACAAAAGCTAAAATGGAATAAAATAAATTAAAAAAAAAAAAAAAAAAACACCAAAAAACCCCACACAAAAAAAAAAAAAAAAAAGAAAAGAAGAAGAAAATAAAATCCCACTGAGTTTATTTCTGAGGAGAGGGAGAAAAAGGGAATAATTTACAAATTTAAAAAGTTGCAAATGAGAGTAAAAATTTAAATGTCAACAGACCATTAACATGAAATCAAATCATTAAATCTTAGAAAGCTTCACAGTTCACACTCCTTCTACCATATGACAATATAGTAAATTCAGCAGTTAATAGTTCTTTAATTGTCCTCTTCTTTGCACAATGCAATTTCTTTTTTTCTGATGGAAAGTAAATTTCAGTCAGGGCTCTGCATGGATCAGTGACACCCTGGGGCTGGAGGTGTCCCCATGTGCCCATAGTTTTGGTGCTGTGTGGCCAAGGCCAGTGCCACTGTCCCAGCCCTCCCAGGGGATAGGCCAAGGATGGGTTGGGACATTGGCCCTCAGGTCACTGCCAGGGTGCATATCCAGACCAACATGATCACACATAAGCATTGCTGTAACACTGCAGCTGAGGTGGGCATCCAAGGTGAGGATGGCTCTGGCTTGGGAGCACTTCTCCAGAGAAGCAGAAGCCATTCTTCAGGCCATCCTCTAAATCTTTTCATAAAAGCCAAAAAAATTTGGACAAGATGGCAGTAGGCTCAGAATCCTGACAAGTATTTTTCTTGTTTTTTTTCTGTGAAGGCCTATTTAAAAATCTGACTTCCTTCCAATATTTTGGAGAGCATATAAATATACAAAGATACTTTCACAAAAGTTAGAAAAAATCACAAACCCCTAACTAATTTTATACAAAACAAGGAAAGAAGCAAAATGTAAAATGAATTAAAAATATTTAAGAGCCTCAAGTTGTGAAAAGTTAATTCGTTAAGTTGTGAAAACTTAATTCATGTTTTTATAGTGAATAATTAATTTACTTGGGAATGAAAGACTCTTGACATGAATAAAACTTATTTGTAGGAGTCAAATGTCCACATTCAACTAAATGTAATTGTACAAGCAATTTGATATTTGCTTATAGTATCTGTCCATTTTAAAGGCATTTTTAAAATTTCTTTTTACTTATATGCAATTTTAGTATGGTTGGAGTACATTCTGCTCTTCCATTAGAAGACTTTATCTAAAAAGTATGCTCTTTCAAAATGTATTTTTACTATTACTTGTTCTCTAAGTGTTAGCAGGGTTCAGCCTAACAAAACAGAGTTGCTAAGACTCTTGCCCAGAAATACATCAGGAAGGTAAGCACCAGTAATCTCCTGCATTTCCTTTCAATTTTGTGAACTGGGGTAAGAAGTGGTCCACCACAGAGAGCTGTGGTGGGTTGACCTCAAACTTCAGCCAACCTAGCTGGTCTCTTTCTCTCCCACCCCAGCTGGATGAGGTGGGCAAGTAAGTTGAAAAAGCTCACGTTACAGCCCAGGAGATCACTTAGTGATTATCACAATGGGAAAAACAGAATGGACTTGGGACCTAAATGCTTGGATCCCCATAGGTGGTGGGAGTGTTTTGTGTCCCACATTGCAGGGTCCCCAGGTCACCTGGGTCCCCGTCCCCCACCCCAGGCAGTGTGGTAGCACAGGCAGGCTCAGCTCTCTGGGTGCACCAGTGTCAGAAATGCAAAATATCTCTGTATGTCTATAGCCACCACTTTCATACCTTTCTCCATCACAATAAATTTTTTCTAGAAACAGGTTCTTCCCTCTGCTAAATGTAGAAAGATATCTGTTCTCTAGAAATCTTTTGTATTACTTGTCTGCTTCTTTAAATATTGTCAAAATATGTATTTCAACACTCTGTCTAGAAACCATCTATGACAACAGCAGGTAATTTTGTAATTGACTCATTTGGTGTTATTAATACCTGCACTTTACACTGGTTTGCTGGGTTGTTATAGTCTGTGAGTTGTGACCTTTTTTTTTTACTTTTCACAGGAAAACAAAATTGACAGTAATTTTTCAAATGTACACATACTTAAATTACAAACAAGTTCTCACCATAGGTGTCTTTTTTCATTGAAAACTAGTATAAAACATTTTTTTATCAATGATTTAGATTCTTGCACTTTATAATTTCATACAAAAAAGAAAGGGTTTCTTTCTCTTCCGTAAAAATTAATTTAGGAAAATTTACATGTGTGTTATTATGCATATATATTAAAACATAAGCTCGTTTTATAAATTTCCTAGGACCATACATTTTTACTCTAATAAAACTTTAATCTATAACAGACACAGCAAAACATTGAGTTCCAAACAGTGATGCTGAAATACCAGTTTTATTCTATATACCTCTCTGCTAACTGAGAAATTGGTCTTTTATGGAGCCACACAACCTAGTTTTCAACCAAATTTTATTATTCATAACATATAATTATTACCCTCAGTCCCCCTTAAATTAGCTTAAAATTTAGACTAAGCAGAACATTACTAATTATTTTCCCAAAATTTGTAGCTCAGATACTGACTGATGGTCTCATTCAAGATGTAGTAAAACATACACTTACCACTGCAGACAACTAAATATATCTTTAAAGACATGTCCTTGTCTAAATACAATTCTTGACTCTATCAGGAATATTTTAGATTATGTAAAAAACAAGTCAAAACAAGGAGAAGCAGAAAATTATAAGATTCAGCATTGTTATTTAGAGGCAATGCAGTATGTGCTAAATTACCCTATAATTCATTAACCTTGGTAAATCTGCAAGAGAACTTTAAGTTCAACATCTGCTCATGTACCTTTGAAGTCTGAAGCTAACCACGAAAAATACAGTTATGCTGATTTAGCAGTTGAATCTCTAAGTTAAGATGACATTCAGAGTATAGTTTGTAATTATCAGGAGCAAATCCCTTAGAAATGCCTGAATATTGAAAAATGTATTTCCATCAATACATCCTTCAGCCTGCATTACATCATCCAGCATGAATAAAAGTATAATTTTCATAAAGTTCATCGAAAAAGTTATACTTGGCTACAGTTAATGATATAGTTTTTATTTCCCATAAATTATACCAATGTACAGACAGCTTCAGTGCTTCCCTAACAGCACCTCAAAAATACATTAATATCTTCCTATAATTAATAACAGGGAGAATAGAAAGTGATTTTTTTCAAATGAATATTAGCATAATGAGAAGATGAAATCCTTGAAATCTCTTGCAGATATTTAGATACATTTATTCAGTGTATTTCTTATCAGAGAATAATTCTTCTTGAGGCAAATAAAGAAATATATCAGGATATCTTCCTCCCTACCCTGTTTAGACTTTCTGTATAGTTTAAAATCCATATTGTATATTTCTGCCTGTTAGTTAAAAAGAAGTCATACTTTTTTTTCTCATTTGTTTATTTCTAGAATACAAAGTGTACATAATAGATATAATAGACTGCTTACATAAATAATATGTAGATATAATGGCTGCCTTCAGTTAACCAAAGACTTCTTCAATCTTTTGAAATGTCATTTCCTATTCTGTTCTGATTATACACATTTTAATGATGCCACATCTCTGTCTACAAGTTTAAATTTACCTGAATTGGAGAAATCAAGGTGAAAAAAAGCCCTATCTTTTACTGTTTGAATGTAGAAAAGGAACAAAATTC
Organism: Leucosticte australis; assembly: GCA_025504685.1. Lineage (NCBI taxonomy): Eukaryota > Metazoa > Chordata > Aves > Passeriformes > Fringillidae > Leucosticte > Leucosticte australis. Next base: position 70,792,851 of record JANIJU010000001.1, on the reverse strand, counting down.
CTTGTATCTCCTCCATGTCTGGCTAAAATCTGCCCCTATTAAAAGCTGCATAAACTTTTCCATTGATTTCACTTCTTCACAACCTTACAGTCTTTAGTGCAGGCATGCAGTGCTCCTGGAATAAAGAAGTCTCACATTAAAAATGTTGAGATATTACCAAGTGAATGAAGGAGGATTTTGGGCAGAATCCCACAACCACCTTTTTTTTTCTGTGTCTGGTAAAACCAATTCTGACTGACAAGTATCTCAAGTGGAGAAAAGGACATTGGATTTTTCACTGAGAACACTTTCAAGTCTTAATATTCAACAATGAGTGGAGAAACATCTGATGGAAAACTGCATCATATGCAGAAACATGCCACTAAACACATTTTTTGCTTAAAGTTATTGTGATTTTTATTGTTTCAAGCCTTCGAAAGGAAACAGCAATATCTGTGAATGATAGCTTTTATTATGCTTATAATGCCGTACTGTTCTCACTAAACAACACCAATCATTTCATATTTTACTGGGTCACACTGGTGACATTAATGACAGTGGATTCAAGATTAAGAAGTACGTATTCACAGATATCTGCATGACTGGAGTTGAAGAAATTATGATTATGAGTCATTGATCCTTGTTTTGAGTAGCTCACAGAAATATGCATTTAAATTTATTTTTTATTTTGCCTATCTCTGAAAACATGACTGCTGTCCTCAAAATATCAAGTGATAATTCTAAAAAGTCTCCTATTCTACACCTTCTGGTGTCATGTTTTCCTTTTTTCATTTTACAAAATATATGTACAAACTGCTCACTACCTGATGTGATATATGGGTTTGCTTTTTCAGTTTCATTTAGCATATCAAATAATGGAGTCCCTAATTAATCATTAATTATTGACTCACTAATTAAAATTAATTGGTATCACATCATTTTAAACATCTGTGGAAAATTATGTATCTTCTTGAAGCTGTGTGTGATATATTAGACCTGGCTATATCAGCATTGTTATATTGAATTAATGGGTTGGTTTGCTTCATTAAATAGAATTGTTTTTATAAGTTCTCACCATTATTCCCACATGCTCTTTTGTTCCTAAGCTTTGATCCATAACACCTCTGCCAATTCTTATTCTTTCAAGCAATTCAGAAATGTTACCATACTTTGCTATTAAGTTATTTTATCCCTTCTCTCTAAGCAACTTTTTCCTTAAACAGTTTTAGACTTTTTTCCACAGATTTCCCTTTCTCTTTTGTTAGCCTAACAAGTCGCATAACATTACTGCTAGCAGAATAAAAAATCAGAGGAAATTTTAGCATAAATATCCCTAGGCATGTTGTTTTCCTTTTAAGTTAAGAGCATATGCTCTCATTTTAATCACTGTGGAGAAATAGATGCTTCTTGGGCACGGCTCAGCATAGAAGCTCTGAAACAGAGTCTGTTCAGATCACCCAGAGTACAGAACTAAAACATTAACAATTGCCTCTGTATTATGCAGCAGGCCTTTTTTATTTTCCAGCTGGGTGCAGAGGAGAAGGTTTACATCTGGATGCCAGTGTACACACAGTTAGGGTCCATACCTGGAGGCAGAAAAATGGGCATAAAACCCATATTTTATTCATCAGAAGCAACTTTTAAACAAAGATTCCTAAACTAAAGGGCATGAATATCTTTTTATCTTGTATGACTTTTCAGGCACTCAGAGACACATAAGTGTTTTATCTGTTTCTTCTGCAATTCTGAGAGAGCTTAAAGACCAGTCACAGCCACACTCAGGCTATACAAGACACATACGAACCTGCACAAAATAACAAGAGGTTGGACATACGTGCCTGAATGAACTTTTATCCCACTCAGAATTTTCTTGAGAGCAAACTAGGATCACATCTTTTATGCAGATAAAAGAATTTATTCACGGTCTAAGTAATGTTTTAACAGTGCAATAAAAATACAACAAGTAGATATCATTAATCAAATTACACTGATATTAACACTTCTCAGTAAAATTGTTAAATCCTAACATCATAACTAGCAATGCAATTAAAATTATTGTGCACAAGGATATTCTAGCATCTTTCCCTTTTCTCCATTGCAATACTCATTTTTCTAAACACCTGCAGTCAAAGGTCAAAATCCATTTTTTCAATCATGCAATTCTTCTGTGAGTTGCCAGTACCCAGAGCCCTTTGTCAAGGGTAGTATGGTGTCAGTAGTGGTGATTTTTCTTTTCTTTTCTTTTCTTTTCTTTTCTTTTCTTTTCTTTTCTT